>JARHVA010001716.1:1050000-1515000 GCA_037957365.1 Torreya grandis
CCATATGTTCATGCATATGAAAAAGTAAACTAATTAAAATACTAAGACAAACAAACATAAAATCACCACATAAACACACACATGCATAAACAAAACATCCATATGCCTCCAAAATGCTGATACAAATGAAAATTAAGGTTAGAGATGTGGATGATGGGGGATGAATATGATGGTGGTAAAGCTATCCTTGGGCACATAAATGTGACCAAGTGATGCCTACATAGTCTAAAATACCTTAGTCTAATGTAGTTCTGGCTAAAAGGGTGTTGGTGATGATGATGATGGTGACTAGGAAAAATAGATGATAATGGCATAGTGATAAAGAATTATTTATAGGGAAGATGAGAACACAGTGAAAATGATATATGGACAAGGTTTGTATCATAAAATCCCAAAATAAGGGGGATTTGGATGATCCCTCCAGGAATCATAACCATAGTAACCCTATTGACCTTGGATAAGGATAGTGGGGGTGAATGGTTGTATGGATGGCAAGGCTTTAGCATGAAGTTGTTGAAGATAAAAGGAGACATGTCTATTATAATAATATGGTCTAAAACGAGTAGATAGAGTGTGATGGGATGATAAAGGATCTTAAGGATATGGATAACATATCCAAGGGTAGATATATGATTTGGGAAGGTCCCTCCAACAACTGTCCCAAATTAGCCCTTGCTACTTGTATAATGGGAACATTAATTTTATTTCTATAGATTCTAACTTAGTTTATACCAAGGAAATGCTATCCTTACCATGGTTTTGGGAACTCATTTTCACTGTGGTACTTGCCCAAGGTGTCAATGAACTAGTTTTCACCATTGGATGATTTTTTTTACTCAAGGATGGGATGGATGGGTACTATAGATGGAGGATATAGTAACTAAGCATATAACCACTTGAAATACATGATGTTCATAAGATCATCTATTTCTTATCCCTCAATCATGGCCAATTTGTATTCTCCTAAGCCAAATTTGGTAATAATGATGTATGGGCCTAACCAATTAGCTTCAAATTTTCTCTTCTTGTCTCTTTTTGCATTAATTTTCTTCTAATTTTGCTTGAGGACTAAATCACCTATTTCAAACTCCTGAGCTTGAATCTTCTTATAATATTGATTATTGAGCTTATTTTAGTATGCCCTTAGGTGATTTAGGGCCTGTTATCATTTTTCATCAAGGAGTTCTAGCTCTTGAAGGCACTCTTATTGATGATTATGGTCATTAATTATGCCTCATAAGGAGAGATGAAGAGGAGGGAACTTTTTTTCCATGGGTAATATTAATTCATCTCTATATACAAAATCATAGGGGGTGGCCCCCATGGGTGTGTGAATAGTGGTGTGATAGGCCCATAACACTGGATATAATTGAATATGCTAATTATTCCTGACTTGATTGATTATTTTCTTTAGGATTTTGATTAAGGTCTTGTTAGTTTCTTCTACTTGTTTATTACCTTAAGGATAATATGGTGAAGAGAAATGTTTCGTGATGTGATACTTTGACAAAGGGCCTCAACATCCTAATTCTTGAAAGACTTGCCATTATCTAAGATAATATTGGCAAGGATTCCAAAGTAGTAAATAATTTGATTGAGGGTGAATTTAGATATCTGGAGGCCAATTGTGTAAGTTAACAGTATAGCCTCTACACATTTTTTGAAATATTATGTAGCTATGATAATAAATGTTTTCCCATCTAAGGAAGTAGGATTAATCTTGTGGATTAGATCAAGGCCCCATATAGAGAAAGGTCATGGGCTCATGATAGGATGTAGTTCTTATACCAATACGTGGATAAGATTTGCATGCCTTTGATAGGCTTCACATTTTTACACATATTGACAAGTATCATTTTCCATGGTTGGCCAATATTAACCAATTGAGAGGAGGTTTTTTTCTAAGGCCATCCCACTGATGTGTCCTCCATAAATTCCAGCATGGAATTCATCAACTGCTTGAGCTACCTCATCTAAGGTGAGACACCTTAACAGGGTTCCATCATAACCCCTTTGATAGAGTGTGCTACCTGGGATGGTATAATAGGTAGCTTAATGGAGAAAGGATTTTTGTTGATGGCGAGTAAATTTAGGAGGTAGGGTATTATCATGGAGGTATTGGTAGATGTCATGATACCAAGGGAGACTAGGATTATTAATAGCACAAATTTATATAAGAGATAAAGAATAATGGGTTGGGGTGATTAATTATTCAATTATAAAATTGATCTCTAATACATCTTTAGGAAGATCAATTAGGGAACCCAAAGTAGACATAGAGTTAGTTGCCTTATTATTGGCTCATGGTACTTGCTCAAATGTGAGAGATTGAAAACTAGTTTTTAATTGGTCAACTAGTTCTTTGTAATGGAGAAAATTCTCATCCTTTATTTGGAATTATTAATTTACCTATTTGATGATTAGTTGAGAGTCCTAAAATACTTGGAAATTTTGGATGTTCCATTTTATGGCAAGGTGAAGTCTTGCTATGAGAGCCTTGTATTTTGAAATGTTGTTGGTACAAGGGAATGTGAGATGAAATGCTTTGGGAATGAGATCACCTTGCAGGGTGACCAATAGGATTCCTACCCTAGACCCATGAGTAGTAAAGGAGCCATCAAAATATAACTTACAGCTTGTCACCTACGAGGTGCTCATAATGGATTTATTAGGAAAGGGAGAGGTAAGTGGCTCAGCTGATTTTAGTAAAACTTTTGCCAATTGATCTGATATGACCTATCCTTTGATTAATTTTTAATGGAAATATTCAATATCAAACTCAATAAGAAACATTATCCACTTGACCACATGGATTTTTAATGTTGCTTTAGATAGAATATACTTTAAAGGATATATTTTTGTAATTAAGTGTACCTAGTAATTAAGCATATAATGTCTGAGCTTTTGGGAGGTAATGACCATAGAAAAACATGCCCATTCAAGTGGCATATAATTTAACTCATATGTTATTAGAGTATTTATAAGATAATAAATGGATCATTCCTTTCCCTGATCATTATGTTGTGTGGGTAAGGCTCTAAAGGCATAGGTAATAGTGGTTATATATAGCAACAATGGTTTACTTGGAACTAGTGGAGATAAGATAGGTGGAATTTCCAAGTACTACTTGAGACTCTTGAAAGCCTTCTAAATATTTTCATCCCACTAAAATGTTATTCCTTTCTTAATAAAGTGAGTGAATGGATGACACTTATCATTGATCTATGAGATAAATCACCTATTGGCCTAGAGCTTGCCTTGAAGACTATGAAGTTGTTTAAGTGTTTGGGGAGGTGGAAACTCAGTGATTTCTCAAACCTTTGTTAGATCTACCTCAATACCTCTCCTAGAGACTATGAACCTTGAAAACTTGCCTGATGTTATGCTGAAGACACATTTCTTCAGGTTAAATCATACTTTGTATTCTAGTAGTTTTTCAAAGATCTTACGAAGGATTGTAGGATGCTCAGATCGTGAGTGAGACTTTCTTAAGATATCATTAACATAATCTTCCATAATATTATGCATCATGTCATGGAAGATAATAGTAATTATGCATTGATATGTTTCTCCTACATTATTTAGGCCAAAAGGAATGACCTGATATCAAAATGTGCCTCATGGGGTGATAAATGCTATTTTGTGTTGGTTTTTTAGAGTGATTTTGATTTGGTTGTATCTTAAAAATCCATCCATGAGATACAACATCTCATAACCAAAAGTTGAATCTATAATCATATCAATGTTAGGAAGTGGAAAATAATCTTTGGGGCATGCCTTATTGATGTCATGGAAATTAGTACATATCTGAATCCCACTATTTGGTTTTGATATAGGGACTATATTAGATATCAAATCAGAATAGTCAATAGGATGAATGAATACTATGTCCAAGAATTTTTGTAGTTCCTCCTCAACTAGTAATGCCACTTTTGGATGTATATTTCATAATTTTTGTTTTACTAGTTTAACATTAGGATGGAAATAAATATGATGGACTACTAGTGAAGGATCCAACTTAGGCATATCTTCATAACTCTAGGTAAATACATCAATAAATTCTTTAAGCAAGGCAATGAGAATTTCATGCTCTAATTGCATAAGATATGCCCCGAATTGCATGATATTGGGTTTTTCTTCATTTTCAATATTAATTTAAATGACTTCCTTAATGAGTAAGGAATATTGTTCTGATAGATAAGGGGGGTATTTGATTTTTGGCATGTCAGAGGTGGTAATTCCTAATAGCTTAGTATCAGCATCTAGATAATCTTCTATCTAAATGGGACTATCTGGAATGTCATCAGGTTCTATAAAAGATTCCCCTTCTACTTTACATTTTTCATTATCACTTTAGGTTCTTAGTGACTCTTTTTCTCCAAAATATGTTGATTCACATAGATTGATGGAGAATCCTTTCTTGTCATATCCAGATGGCATGAAAGTCCTTGCCCCTAGGTACTCAAGAATAGCCTCATCATTTTGAAATGTGTTAAAGTTGGGATATTTTTTGGCATCTCAGTCTATGAAAGAGGGGTAATGAAGGGAGATGTCAATAGTGAAGATGGAGGTGTTATAAAAGAGGTTAGTGGTAGCTAGTTCTTCGAATTGACTACAAATAGACCCTATTTCAATATCCTCATTAGGGAGTGTTTACTCTTTGGTCAAGATAGAATCCATAATGACGTCAAGAGGGTCATCACCATATGGTTTATACCCTAGACCATAATATGATGATTTTATTGAACCTTAATAGGCTGTATCTGACCTTCCTCCTATCTACCTAGTCATTTTTCTTTATAGTTCATGTTTTCCATCATGCTGTAGATAATAGGATATTTTTGCTAGGGTGAGATGAAGGTATCGTCATTGGGTAAGAGCCAAAAATCATCACCATATTCAATGTGTTCATATGATAAAATTCCTACACTTTTATAATCCATGGGTCCAAATTGGTACTTGATGGTTTGAACTTCCTTCATCTTGGGGAACCTATAGCTTCAGGGAGATAATGGGAGATGGCCAATGTAAAGGGTTGTGTACTCATATTTATCCAAAACCTATAGATGTGATTGTTAGCTTGGTAAGGTATGGCATTGGGGTAGAAGTGGTGGCTAATTAATCATGAGAGACATATTTGATAGGTGCAGTACTGAAGATGGAATTCTCATCACCTTAAGATAATGATGGAGAAGGGATTTGATCTATTTGATAGCTGTGATGGTCGATAATCCTTGAGATGGTAAATTATATCCCTAAATGGGAGAATTTAAGGCATTAATGAAGAGTGGATGGGATAGCTTACATTTTGTGAATTTAGGGTCTCCCCAGAAGCATATTATATAGTAAGCCTATGTTAACCACATACACCAATGTTTGATTGACTACATGCCCCATAGTGATGGGAAGATGAATAGACCCAATAGATGGCCACTCATTGTCATCATACACTTTGATCATGATGAGATTGGGCCCTAAAGATGAGTTAGAGTACCCCAGCTTCTTCAAGAATTCCACATTACATAGGTTAAGTATTGATCCTCCATCTATAAGGACATGGGAGACACAATGATGGAAAATGGAGAATTTAATGTATAGTGAGTAGTTATGATGAGGGCCTACTAGTGGTAGATCACATGTGCTAAAGGTGAGTTATGGCGAGGGGATAAATGAGCCACTAGTGCTTGAAATTGATTAGTGTCTAGGTAACTACATACCTATAGGTCATTAAGCACTTGATTTAATATTTCTTTGTACAAAGCAAATGTTTTCAAAAGCTCCATAGGGGAAATGTGGGTAGGGGTATTTTCTAGATGATAAATAATGTCATAAGACTTATCATGTCTATTTTTGGCTTCGTTATGAGTATTCCCTCTTAGTATAGTGGAAGAAGTGGATAGTTATTAGGATGGTGCTAATGGGATGGTGATTTTGTTACGTTTGGTAGTAAAAATACAATGAGATGTGGCCAAATTTATTTTTATGAATAGAGAAGGAAGATCCTTGAAGGTGGGGATGTGATGAATCTTGATGGTATTAATATAATTATATGGTACATTATGATATTTGGTATAATTTCTTGGTGGTTTTTGATTTGTTTACTCATGCTTGGGAAGAGGATCTTTATAAATTCCCAATTATCAATTTCTTAATTGGGTAGAAGTAGGCTCCCCTTCCAACTCAATGTCACCTCTTTCAATCAAGTCTTGTACATAGTGCTTTAATTATATGCAATTCTTGGTTTCATGGCCCTTTACCTTATGGAGCTTACAATATTCATTATCATGATACCAATCTGGTTTGGGCTGGTGATCATCAATAGGATGAATCTTTGGCAAATTAATCACGTTGGCTACAACTAGTTGCTCTAATATAGTCTCTAAATGGATACTCAAACTTGTAAGAGGTCATGTACCTATACAGGGTCTTGGCTTTCCCTTAGGAACCTTAATAGAAAAGACATGTGGTTGTGGTGGGGGCCCTTTTCTCTAGATGTTTTGGACATGTTGTGCTTATGGTTTGGAATCTATCACTCCATCTCCAAAAGCATTCATATTTTTATTGAAGACCTTTGGCTTATTCGGAAAGGAATTTATTGAATTCATAGTATGCTAATTATGAGAGAATAGCCTGATGGTTCCTTTTTCTATGAGGGCTTTTTTAAATTTCATCCCCTTTCTATAATCTCATCAAAAGTATTCACACACTAGAATTTTAGCTAATATTTTAGTTTTATGTTAAGATTGTCTACAAATATCTTTACCATTTCCTTTTTGGGTATGGTGTATCTCAATCGACTTTCCAATCTATGCCACCATTTCAATAAATAAACCAAACTTTCACCATCTCTTTGTTTTGTGTTATAGAGGTCAATAATGGACACATCATGCTCAATGTTAAAGGAAAAATGCCTAACAATTTGTTCTGAAAATTCTCAAAAGCTATAAATTGACCCCTTAGGAAGGTGCATGAACCACTCTAATGTTGGTCTTGTTAATATTTTAGGAAAAATCCTTAATAGGTGGGCATTCTATTGAGATACTTCATGGAAAACAATAAAAATTTCTTGCAAATGATCCCTCTAGTCTCCTTTTCCCCTATATTTTTAAAACTTGGAATTTCAAAATGTAAAGGGAATGAAATATGGAGAATTATACCATATAAAGGTGATGAGAAAAACTCCTCATATTTTTATTTAAGGGCATGTGATCTAGGGTCCACCTATTAAAGGGTTTCTTTCATCATCTTCCATCATTAGGAAAAGGTAGGATCCCCAAGAGGATTGATAGTTTAGTTTTGAATTCCTTACATGATATGGGTATGATGGTTATTATGAGTGGTATGATTGGTATGACTATTATTGTTGGGATTGTTGGTATTATCTCGAGGTGGGGATGATGTACATTGATTTCAAATGAGGAGATTAAATTGTTGTGTAAGATATTTTAAGTGATCCTTAATGATAAATTGTCTCCTATTAGCCTCAGTATGTTAATTAATGAGGGGTGGTTATTGGTAATCTTCATTTAGGAATCCATGGTCCACTTCTTAGTGAACATTATGTTGTGGGGTTGATGGAAGATCAATACTTTTTAGGTGAGTGCCCCCTGTTTCCACATTTCAATTTTGTTACACATATTTTTCCAAGAGTTTTTGGACACCCTCATTATTAAGGAGGTTATTGAGAAGGTTACATTATCATTTTATTATTGAGGTGTAGGGATGTCACTATGGAAATCCTCATATTCCTAAGTGGGGCCTATGAGTTTCCACCTAGAATGGTCTTCTTGATTGGAACCTTTTCCTTGGTGGAATTGGGCTCAAGTTTGTATGACCATGATGAAATAAGATGAGTTAGGATGAGGTGCTATTGAAGATCATTTGAATATTAAGTTGTAGTCAAAAATATGAGACTTCTAGGGGTGAAGAGAAACTTTTGATGGATAGGATGACTAGAAATTATCAAGAGAACAATAGTTCTTTTAAGATATTAAACCAGTAAGGATGAAAAGGGGATGATAGGATCACATAATTTTGTCAACTAGTAAGTTTAAAAGTTGATGGGTGAAAGAGACAAAAGACACTTGATAAGGATAAAAGATAATGATGAGTGTTACCCTGATGTCATACAAGGCTATGTTAAATAATAATTTCAAGTTGAGATATGATGATGATGATGTGTAGAAAGGAAATGACCACCAATGGTTTGATCTTTTTGTCCTCAACTAATATTCAAAAGAGGGATGAGGAGAAAAGGGGTCATGGTGGAGTGTGACTAAAAAGGGTGTATGAAATGAATGGGGGTGATGCCAAGATTATGATTAGGATAAATGGGGGTGGTTCTATTTTATTAAAAAGATGATTCTTGATGATCATAGACAAAAAAAGGGGCAATGGTAAGTGAAGGATAATATAGGGGGTGAACTATGGAATAAGGTGTTAAGTTGATGGATTAATGAAAATAGTAGGTGATGAAGGATACTCTATGAAATATGATAAATAAGTAGTACTAAAATGTGTAATATATCAAGGTATTGATGGTGAATATATGGGAAATGTGGATGTCTAAGTGTGAGGGGTGACAAGGTGTGACTAATTTAAGATAGGAGAGGGGATAATGAAAAGGATATATAAGGAAAGGGTGACAAAGATATACAATATGATGATTAGGTAAAGATGTACAAGATGATGTGGTAAGACAAAATACTAAATGGATGTACAAAATGATGATGGTGTATGTATATATACAAGAGGATAAGTCAATATAAGGATAATATGGGTGGATTATTGTTATGAAATATGTATTATGTGGATGAAATAATTACAAAAAGATAGAATAAATGATTAATGATAAATGTGAAGGATGGACCATATGGTTATAATAGATGTAAGGATGGATTGTGTGGAAATAGGATAATATAAGGATAATATGGATGGAGGGATAAATAATAAAAGTGAGAAATGGACTATATAGATAAAACTAGGGAGGAGATGAGATGATATAAGTATGATATGGGTAGATAAAAAGATGGATTATGGGGATAATAGGATTTTCTAAGCTATTTTACAAAAATAGGAAAGATAATAATTATATGAGGCTATGGACGGAGGTAAATATCATGTGGATATAGGTATGGGATGAAGATGTGAAGGAAAAAGATGATGAAGAGAATGGATAGAAAGTGGATAATCACTATATGTGGGATGTTATGAGGTGAAAATTGGATAGGTAAATATAAGGAAAATGGGGAGGGAATGTGTTATGAAGTAAATAAGATGTGTTCAAATATAAACACTATGGAATGGATATGGATAAGAGAGTGCTTGTAGGATGGATGAAATTATGATAAGTATTATAAATAATGAGGTGGGAAGATGATGGTGATGAATCATATGAGGTGTGGGTAAGATAAGAAAGTGAAAATGATATGGATAAAATGATATGCGGAAGTGTAATGGTCAAAAGGGATATGAAAAAAAGATAATGAATGCTAAGTGTTATGGGATGGGTGTAGAGACATGAGGTGCTATTAACTAAGTATGGGTGATGGAATGACATAGTGTGATTATAGGGGGATGGTGGGGTATATGATGGTTAAAATATTGGTTAAAATATATAGATTATTAAGGAATAAGGATGATATTAAGATAAGTGTGGAAAGTGATATGGAATGAAAAGGAGGTGGATTAAGGTAAACATTATGGAGAGATGATGTGATATGGATAGTCAAGGTAAGATGATGATGGGATGTGATGAATAAATAATGATGGGATAATGGAAGTGATCTTATAGGTTTTCTAAGGTATACACACAGAAAGTATGGGTATGGCTGACTCAACTAACAAATAAAATGGGCCTTATCACAATACTCAAACAAATCATCCACATATATAGCCCTAATTATTAAATCATATGGGAGTGTAACTCAATATCCACACCATGTAATGGATACACAAGTGAGGCTGTAGGCTAGTGACCCATTATGGAATAAACTAAACCCTCTCAACCTTGCTCACTCCTAATGGTCACTTGGGTGTTGATATTGACGTCAGTAGTGGAACACTTTTTATAGACATAGGCTCCTTTTCTAAGGTTTACATAAGTATCTAAGGGAGTCCCAAATATACACAAAGGTATGATGGGGCCCAAGTCCATATAGGAGGCTATCTAATTACCCTACATATATGGACTTAATTTTCCTCACTCCATAGAACCCTTTATGG
Source organism: Torreya grandis (assembly GCA_037957365.1). Taxonomy (NCBI): domain Eukaryota; kingdom Viridiplantae; phylum Streptophyta; class Pinopsida; order Cupressales; family Taxaceae; genus Torreya; species Torreya grandis. The sequence goes on from JARHVA010001716.1 coordinate 1,060,225, forward strand.
GGAATTACACTTAGGATGTAACAACAATGCTCTCCTGATATTTATACTCTATCAGAACATGGAGTGTGGTTAGCACATAGTGTTAAAATATATGATACTAACCCCTAAATACTAAGTCATGTGTATGGTGATAAAATCCACATCACATGTTATCTTACGAGAAGGTTTTATATAAGCAATCAATCTCATGATACAATTAATTTCCCTTTCTAATTACCTATGTGAGCTTCACATGATATGACAAATTATGTACACACACACAAACAAACAAAGTATATGCAGACATACACAAAAAACTAAGTCAATAAATAACTACTAATAATATATTAATCATGAAAAATAATTAATCAAAAATAATCAAAATGGGAACCACTTCCTCCAACAAAAAGGTCAAAAATCCACTAGGGATACCTCAAGAGCCTAGTAAGACATGTAAGATAGTTAGAAATCTAAAAACTGAAATACCACCACTACACAGAGTAATAACACTATTTTCAAAACAATCCTACTACTAAGATAGTTTTGGTATTGTAAGTGTTAGATTTCCTAGTACTATTTACCCTAGATCAAGCTAAAAACTAAAAAATAATTACAGGGCTTCATTTTTAATACAATTATTGATACCAAAATTATCTTGAACCTAAAATTGACCCTAAAAAAACCTAATGTGCAATGTTGTGACTCCAGATGACAATCCCACTACTTTCTAGATAATACCACAAATTTTGAAGTAACAATATTTTCAAAATTAAAATAGTCCAATAGCCTCCCTATATCTTATAGGTCTACAAAATTAGAATTATCCTTAGTCAGCTTAGATGTGTAATATCATATGACAAGGAGATGTAAAATTAGTGAAGATGAACAATAGGAAAAAAAGTGACTTTTTGATTAATATGATGTTGTAAACCTTTATAGCTTTTGTTATCCTTCTCTACCTATTAAATAGAAACTATACAAGGTACATATGTAATGGAGGACTGACAGAAAAGGGTTCTAACCTATGCATACTAAATGCACAATACTGCTATTGGAAATAATAATACCTCTACTTAAAGTGCAATACCATTAGTTGAATAGTGGCAAGATTATCGAACCTAGATAAAAATTCTTATCCTCCTAATTAGTTTTCTCAATTTCTTCCTTCCTATAGATAGGTTAGGCCCTAAAATATAAGGAAGCTATATCAATAGAAAGTAGTCCAAAATAAAAGATGATATAGAGGCTATCACTAAAGTTTACAACACTGTGACTATGATTTACAATGCCATTGTTGATAGGATGATACTATGACTATGAAAGTAGAATTATTATTTAAATGTGCTTTTATGACCCTCTAGTAGTTCTCTAGAGAGTGATGTCCTTCCTACACACTACAAACATGACAACTGATGGAAAATATAGAGTTAGTTTATTAGTTGTCTAAAGATGATTTTTTATATGGGTTACAATACCACTACTAGAAATGATGATCCCATTAGTAACAAATAAATACCATGAATTTTAAAGTAGAAATACTTTTTAAATGTAAAAACCCTACTTAATCCCTAAACACTAACATCTTAATCTACAATACCATGATTATTGTCAATGATACTACTACTGTAATACCATAACTTATAGAACAATACTATGATTGTCATAAAATACATGAAAATTAAAAATCCATACTTTATTTATCTTCTTTTTGGCCTTAAAATCATATAAAATTATTTCAATAAGATTGTTAGCCTAAATAAGGGAGGTGGTCCCACCGTGGTCGCCAAAATGTGCACCAAATTTGGGATTTGAATAAAATATTATCAAAGAGGTAATGGAAACCCAAAATTAATGACACCAATAGAAAGGGATAGAAAAGTTAAATCAAAATGAAAAACACATGCTTACCATCATTTTTACCTTCTCATAGCTCTAATCCAAGATTGAGATTTGTTTTCTTGAACTTGATTGCGGGATTGCTTGTAGATGCTTGACAATGACTTGGATTGGCTTGGACTTGGCTTGATGATAATGGCTTGGATTGATGATCTACTTTGCTCACTTGTGCACTTAGTTTCTCACTCAAATATTCATGCAAATGCTCATTCAAATTCCCATTATCTTGAGCAAGGGAGGGTGTGTTGGTTTTATAGATTCATGGTAGAATATCTTATGGTCTAAATTTGAATTTGAGCCATCAAGATCTAGGGTGAATGATTTTTCATGGAATTTTCAATTCCATGGAATCCTCTAGAATAGAGGATTCTAGAGTATAGGCTCTATAATGGAGAGTTCTCTAGAAATCTCTAAATTCTAGAGATTTTTCCATAGGATTTTAGGTGTTTAAGAAAGGCTAGTGTAGGGTGGTGGGTGGGTAGTTAGGATTTTCTTGAATTTTAAATTGGCAAGTGGGATTATGGGTAGGTTAGTAGGTAATAGGTTTTTTTTAGGGATTAATGTTAGGATTAATTGGTTTTACGTTAGAACAGATATTAAATGGGATATAGGAATGGTTATAGAAATTAGGCCAAAGGTTGTTATGGCTAACAAATGGGATAATTAGACCAAATTAGAGGGAAATGGGATAATTATTAGAGAAATCAAATTTTAGTCCATACATCAACCTCTATAGTCTCCTCTTCATTCTTGAAGTCTAGATTCTCTAAAGTGTTCTTTGACTGGAAGTGTGATTTCCTTGTCTCATCAATCTTTATATTGGTGCTTTCCACTATATTTTGTATCCTCTTATTATAAAATCTATAGGATAAGCTCATTGATGAGTATCCTAATATTATGTCTTCATCATATCTAGAATCAAACTTTCCCAAGTCTTCATCATCTCTTTTTATGAAACATTTTATCCCAAACACTCTAAAGTGTTCCACATTGAAAGGTTTTCCTTTTCATATTTCATAATGAATCTTGTTTCCATTAATCCTTATCTCTCTTATATTCAAAATGTATACTATAGTGCTTAATACCTCTCTCCAATATCCATAAAATAATAGAGAATCATTTAACATAATTCTATCCATCTCTTAAACTATCCTAATCTTCTTTTCCACTACCCCATTTTGCTAAGGTGTCATAGCTACTGAGAATTGTCTCTTAACTCCATGAACCTCATAGAATTAATCAAACTCATTAGATAAAACTCTTATCCTCTATTAGATATTAGGAACTTGATATTCCCATTATTATCATTCTCAATAAGATCCTTGAAATCCTTGAACTTTTCAAGAGCTTTTGACTTTTTTTTCAAGAATGTAAACCAAGTCATTCTTGTGTAATCATCTATGAGTTACATGAATTAGTTATCTCCTTGATTGTTTTAAATTATTGTAGGCCCATACATAACAATGTGTATTAACTCCAAGGGTCTTATAGTATATTAATCCTTGGACTTGAACCTTATTCTAGTCTGCTTACCATGTTGACAAGCCTTTCAAAGCATGTTTCTAGGTTTGGTGATCTTAGGCATGTTCTTCATAGACTTCTTAGTGCTAATATTGACCATATTTTAAAAGTTTATGTGACCTAACCTTATATTCCATATACAAAATTAATCTATCTTTCTCATGAATAATCTCTCTCTCTTGATTTCATTCAATACATATAGATTGTTTTCAGTCCTCTTAGCATTGATAATTAGACTTTTTGATTTGGCTCTCCTTTTCTTACACCCTCTATCATTAAATGTTAGTGTGTGTCATTGATTTAAAATTTGAATTATACTAACTTTTTTATGTTTAAAAATTTACACATAAAACATATTTTGTGTCTTGGTCTTCCCATTGTCCAAACTGAAGACACCCTTGGCAACTATATTGGCAGTTGTGTTGTCTCAAAACCTAACTATTCCTATAAAATTATTTTTTAATGAGATAAAACTATTTATATATCATATCATGTGTCTTTATCAACCAATATATATATAAAATTTCATTCCTTCATCTTGAATGTGAAAAGCAGTATGAGCTAGCATAAAATCCTCTTTGGTCTTTTGTCCCTCCTTGGCAAATAGTCCATCTTGACTCTTGAGCCCAATATGATCAATCTTAACTTGTTTTGGATTCCATACCAATTTTTAATCCTTATAATTAATTCTCAAAGATTCATATGTCTTTTTATATCTTGAGGTAATTCTAACTCTATTAGACCAAAATCTTTCAATGTGTCCTATATTATGACAAATATAATAGATAACATTTCTATACTTACCTCTTGATTGATTACTCCTTTTCCCATGTTCATATAATGACTTATCCTTTATTAAATTGGGATAATTGATTGTTATTTTTAGTTTTAATATTATTTACTTATTCTAAATTCTCACACTCTCCCTTAAAATTGCTCATCTTGTCTATGAGCTTCTCATGCTCAACCTTCAAGGAATCTAGCTCTATCTTCAACTACTCATACTCAACTTTATTTGACCTAAACCTTGTGTTTACACCTTCTAACTGACTCCTGAGATCCTTTATAGTCTTATTTTGATGATTAAAATCATCAATGTCAGTTATGAGTTTAAATTCAAGGTCTACGTCAATTTTTCCTTCTTCACTATCATAGTAGACTTCTTTATTTTAATCACAATATATCTTGGGCTTTTTAGGATCACCTTCAATCTATTAGACTTATTTCAAAGGACTAGGCTATGATACCAATTTTTGGGAACACAATGAATGAGAGGGGGGTGAATTATCATATTAAAACTTTATTTCACATGTACTATAACATTCCTTGAACCATCAGATCAATACAAAGATATAATAATGCATAAAAAATCATTCACATGAGCATAATAAAATAAACACACATATGAGTGGGAAAACATACAAAGAAATACAACCCACTAATATTTTAAAATGGAATATAATCCTATAATTCAAAATATAAAATTTATTGAAGCACCAACTTGACATGGAGCACTAACCAGAACTAGTTAAGCACCAACCCAGCTAGGCTTTAACAAGCACTTACTTTCAAGGGCACCAACCCCCTAGATGAATTAGCATCAACTCAACCACTTAATTTATTTGATAACCTAAAGATCATATTATTTATCAAATAAATAATGATGACCACCTCTTCATCTCTTCACACTCTTATCCCTCTTAAATTGCCTTATAGGCCTCTTCACTCAACTATCCTTCTTTTTTACTTGGTTGGGTCATTTGAACTTTATTTTCATACATACTAACCTTGTTTAATCTTCATGATAGTTTATATACACCCTTATAATGGTATAAAATACCTCCTTAATCTCTTCAAAGTAATATATCCTTCAATTTAACTCATTACATTTCTAACTTGTTAATTAGGTCTTTTAGGCATTGTTCTTATACTGGGCTCTTCCTTAGACACCTATTGGTCAGCCATACACACTTGATCACTTATATTTTACCTAAAATAGGCCTTAAAACCTTATAAAAACATGAATCAAACATTACATTATGTCATCTATATCTTGAATGAACCAAATCCTTCTTTAGGCATTAAGGAGACCTAATTCAATTAGGCCTTTATTAGTAAATGTTACCTTTTGATCTTATTAGAACACTTTCAAACCCAACATACAGTAAGAAAACTTCATATGACACTAAAATAGACCCCTAATAAGATCATATTATGTCCATGACACATTTTATCTCCAATATTCCTATAATTTAAAAGATCAAATTTAGTGAAGTACCAATTTGACATGGAGCACCAACCACAACTAGCTAAACACCAACAAAGCTAGGCTTTAGAAAGTACCTACTTACAAGGAGGCACAAACCCCATAGATTAATTATCACAAAATCATCCACTTAATTTATTTTATCACCTTAACATCACTTTATTTCCCAATTAGCTGATGATGACCACCTCTTTATCTCTTCACACTCTTATCCCTCTCAAACTACCTTCTAGGCCTCTTCACTCAACTAGCCCTCTTATTGACTTGATTGTGTCATTTGATCTTAAGTTTAATACAAAATAACCTTATTTTATCTTCATGATATTTTATATCCACCCTTATAATGGTATACAATACCTCCTTCATCTCTTCAAAGTAATATATCCTTCACCTCAACTCATTCCATCTCTAACTTGTCAATTAGGCCTTTTAGGCCTTATTCTTATACTGGGCTCTTGATCATATACCTATTTTTTATCCATACACACTTTATCACTTATATTTTCCATAAAATAGGCCTTAGGACATTCTAAAAACATCAATCAATCATTACATTAGGTCAACCATAGCTCAAATGGATCAATTCCTTTATTAGGCCTTACAGAGACCTAATTCAATTAGGCCTTCATTAGTAACCATTACCATTTGATCTTATTATAACACTTTAAAACCCAACATATAGTAATAAAACATCATATTCCACTCAAATATACCCTTAATAATCTTATCTTACATCCATCACACATTTTATCTCCAACCACCACTTGAAGCACACCATTAACACTATTCACAATTAGGTCTATGAAACTATTGTCATGTGAAATTTCACCCAATGAGGATATGGGATAAGATTATCCTAATTAAATTGAGACAATGGAACCACCTCAAGGATATGGGTATCTTTATTAAGAGGTGGATATCTAGGTTAGGGGCTAGCTCCCCTTGATGCATCACTAAAGCACATATCCTACTACTAACACTTGGGGGCATGAAAAGGGTTAAGAATAACATGAAACATAAGCCTAATATATGGGAGGTCATACAAAAAATTTATAATCTACTCACACTCTTTGACATGCACTTAGAACTAGGAACAAGTTACATATATACGTCACTCAACATCAACTCTCTCTCTCTCTCTCTCTCTCTCTCTCTCTCTCTCTCTCTCTCTCTCTCTCTCTCTCTCTCTCTCTCTCTCACACACACACACACACACACACACACATCAATGCTTCAACATAGGGTCTTTGAAGATAGCATAGGTTGGGAAAACATATGAAATAGGCATTCTAATACACTCTATTTAATTATATATTCACTATAATTCACTCAACATCAACTCTCTCTCTCTCTCTCTCATCAATGCTTCAACATGGGGTCTTTAGAGATATCATAGGTTAGGAAGGCTTAGTCAATAGGCATTATAAGACACTTTATTGAATGAGATATTAAATATACCTACAACCTCACTTGACACTTCTTATTGAATTTCAAGAAAAATATCATAACACACTAGGTACTAATAGGAGTAACATGTGAAGGTAAATAGACATCACACTTGTACAAGACTAAACACTATCATGTACAATTAGTGAAATATTTGAATGAGGTAAAAGTACTTATATTTATTGATTCAAGTCATAAATTTGGTATGTATTTTCCATAACAAAGTGGAGAGATTCATACAATAACCAAGAAATCTCAATTTATATAAGAAATGAGAAGAGATAGAGAAGGGGAGTCCAAGAGTCACTTGGACATGTGTCAATAATGTTAATATCAGTCAAAATGCATGAGAGAGAGAGAGAGAGAGAGAGAGAGATTGGGTGAGTTATGAAGTTTTAGGAGTTAAAAATGTCATTTAGAATTATTTATGACCTATAAAATGGTTTAAAAATTCCTTTCCATGCACAAAAAATTACCCTTTATAATTAGCCTTCTAAAACTACCTTTTAACTACAAGTTATCAAGTATAATGATGGTTATAATTATTATGGGTTAATATCATGTCCTCACATGCATTGGAGAGGCTCTTGATCATCCCTATCATTCTGGTCATACACCATCATCCAAGACAATCTCAAAATAGCCCTTTTCCCTACACCTCTCACACTTGGCACCAAAAAACTTCCAATTTTGGAAATTGATCCATGAAAATTGAGGTATGAAACATTTAAAATGTGTTCATATCATCATTTTCATCTAATAATCCTTAAAAGGCCTCCCAAATGAAGTTTCACAATTTTTGCCAAGTGTTCACTACTTGGTTCACTAGACTGGCTAAAATGAGAGAGCTAGTAGTCATAATTAGGAGTTGAGATCCATAATATAATGACCATTTAGACTTATAAAATGTCTTAATATTTCTTCCAAAAGTGATTTGGTCTCCTAGAAGTTCACCATGCCTACACAACACAAAAATGGTCAAAATAATCTATATTTTGTCCTATTTTTAATAGTTATATACAATCAAATTACATAGATCTGATCCTCATGGAGTTGGAAACAACTCATATTCAGAACTAATGGTCAAATTCATCCATATAGATGCACTTTTAGGCTCATTTTCACCTTTAGGTCCTAAAATAGGGAAGAGGGTTTTAGAGTGACTAGTCCTCTTAGGATTTATTCATAAAGCTTTGACATTTAAATTATAATAAAATTTAAATTTTGGGTTATTAAGGACCCCCTAAAACTTCATTTAATATCTCCATGTCCCATTCAAAGGCTCATGAAAGATATGAGCATTTCAAGATGACCATTATAGCTCCATTTTTGCATTCTGGGAAGTCATTGAATGTTTTAGGTTAAAACATGGGTTCCTTGTGGATATCCTACCAAAAAAGGGCTTTAAAATATCTTAACATTCCCCAAAAATATTTTTTAATCCATAGAATAACTCTCCAAGAGCAAAAAATGTAAATGATCTCAGTTTTGAGACTAGGTTTACACCTTGTCAATGAGCCTGCCTTCTCTTTGGAATCAACATGGCTCTTAAATGGATTCACCTACCTCCAAATGGTTTCAACACTTCATATACACCTCTATGGAGATGTTTTAAGGATTTTATATTATTTCATAAGTTTGTAACTTTAAATTCCCCTTTCCTTGAGACTAGGCCTATTCCTTGCCTATTAGGTATGTATGTAAACCTCCTTGTGTAGGGTACCCTATTTAGTTTCAAACCTTATAGGTTGAATTTTCATGTTTCCCTGAGTGTGTTATAGATATTAAATTAATAATTTGATCTTTATTGACCTCTGTTCTATGATCTGACCTATTTTCATGAAGTGGCAGGGTCTATGAAAAGGGTAAAGTGCCACCTATCTGAGACAAAATAAGGGGCACTTACCATATTATTAATATAAAATTGATTATTGGTGAATCCTAATAAATCAAAAATTGTAATTTTTAATAAATTTAAGATCTCAAATCCAATATTTAGGACTCCATATTTACAAATTTCTTAGACAAACTTTTTAGGAAAGGTTGTATGCAGGGTAGGCATGGTTGACTATGCTTGCATCATTATTAGGACCTTATCCATGCTAAAAATATACTACGAGATTATTATAGGTAACTTCACATATATTTTAGTGTGTCTCCATTTCTTATTCAAACGTTTAACTCTCAAAACACCACTATGCTTCTACCAACACAACCTAAGATCTTCAACTGCTTAGACTGAGACAGTCATCTTTGACTATGTTTAGAGGTTGTTTACTACCAAATAAGGCTTGAAATTCTTTTCATCATGTTTAAAAAGTTTTTTTAAATCATTATTTACATTTTAAAAGTCACATTTAACCCATAAGGTCCTTTTAGTGCAAAGGAGAACCTATTTTAACCTTGCTACCTGAATACCCTATTTTCTTGGCCTATAGGTGGAATGAGATAGGGGTTTGGAGGATGAATTGACCTTAAAAAAATCCATAAAAAGAAATAAAATACTTATTAATCTCATGAACCACCATTAAATCAAGGTTTAACTTGAATTGTCCTTCCAAAATACCTTTTCCCTTCAATCTTAAGCTCATTGTCAAGATTGGGACACTTGACTATGTTTTATGGCTTTTTAGGCCTACCTGTAGGTGATCTTGGGGAATTTAAGGCTTGTTAGAAGATTAAATAACAAATTATGAGGATATTTGAATAAAAAAACACCACTATACTTCATTAAAATCTCAAAAAATTCTAAAACTCCACCTTTACTCCATTGTCTAACAACCTTGTTGACTAAGTTTAAGCGTCTCAGACTTGTATGGATAGCAGAGGGTTCTTAAGAAGTCCAAACATCAAATTCTCTTTGTCTCTATCACACTAGATCAATAATTTCCTTTTTATGAGTTTAAATGGTCTCAACTTAATATAATGGTCTAAAACCATCAACATAGAGTTCAAGTCACTTTTTCCATTCATACCCTGTAGGTATCACTGTCTATTTTTAGTGATTTTTTGTCAACTTTTAAACCTCAATTACTCATCCTTTACTTCTTATTTGATATTAAAAATTTACATGGTTATTTTAGATGGATAGGTATATTAGATTAAATAACTAAGACCATTTATAATCCATTACATCATGAAAAATATTATTTCACAAAACCTCAAGGATCTCTACCTGGTCCATTTGGGGACTGAGAACCCAACATAGTAAACTCACTCTTTGAAGTGGATACCTTGCCTTGTATAGCATCCTAAGTCTTCATGACATGAAATATAAGACCCTTTTGTAATTTTATGATATTAAATATGAATTCCATCATCCATCTCACCTTTTACACATCCGTATAACCTTTTTGAGTTCCTTTAGAACTCGACTGTGAGTGAACAAGATAGTGGACAAGGAGATTGAACAATTTGCCATAGAAGATGTTGATCTTGTCTCTTCTCACAAGATCATTAAATTAAATAATTTAAAATAATGTAATTTATCATATTAAATACTTCATGGAGCTTCTCTCATGTTGAGAAAACTTAGGTTTGGCACCTATCACTGCCAACTTTGAGAAACAAGCACACTTAGAATCCTCCTTCAAGGGAATTTAAAAAAAAAAGTGTTGGATGATTGAAAAAACATGGAGAGGATATTATCCCAACATAAAAACACCACAACAAGATCACACAGCTCCATGGACCTCTGAAAACAAGAAATAGATGCACAACCTCACCCCCCTTGAATGCATGTTGATAATATGTTATCTGAAGTGTTAACAATGGTTCATAAAGGAGGGGGGACCAATATGAGACTTATTTATATGAAACTGAAGTGTATTAATATTAATATACACTTGTAGAAGCACTTCACCTAATCCTACCTATATCATCCACTCCAAGTGCTTGAAGTTGACCTTTTCTTGCTTGCCAAGGAAAAATGGAAGAAAAGAAGTTATAGATGGACTTTTTTGAATTATCCTTGGAAAAAAAAGAATTTAAAATAGTTTGGGGATGTGAATAATCACTCCACCCACATTTTTAGCTAAAGATCAAATCATCCATTCTATATAAGTGCCTAAGCTGGCCTAAAAATAAGGATAAACTCCCATTTTGTTAACATAACTGACTCTTCGATAACATATGACTATAAATAACAATATATTGACCTATTCCATGTTAAAATTGACCTTGGTGACAAATTTGACCTCTTGTAAATCTATATAAGTCAATTAATGAGCTAAAATGTGACCAAAAGGCCCCCTTTTGCACCTGAGACCTAGTAAATAATAAATTAATTACTTGTAAACATGTTTAAACATGTTAAATACAATTTTATGACATATTTGACACAAAATGGACCTTTGACCAAAGCTTGACCATGTTTGACTTTAGTTGAATAGGCCATTTCAAGGAAGATGAGCTTAGACAAGGATTAAGACAAGGACAAGTAATATGATATACCAATATGAAACCATATAGGACACATGATAAGCTTCTTAAAAATTTAAAAATATTAGGGGTTGACCTTATTTGACTAGAAGTCAAATTTGGTCAACAAAACCTATAAAACGTTTATCTTGAATTAATGAAGATTAAACATAAATTAGATGATCAATCATGTAAATAAAGCACATAAATAGAAGATATATGACCTCAATTACATCACAATATTTTTTAAACTTCAAAACTTAAGGCAAAGTGACTCAAACCCTTCTCTATAAATAGCCCACTCGGAATTGCTAGAATACCTTCAAACATAGTCATGGTGATAATGACCTTCAACACTTGTGGAAATACCTTTAATGACTTTTAATTAATGTATATTATCTTATGATATCCTTATAACATTATAATATATATATATATATATATATATATATATATATATATATATATATATATATATATATATATATATATATATATATATGGTAAAGAGGCAATATTTGTCTTGCAGAGTGATCTCTTAACCTCACTATACATAGATCTCACCAAGTCAAATAAATTAATGTTGTGATCAAATTTTCATTATAACCACTAAACTCTAAAACTTATAAAAAAAATTAGTATTTACTAAAAATCCTAAATAACACCTCCATTCACTTTGATTCATCCCTATTCCATGATAACACATTCCCAAACATCTTCTTACTATTTCCTAGGTTTCTCACTATTTCCACCATTAGGACTGTTAGCAACTAGCTAACTTGGTTGACTAGTTTAGCACACTAGGGGGATATAAGTTGTCCAAAAAACTTCATGGACACAAACTAAAAGTCTCAAACTTTTTCCTCCTTCCATTTATCAACTTTGATGTGGTCAACTCTGACTACTACAACAAATCTTTGAGAAACAAGGCCTTTCCTTTAAGGTCCACTCATTCACCTGAAGGTTCAGTCATACCTAAAGATAATTATTAGAGTTTAATATAACCTATAATATTTAAACTATCCATACTAATCCATTTTTATCACTTTATAATAAATTATTTCATATTGGGTCACTATTAGTGTTCTTTTAGGGTTTAAACCCTCTTCCACTATTATCAATCATTCATAAAGCTTAGTCCCTCATTATAAAAACCAATTTCTTGAAATTTGATCTAAAAACTTTCCCCATATACCATTAATGTCTCAAGTTACCATGTAGAGGTTACACATGACAATGAACACTTGAAAAATCTTCTCATTTATATAACTCTTCAACTTATGCACTCAAGAGACCTTAAGACACTTTTTCAAGCCTAAACCTTCAAAAAGTCACCTTATACTTGGTAAACATAGCTAGGAAAATATATCATAGCAATTAAAAATCTCACATGCCCATTCTTATCTTAAAATCTGAATCTCATACCTCAATTTGCCACCATCTCTCTCTTTGCTCTCTAGACCTTGACCTGAAAACAACATTAGTCCTTGAAATTGACCTTATAATCACTTTATAATATTTCAACACCTCATATACATTACATAAAACCTATTACCATGATGAACCATTTTCATACATATTTCATTTATCTTGACAATAGATCATGATGCCTCATTAGGCCAGGTAGGGTTTAGAAGTGGTCTAGATGCAAATTAGGTCTTTAGGTACTACCCCTATAGGCTCACCTTGAGACTCACATGAGTGATCTAATACCTTTTATACATGATCAATAAACCTCATAAAGCATTTCATGCATGTGTGCATTCATATCACTAATCCATCATTTATATTCATACACAAGACTAGGCATCTTATGCACATACCTTCTCAAGTTACTTACTAGGTTCAAGCACTTGACAACTTTGAAAACAAGGACCTTCCATGCTAAACTTCACATCACTCATGTAGCCATAATAACATATTCCAAACATGTCTTACACTCTAAGAATCACTAAAATATTGACCAATATCCTCTATCATAGATACATTCTTCAATGACCTCATGAAGACCTTTCTCAAGAACTTTTAACATTAATGATAACATCAATGCCAAACCTTATCAATACGAATAATTCTCAACACATGTTTTTATTTCAACATATTTTATATACTAATGACCATATTATCTCTATCTATCAACCAAACATTTAAAGGTTGCAATAGCCATTCAAATGAAACCCAAATGTTTCAAAAGAAGGAGAAAAAGTATTTTTTATCAATTCCATTTTACTAGGTGTAAATTTATTGAAATTATTTATATCATGATGGAGAATTACATCTTATCTATTCCATACTTATATTTGGAATTTAAGGTCATCTTCAAGTTCATACCAATCATAGGCAAGAATTATTCCAATCTCAGAAGATTTTTTGACTAATATAGTGCTAAAAAATATATATTTGCATGCATATTTGCTAGACTAAACAAATCAAAATACCGATCAGCAAGAGGAATTTTGTCACCACCATAAAATGAAATATTGTGATGTGGATTTAATTTTAGTTTTGGTAGTTTAAATGATACTATATCCAAATTCTCTTGGAATGAGGCATTCTTCTACCTTTTAAGTGTTGGAATTCCTTTCTCACCCAAAGACATTATACAAAGCAATTGAAATGATTCTAATATGATATTTTTTAAAATTCAAGTCACATATTATATCAGTTAATGAAATTATGTGTGATTAGGTAGTGATTAATTATATATCAACAAATGTGAATTATAAACTACAATACAAAATAAATATTAAATATTCATAATATATACACTAATTCACAATTAAACTAATAATGTATGACCAAACTAAAAATAGATTATATGTAGAGAGATGTAAAAATAATTCAAATGGGATGGCCTAAATGTTGACTGTACATTTAAAACATATCAAGCACTAGCTAATATAATCTGATGGACAAATGAATCCAAAAACATTTATTTCAAAAGAGAAATATGAAGGGGGAGTATGTTTCTAATATGTGTCAAAATGCCCATCAAAAGGTACCTTCAAGGTATCTCCTAAGATATACCTTTCAAACATACACAAGAGTAAATTTTTCCTTCAAAGTATATCCTAGGAGATACCTTCAAGTTAACCATGATGGTATTACATGTGTATTTCAAGGACCTTGAAAGAAACTCATAGGAGACACCTCAAAGTGCAATTTCATAGATTCAAAGGGACATTAAATGTATCTCCTAATAGATATATTTAATATGCACATGAGTAAATTTTTCCTTCACTTTAGCTTCAAGCAATTCCAAGAGCCCTAACCACTATCATAGCAAATTATGACTTGAGAGATTCAACCAACTAAAGAAACACCATTATCAAAAGCTTATGATATACCAGTACTCAGCACATTTATCATGGCATCATCTTATAATAATTACAAAATAACCCCAAAACCATCTAGGTTCTCAATCAAGGACTTGAAAAAATACCTTGATATTATGTTTAAACCTACTACATTCAAGGGGCATTATTCAAATTATTTAGAATTATGGGAAGTAGTATGTCGATATGTTTACACTAGAAGAAGACATAGTAGTTGAGGATGACCAACTAATAAAATACCTATTATCACTCAAGTGATAGCATATGTACTATGTCATTGCAAAACCATAAGTGATGCCATTCATTAATTTTATATGGTGTCTATTCTTTGAATGAAGAATCATGGATGGAGGTTATCTTCATTATGTAGATAAAGACACTATTATTGCATGCATATTCAGGGAAGCATTCAAAATGTATTTAAGCTTGCCTATTGCAGATGTTACATATGACTTACTTATTATAGTTACATGGAAAAAGGCAAACCATTTGGAGGGAGATATTTCAAAATAGTTGATACCTAGGGAGAAAGTCACTTTCAAAGAACATTCCAAGATCTTGATCTCCATTACTAGTTTCAAAATGGGAATCCATATAGGGATGACACTACTAAAAAGGCTCTTTGGTTATGTTAGTATCTACTGCATACACCTAGAACATGTTCCCCTTATAGACCTTCTGACTATCTTAGAGCATACCTATGCATTGGGGGAAATCATTAGCACATGCATCCAAGAGCAGAATCTAGAGAAGGACAAGTGACCATTGGGGGCAAATTTCTATATAATGTCCTATATGTTAGATGCAATCATGGGCACTATGTATAGGCATAATGGAGTCCTATGGGAGTCTAATGATGAGGTCATATAAAATAGGATATATGAATATGAAATCTTTGTGCATATTTATTCATACATGAGGAACATAATAAAGATTACTAAGGACCTTTATCCTTAGGTATGGATGGATATTTATAATGAGATATTGTTGATACTTTCCCCAAGCATAGCTTAGACACTATCCAATAACATTAGATATTACTAACTATATCTATATTTCAAAGTGATTATGGTGGTAGGGCACAAATTAGATCCTCTTCAACTTCCAAAATTTATTCTAAATAAGGTGGCTGAGTAGGAAATTGCTCATCAAATTTGGAACAACATAGATGAAGAGCTTATGAAAAATAAGAAGGCCACATTCCATGGGTCTCATGTAATCATTGGGTGAATATAGTACACCATTATTAGAAAGTTTAGAGAGGCCAATAATGTTAGGAATGCCTATGCATTAACCTCCCTTACTCATAGATACTTAGACCCTCATGGAAAGGTCCAAAATAAAATTCACACCCTTAGCCTTGAATACAAACATGAGCGAATTGATCATGACTTTCTCTTCTTTAATGCTAAAGATGATAATGAGGTTAGAGAAAGTGATACCAATACAAGGATAAATGAGGACTTACTAAGAGTAATTTAATTATAACTATACTTGACACTTGGTGAAGTAATTTAATAAATTCAATCTCCTAGATAATAGGGTGATGGCGTTGATCCCCAACAAACTCAAAACCAACTTTGGTCCAATATTAGTTGGTAGATGATGTACCACTCAGTGGAAAAGAAGAAGAAGTTAAGGAGGATCAACTACCTACCTCAACATAAGAACAAACAAAAGTGATCCTAGTTCAACCTTTAATAATTGAAACAATTAAGGTATATTAAGATTTAGTTGAGGAACTAACTACAATTAGAAATAGTACATAATTAGAATCACTGATATAAGATAGGTTTATATTCTTGAATTACTCAAATGAAGAGGAAAATCTAGATACTTTAGCATCTATTCTAATAATTATTCTCTCTTCTCTTCCATCATAGTCCACATGTCCATAATCAAGGAGAACATCAAAGGCATTCTAGAGGAAGTCTAAGTACATACCATAGACCTATCCAACTCATGAGGTAGATGAGGAGGAGATACAAGAGGTGAATGTTCAAATACTAAAAAAAATCAAGTACAAATAACCTATCAAAGGTGACTCATCTAGTAAGGGCCCCTTACTCATATTTGTATTGATTTTTCCCCCTCATATATCTTTACCTATAGTTTTAATCACCCCTAGCCCTATTATCTCCACATTTGTTATCAGCAGATAGTCTTAACAGGTTTATTATTCCTAGACCCATCCATGATTTTTCCTACACCCATAGATCTTGTTCCCCCTTCCACTACTATAATTTATATCCCTATGGTTTCCATCCCTTCTATTTACCTTTCATTAACATCCATTCAATCAATATTAGCCTTGTCTATCCCAACCATTGCTCAATCCATGCCTTCAACTACATCCCATTCTACCCATTTGGGTTCATCACTAATTTCTTCTAATCCCACCACAATAACCATAGTGGAAACAACTAAGAGAGCACATAGGAGGCAACCATTCTATGTGGTTCATCTAATGCCATAATATGGGAGCATATATTGGTCTAAGATTGTTTGGCCTACAATGCCTAATCCTCCCACATCCATTGATAGAGAACCTAAATAGAATGCTCAATTAGAAGCATTACACTCTGATCCTTTGGATCTCACTCTTTTAGATTGGGATAAGGAAATATAATCTTTGACCTTGAAGAGGCCTAATCTAAAGATTACATAATTGCCAATAATGAGCTCCTTATTTGACAAAGCCACTGCATTAGTATAGAGGGTAAGAAATAGGAAGATAGAGGATAGCTTAGGTATGAGATTTATTATGGAAGAGATGGAAAAATATAATTTTTAAGAAAAAGAAAAAATAGATAGAAGGGTTAGTCCCCTTATGTAGAGGACTTGAAAACATATATGAAAGCCCACACAAAATTTATCACAATCATACATCAAGGAACTCAAATTGCCAAGAAAGAACTTGAGGAAGAGTTTAAAACACTTAGAGAGCAACAACAAGTAATTCACATTCCTTAGGGCATTTAACAAGATGTACAGGATGTTGCCCTAAGATTAACTTGTAGCATGCTAACTCCACCAATTCTACCAATAATAAAAACTACCACATTGATTCTAACTCAGGCTACTATTCATATGGTGATGACAATTCAAACATCTAGTGCTTCTTCAAGTTCACTTTTAGTCACTATGGTAGCTGATACTAGTTATACTATAGTTCCCATAATAGTCTTACAATAATTCAAGTAATAACCAATATATATTGGCTAATTTTATACTATTTTGCATGCAACCAATGTACCAAAATAGTAAAGTCTTAATTGCATTTATATATTATAAGTAAACTAACTTTTGAGCAACATGCATACATTGCATGGCTAGGCTCTTTGTAATGCATCATTATGTAACTTAATCTTATCTATAGTCTATTAATATGTAAATAAAATGTTCTAGTCTTGGAGGATGAGATGACCCATTCCCTAGGACCTATATATATGATTTATATCCTTGTTTCAAAGGGTTAACATTTTGAATGGAATATATGAAGAAATCAAGAATCTTGATTCTCATGCAACTATGTTTGTCTGTCTTCTTCCCTTTTTATGTTCATGAATTTGAAGTTTATCTAGTTTGTAATTAATTAAATAATTTATATGTGTGTAATCACTATGGATGAATATTACTAGTGTGTTTATGAATGATTAATCCTAGATGTTCTATAGATATAAAGGATTGATATGTATATATATTTATATAATTATTAAAGGTTAAATCATTATTATAAAATGTATAGAAGTGTCTCAATTGATATAGTATTGTATGAGTAAGTAATATCTACCTTAGATAAAGTAATAGTCCAAGATGTAACATTTGGTATAAAGGTATGCAATGGTAACCTTTAAAAGAGTAACCTTCAATTAGGAACTAGAAACACTCTATATCTAATTACCCAAACCTTTATTTGTGTTTATTTTTAAGTGAAAAATAACTAAAAAAATAAACATTAGTATTTAAGAGACTTTTCCACTAAAAATATAGACTAAGAATATCCTATTTAAATACATATAATCCTTCTCTGCCTTAACCTTCCATTTTTTTGAAGTTTCTTTAGACCTACCCACTGTTGTATTCTAGACTTGCACCCTTGTGAGGTTAGTTTTATACCTTCACAGTCTGAAGTAACATGGAGATAATCCTAGGTTGTGGGTGGCCTAATATGTGAATTTAATCTCTATATTATAAGATCTCACTCCCCTTGATGTATCAGTTAGGATCCTTACTCTACACTACTATCTTGTTAAAAAAAAGGAAGAAGGTAAACTAAAATAAAACCCTATCTAATTAGGGTGATACACCAAAATATGACCTCAATTTGTGTAATATGAACTAATAGGATTAATAAGAACATAAAATTTACTACACTTCTCAAATATAAGTCTCCAAACATAAATATTTCACATAGAGGCTCAAGCTTGATGCATGATCTAAGGTACCTATTTAATAGGTCTATCAAAGACACCAACTAAAGCTTGCACTCACCATAAAAAAAGATGATTATATCACAATATGAAACCTTAAATTATGATCTTAACACCTAAAAATAGGTTTTAAGGAAAGGATAAGATGAGAGGAAGTAAGAACTATCACTTTCATCTCCCAACAAATCATGAAAATACACTAAAACAAGTTTTTGAGGAGGTATGAATTCTATCTTTATTCATCAAAATATGAAATTAAAAATGTTTTTTTGAGCATTTCCTTTCCAAAAATAAGTTTAATTTTCCTTTTTTATTCCAAAAATTGTCTTACATATGGAGAATAGGAGATAAGAGAGAGAAAGAGACAAGAATCCTCAAAACTAAGACATAAGACCTTCTCTTTATCCTTCTTCAAACCCAATGTATCATTATTAAACATTAAAAATAATAATTATCCATAGTATGGCATGGAATATATAGTATTATATTTTTGGGGGACTTATTAACTTTTTCATGTTTGGTCAATCCTAGAGCACTTAGATAGTGCTTAGATTCTTGCACCAACACCTAGATTTTAGCTTTCTTATCTCCCTTGATGAATGGGTCTCCTCCATGGATGTATATATTAAATTACATAAATTTTTTTTTTTTTATCCCTTCTCTATGATTATTAATTATTCTTAAACACTTTGCATGATTTGGTTATAAGACTTCTTTAACAAATTGACTATGTCTTACACATGAGGCTTTGGAAGAGGAAGAGTCCTATTAACACTTATTAGAGACCTCTTCTAAAGCCTTATTTCATCATAAATCTTAATTTAATTCTTCCTAAATTTAATATGGCATGAAAAATCCTTATTAAACTTGATAATTCTTTTTAATAGGCTATATGCACCTATTTAGCCTTCAAACCCCTGAAAAGGATCATTTTGCACTATGGTATAGAGGAAAAAAGAGGAAATTTATTCAATTTTGTATCAAAAATGAAATTTTACACCATTTATCTCTACTTTATGAAACATTGTAATTGGTTCAATATTATTTAAATCACCATCTACTCCAAAAATCTTGATTTGGCACTCAAACTTTGCCTTTTCCAAGTATTCCTTATAGCCCTATTTCAAGCAAATCTCTTTGTCTGAGAGATAATGGAGTTGAAGGTGAGAAAAAATATTTTTTTAAAGTATATTTAAGCATCACACTACTCCATACAAAATTCCATGACCAAAATCCAAGTTTTGATATGTTTTATAGCCCATTTAGCTTGCCAATTAGGCCTAATTAGCCCTTTTAGCCCTAGAAGAGAAATTTTGTTATTGGGAGCTTACACAAGTGTGAAACCTTAAAAAAGTGTTTTATTAAATTTTATCATTCCACCAAAATTATCCATGTAAATATTTTTGGTTTTGAACCCCTTGTAAGTATCAAAACCATGAAATAGCCTTTGGAAGGCTTGTCCTTTAAAAGCATTTTCTAACTAGCCCAAAAGAGTTAACTTGTTTGGGAAATTTTAGCTAGATTATTATGGGTTTTTTATTTTTATCAGGTAAAAAAAGTATTAATATTTCCATCAAATTTATTTTCATCTTTTCATGTGCTCAAAAACCCTTGTTTTAGCTCAAAAAACTCAAAAAGTACTATTTTTGCCCAAATCCGTACAAGTGAAGGTACATAAAAAATAATGTGAAGGATCCTATAAGATTCCCATAAAACATATTATATTTTTCAAGAATAAAATATGGCATTTGGTGTGGTATCCATCTTAATATTTTCAAAGTGGTTCAAAATAGGGTTTTTGGAGGGTTTTATGCTAGTCTGCACTTTTAGTGTTTGTTCATAAAAATTTGACATTTAATTTGAAAAAAAAATAAAAAATTGGAATATTAGGGCCCTATAAAACTTACACAATATCCTTTATCTCCCATTCATATTATCCAAGAAGATATAAGCAATCCAAATTGCCTACCCAAGTTGATTTTTGCATTTTGTGTACCCTGTCTTGCTTTTGAAAAAAAAAATGGATTCTTCATGAAACCATATAAAAAAATAGATTAAAAACATATAAAATATAATAATAAACATTTTTAAATTTTTTTTAATGATCATTATCCCTTGTGAGTGAAAATTACCCCCGGTTGGGCAATAAGCCTAGTCTAGGCTAGTAGGGTTTGACTACAAATGATCACTCACCAATATTTATGAGTGTTTTATCATCATTATTGTGATTTATAAATGTTAATTCACACTAAATAAACCTTATTTAATAATACAAAATCACCAAAAAGTGTTTCAAGACCACCCAACACTCATTTTGGTCACTTTCTCATCATTCCTTGCCTCCATGCACACCTAAAAGTGGCCTACTTCTGAGATAAAAATATGGACATGTGCCCCATTTTCCCATGAAAAAAAAATATATGTGGGTTTTAATTGGGTATTTATGACCATTTATACAATTTTTTTTGTTAAAATGACCTTTCTATCTCCCTCAAAATCCAAAATTCCAAAAGCAAACTTTTCAAGCATTGAATGAATGCAAAAAAAGGTATATGGACTGAAATTTAATTGTTTAGACAAATTTATTATCTTATTTCATCATGATTAGAATTAGGTTGATTATGAATCATCATTATGGAACTTACCAAAGCATATTGGTCATAATCTCAACCTTGACTAAACTCCTTCATCCCTTTCTTGGCATCCTTCTCTTGGTAGGCATATTGTAATTGTTATATGAATGTGCCTCTTTGCTTAGGAAAGACACTTGTAGGTCTGTACTTTAATGGTTATTTATTTTTATTTTATTTGAGGTATCCTTGGATTCATTTATATTCACATACTTTAATTCATCCTCAACCCACAACTAGCTTGATTGCTGCAACACTTCTTGAGATTACTCTAGGTTACTATAGGAACCTCTCCATACCTTATTTCCATGCTTATATTTATATGAGACTCCCTTAGATGCATAATTATCTCTCTTTATCCTTTATACTCTTTACATTAACACTAATTTTATTCTATCATGTTTAATCATTGACACTATCCACCTCTCATTTCATTATTTCCATGCTTGGATAAGTAAATGTGCTTAAAATGGAAGATGTACAGACTGGGCATAATACACCCTAATGTGAGAAGGACTAAATAATATTGTGGTGTATCTAAAGGAGATAAATGATTTATCACCATGATTCATCATGTTCATGTTAGTCTCTTAGTCATCCAACATGACCTTGTTAACAATGAACTCTCTTACCAAATCTTAGGAGTACTTTACCATGGCTATAGTTGAGTGTCCCTTAGTTGAAGGTCACTATAGGTGACTTAATGGAGTATAAACCATCAAGACTCTCTTAAATGACTATAATCTACCATAATTTATCATAACCTAATGTAACATGAAAATATTAATCCTTATAAACATAAAAATACCATATGTAGGGTTTGGAAATTAAGGGCTTGGTCTGACCCTAAGAGGTCTGCATACATGTCTTTAGTGAGTTTTATAGGGTATGAACTCCTTAATAAAATTTAGCATCCTTTTAGATTATTTTACTACTTCTCACATTTATTAAACCTTTTCCACTTCTTCTTAAATACCCCAATTTATGAATGACCTATCTTCCTTCATCACCATACAAACCCTCCATCCCACAACATGGTTGTATGTGATACTATGTATGGACTGCGATAGGTTCACTTTTTTGCTTCCTTCACTTATGTTTGATCATTAAAACCTATTGATTCATTGCATAAGATTTTAATTATAGCCTTCACTAGCCTTAAAATGGTCTTAAGCTACCAAATAAGCTTAAGTTGAATTTACAAAGGGCTATAAATGTGTATCTGGACTATAGATACCCATTTTAGAGTGAGTCATAATCAAGTAAGGAATTCAAACTTGGAGAAAGACTATGGAGACTTCTTACTGATTAACATTTTTCATGATAGATTTTGTCATTCCCAATTTCTCCCTCTTAAGTAAACATATACAATGGTCTTTAAGCCCCTATTTTCCCTCATGCATAACTGTAGGTGAATATAAGTTACTATAGGGCACCTGTAGGTGTTGGATTCTATCCATTAAATCCTCTAGTTACATTGGAAGTTTCCTTATAGTCACCTTCCTTTCATACCAACCCTATACTTAAGGTATCCTCCATCTTTGTTACATGGGACTACTTGATGCTTGGTTTGGCATGCATTGAATGCTCTTATATGGACTATGGACCATAATGATATAAAAAGTACACCTATAATTGTGCTTATTATCTGATCCTCTTTACCCCATTCAAACTCTTGGTCTCATTAGTGATTATCACCTTAAATTTGAAAACTAAATCCTTTTGATGACTATCATATCCCACCTTGTTGCCACCACTTAGCCAACTATATGTTCACATTACTCTGGGCCTAAGAGGGGGTATGGGTGGTGATATAGGTGAAGAACCATACACTCCAACCAACCTTGATATATCTTATGAGGATATATCTATAACTTACCTTGATTTGGGGTGGTAATTTTCTATGAATAAAGATTTTAAGGTTAAGACCTCTACATAAAAGGTCATTTGAAGCCAAAAATCTATATAAAACACTAAAAAATATCAATGGACAAGTACATAACTTGAAGATCCCAAAATACTCCTTTTCACTAATCATAAATCTTTCTTCTTTTGAAAAAATCCTCTCCTATTTTGAGGCTAAAAAATGAATGTAATTGGATGCATCAAGACTTAATAAACATGGCTATGCATTAACCCCAAAAGTGTTTGGTGATCTATTTTTATGTTTTGGGGATTTTGTCCTAGAATTCACAACAATAACATGTCCACCATGCTCAATATTATCTGCCTACTCAAAATATTCAAAAATGTCTACCATGATTAGTCTTCAACCATCTCAACTCCATCAAGACTTTAAAAACATGTGTATCCACCATGATCAATGTTATCAACCCTCTGTCAATACCACCTGTAGGTGGAAAATTCATATGCAAGTAGTGAGAATGATTAAGTTAGTAGAAGGTATATTATATGAGGATCAATGACGTTGGACCCTATCAAATATGTCTAATTAATCCTTAAAATTTTTATTAACTTGAATAAAGGTTCAAAACTCCCATCTTAATGTTCTCACCTTCCTATAGGTACTCATCCTTGAATGTATGGACTGAGTACCAACCAAGATGTAAGAAACTATATGATTTAATAAGGTCATGATGTATCATATAGCTTGGATCTTGCTCAAAAAATTAAAAACCCTCTGTCAATCACTTTGATTTTATAATAACATTGAAACAAGCTCAAAAAGTGTATTAGTACCTTGTTAAAGAAGTGCGCTCAGATTGAACTCCATCGAAGAGACCCACTCAGAATGGAAATTTGTGAACTTTTAATTGAATTTAAAAGGAGTTTCATGAATTATAAAATCCAAAAATAATCTTTGAATTTGAAAACATCTTATGGAAAAATCACACTTTTATTTAAAATTGTTCTAAGAGACCACTCAAAAAAATAGTGAAAGGAACAAGGTTTATGCTATAAGTACCTTCCTAGAAGGAGTTATCAAACTATACCATTATTAAAATGATACTAATGATCCATAAAAATATTCTTAAAAACAATTTCTCCTAATTATTTATTTAGCTTTGGAAACAAGTCCAAGAATAGACGCCTCTGGGATGTATAGGCCATAGTGACCTACTATCACTCTTAGTGATTGTTCATAAATATGGGGGAACCAATCCAAAAGAAATTCCAATAATTTTAAGATTAATTATACCCCTAATAATTACCAAATTTTCATATCATAACTCTCTCTCCTATTCTCATACTAAACATTTGAAAACTGCCCTTCTAGGCATACAAGGAAGGTCAATATGGGAGTGAAGTTGGTTTTTTCAACATTTTCACCCAAAAATTCCTCTAAACCACTAATATGACTTTTTAAGAACTCAATTAATCCTATATTATTCTTTTCTCACAAAAATCCTCTAAAAACCATATGAATGCCTCAAAAAGGCCTATTTTGTACTGAAAAAGCTATTTTCACCAAGGAAATCTGAATTAAATGATGTAAATTGTTATAATATGTTTCTAATATTTCTAATTATGTCAATAAATAGGTAACTAATCTTCCTCTTGATCAAATACTATCAAAAACTTATATGAATGGCACAAAATGGTCAGATTTTACATAGAAATGATTCATAAAATTAGTACAGAAAATGATAAACTTGATTATTCATTTTTTAGGGATTTAATGACCTCAAAACATTATATTAAACTTATCAAGGTATTATATACTATTCTCACCATTAAAAATGGCTCAAAAAGGCCAAAAATGACTAGATAAGCACAACACAAATTAAGGAAAAGATCTCAAATCACATAAACAATTTTAATACCTATTAACCATGGCTTATTTAAGGAATTTTTGTGACCAATTACTTACTCACAAGACAAAATAGCATGGTATACAAAGTTTTTAATGATAGTGGTGACAATTTGAATTGTGAGGTCAAAATTGTCAACATTTTGGTGATTTAACTAGGAAGCATGTTAGCTATGCTTGAGAACCAGAACATAGACATAACTCTTGGACTCAGAAAATAATTAAAAAATATGATCCATGATTGTAAGTACACTTTTTATTTTAAATAAGATAACTCTTTTCTCCAAAACAAGAAGGGAAACACACAAAATAGGAAAACTAAATAAAAAAACAAATATGCAAACAAAGCACTTATTTGAGACAAAACAAAAACAAACTAATCTATCTAACCATGAAAAAACATGATCCACCCAGATCAAAATGGAAATTAATAAACTAACTCATTCTAAGAGATGGTACAAGTTGTAAATTAGGGTTTTTATTAAACATGACCTCTGATGAGCTACTCCTCTTGCCTACCAAATGTCTTAACATCTCCTCAAATGAGTCATCAATAGTAAACCAGTCACCAACAAAAACAAACTCATCTTGTACTTTTAGATATTTCTCATACTTATTATCATATAAAACATTGTCAAGTGATACCTCATTTATGCATTATTCTAGAGTGATCTCATCCTTCTTTCCATTTGTTGTAAGTTTATCAATCTCTTCAAGGATCTCTAAATAGTCAACCCAAGAGGCATCATGATTTTGTCTAGGTGACTCTTGATCAAACTTCTCATAAACATACTCTCTAATAGGAAACGTATCCTTACAAATATCTTCAATATCTTAGAGAGATTCAAGGTATAGCTACCAATCATCTTTTATTTCCTCATTTTGATCAATTTTAATAACATTAGCTTGAATATTATCTTGATCCTTCTCAATAAAAGATATCTCAAATTCAGTCATGATTTTAGTTTATACTATCTCATGAAGTTCTTCCACATCAAGACCACCCTTATCATGCACACTTAGGATATCTTCTTCAAGATCAGATACAATCTCATTCTCAACTACAATCTCATTCCCAATTACAACCTTAAGTGAAGTATCAATTTGAAAATATTCCTCATACACACCTGAGGCATCTTCTTCACACTCTCCAAGAACTTGACTTGTAGCTGTAAGCTCTTTCTTTATCCTCCATAGAATAGGCTCTTCCTAAAGAAGGGATATGGTGGGAGGGTGATAAAATTTGTCTTTTTGAGAGGGAATATGAAGCATGGGAGGTTGATCATAATCATAATTTAGGATCTTGAGGGCAATGGAATCATTTAGGGAGTTTTGGAGAGGAGGGAAAGAGAAACTCTTAAAGACCTATACATTTTGTTCCTTCCACTTGGTCATAGCCTCATAAAAATTTGAAACCTCCTTGTCCTCATACACAACTTGAGCTTGAAAGATGAGTGGTGAAGAAAGGGGACTATAATAAGGTTTAGTCTCTTGAATAGGCTCTTGACCCTAACTAGGAAGCTCCCTTGGTACACACTGAGCATGTTTAAGAACTTCATGATAATAAAGAACACAATAACCCTCTTGACACAACTATTTTAATTCAATTTAATACCTCTCCTAAATCTCCATCTTTTCCAACAAAGATTGCATAATGCATTCCTCTCTTCTGGATCATTAGACACATTTTGCAACAAACCATTCACTTCCTCATACTAAGAGTTTAAACAAAATTTTATTGCATATACTAGTATTTTGAAATCTATCTCATCCATTCTTTCTTTTAAACAAGGATACTCATGTGCAACATCATATCCATTTGGGAAAGGTGAAATTTGGTCATGAGATTGATATGGTTCACAAGGAAGGTAAGAGTCATCCTCTTGGTAATAAAGATCATGGGAAACTTGATAAGGCTCATCATAGATTTGATAAAACTATTGGTAAGGCTAATTAGGATAATACTGAGGCTCATAGGGATTATGACAAGGCTGGTATGATTCATCATAGGGCTCATAAGGAAGTATTGTATAGTTTGTCTCATACACAACCATGAAAATAACATCAAGATGATATAATGAAAATAAACTTACTTAAAAAATATGCTAGGACTATTCGAAGAAATTTATTGATCTTTGAATCACCAAATACTTCATGAAGAACACCACTATAACTAAAATTTCACCAAGACCAGATCTAATAGGTCCCATTGGGCATGCCAAAAATTGTTGTCTTCTAGACTTTCACCCTTGTGAAGGTAGATTTAGGCCTTCAAAATATAAAGTAACATGAAGAAAATCCTAGGTTGTGGGTGGCTTAATAGGTGAATTGAATCTCTATATTCTAAGGACTATCTCCCCTTGATGTATTAATTAGGATCCTTACTCTAAACTACTATCTTGTAAAGGAAAAGGGAAGAAGGTAAACTGAAATGAAAACCTATCTAATTGGGGTGATACACCAAAATATGACCTCCATTGTGTAATATGAACTAAGAGGATGAAAAATAACATAAAATTAACTAAACTTCTCAAATATAAGCCTCTAAACATCAATATTTCACATAGAGGCTTAGGGTTGATGCATGATCTAAGGCACATATTCAATAGGTCTCTCAAAGACACTAAAGAAATATTGCACTTGCCATAAAAATAAGATGATTAGAGCACACTATGAAACCTATAAGTATGATCTTAACACTTATAAATAGGCATGAAGGAAAGGATAAGATAAGAGGAAGCAAGAATTATCACTTTCATCTCCCAACAAACCATGAAAATACCCTAAAACAAGGTTTTGAAGTAGTATGATTTATGTCTTTATTCATTGAAATAGGCAAGTAAATTTTTTTTATGAGTATTTCCTTACCACATCTCAGGTTAAGGATCTTTTTAATGCCAAAAATTGTCTTACATATATAAAATAGGAGAGAAGAGAGAGAAAGAGACAAAAATCCTCAAAACTAGGACATAAGACCTTTTCTTTATCCTTCTTCAAACCCAATGTATCATTATTCAACCTTAAAAATATTAGTTATACATAGGGTGGAATGTAAAATAGTATATTATATGTTTTCAGGACTTAGGAACTTTTTCATAATGCTTGGTCAAGCCTAGAGCACTTAGAGAGTGCTTAGATTCTTGCACCAACTACTAGATTTTAGCTTTCTTGTCTCCCTTGATGAATGGGTCTCCTCCATGGATGTATGTATTCAAGTCCCTTAATTTTTTTTTTAAACCTTATATATTCTTATGAATTATTCTTAAATACTTGGCATGAGTTGGTTATAATACTCCTTCAAAAAATTGACTTTGTCTTACACATGAGGCTTTGGAAGAGGAAGAGTCCTATTTGCACTTGTTGGAGACCTTTTCCAAATCCTTATTTCATTATAACTCTTAATTTAATTATTA
Source organism: Torreya grandis (assembly GCA_037957365.1). NCBI lineage: Eukaryota > Viridiplantae > Streptophyta > Pinopsida > Cupressales > Taxaceae > Torreya > Torreya grandis. The sequence continues at coordinate 1,089,335 of JARHVA010001716.1, forward strand.
ATACCTATAATATGGTGTTTCATATCATTTTTTAACTTTTTAAGTCTTTGTATTAGGTTATATGCACCTATTTAGCCTTCAAACCCCTAAAAAGGCTTATTTTGCACTATGGCGTAGAGGGAAAAAGATGATATTTATTCAATATTGCATAAAAAATACAATTTTACACCATTTATTTCTATTTTATTAAACACCATACCCTTGTTAAATATTACTTAAATCACCAACTACTCCAAAAATCTTTATTTGGCACTCAAATAATGCCTTTTCCAAGTATTCCTTATAGCCTTGTTTCAAGCAAAGCTCCTTGTATAAAAGAAAATGAAGTTGATTATGAGAAAATAATAATTTTTACAGGTATATTTAAACCTCCCACATATCCATACAAACTTACATGGCCAAAATCCAAGTTTTGATATGCTTTCTAGCCCATTTAGCTTGCCAATTAGGCCTAATTAGCCGTTTTAGCCCTAGAAGAGAAATTTTGTTTTTGGGAGCTCACACAAGTGTGAAAACTCAAAAAAGTGTTTTATTAACTTTTATCATTTCCCCAAAATATTCCATGTTAATTTTTATGGTTTGGAACCACCTTTAAGTACCAAAACCATGAAATGGCCTTTGGAAGGCTTGTCCTTTGAAGACATTTTTGACTGGCCCAAAAGAATTCAATTGTTTGGGAATTTTTGGATGGATTATTATGGTTTTTTTAGTTTTATAAAGTAAAAATTATCAATATTTTCCTCAAATTAGTTTGCATATTTTCATGTGCTCAATAACACTTGTTTTAGCACAAAAATCTCAAAAAGTATTGCTTTTGCCTAGATCCGTACAAATGAAGGTACATCAAAAAACCATGTGAAGGATCCTATAATATCACACTAAAATATATTGTATTTTCATGAATAAAATATTCCATTTTATGTTGGATTTGACTTAATATTTTCAAACTAGTTTTAAACAAGGTTTTTGGAGGGATGTATGCTAGTTTCCACTTTTAGCATTTGTTCATAAAGTTGTGATGTTGAATTTTCAAACCAGTTTAAAAAATTGGAATATAAAGACCCTATAAAACTTCTCCAAATTCCTTTATCTCCCATGCATATTATCCAATAATATATGAGCAATCCAAATTGCCTACTCAAGTTGATTCTTGCATTTGATGTACCCTCTCTTGCTTTTGAACCCAAAAATGGATTATTCATGTGACCCTCTTTAAAAAAATATCTTAAACACATAAGATATACTAATAAACATTTTTAAAATCTTTTTAATTGTCATTGTACCTTGTAAGTGAAAATTACCCCTTGTTGGGTAATAGGTCTTGTCTAGGCTAGTGGGGTTTAACTATAAATGATCAGTCACCAACACTTCTGATTATTTTATCATCATTATTGTGCTTCATTCATGTTATTTAACAATAAAAACACGTTATTTAATAATAAAAAATCACCACAAAGTGTTCCAAGACCACCCAACACTCGTTTTGGTCACTTTATCATCATTCCTTACCTTTGTGCATGTATGAAAGTAACCTACGTCTGAGACAAAATAATGGATATGTGCCATAATTTATAATGAAAACCAAATACATGGGGGTTTTTCTTGGGTCATTATTACCTTATATAAAAAAAATCATGTCAAAATAACCTTTCTATCTCCCTCAAACTGCAAAATTTCAAAAGCAAACTTTTCAAGCATTGATTGAGTGCAAAAAATGGTATATAGACTGAAATTTGTTTGTTTAGACCACTTTATTGTCTTATTTCATCATTATTATCATGATTTTTAGTGTTAATCATAATTAGGGAACTTTCCCAATCATATTGGCCATAATATCAATCTTCATTAAACTCCTTCATGCCTTTCTTGGCATCCTTATCTTGGTAGGCCTGCTGTACTTGTTACATGAATGTGCCCCTTTGCTTAGGAAAGAAACTTGTAGGTATATATTTTCATGGTTACACCTTTGAAATTTATTTTAGGTATCCTTTTATTCATTTCTATTCACATCCTTTAATTCATCTTCAACCCACAACTAGCTTGAGGGCTGCAACACATCTTGAGGTGACTGTAGGTTATTGTCGGAACTTCTCCATACCTTATTTCCATGATAATATTTTTATGAGACTCCATTAGATTCATAAATATCACTATTTATCCCTAATACACTCCAAATCACACTAAGGTGATTTTATCATGGTCAAGCATTGACACCATCCACCTTTCATGCCATTGTTTCCATGCTTGTATAAGCAAATGTACTTAAAATGGAAGATGTACAGATTGGGCATAATAGACCCTCATGTGATAAGGACTAAAGAAGATGGTGATATATCTGAAGGATATCCATATTTCATAACCATTCTTCATCATTTTCATGTTATTCTCTTAGTCATCCAACATGACCTTGTTAATAATGAAGTCTCTTACCACATATTAGGAGTACTTTACTATGGTTGTAGCTGAGCATCCAATAGTTGAAGTTCATTGTAGGTGAATTAGAGGAGTATAAACCATAAAAAATCTCTTCAACTCATAGCCTTTACCTTAATTTATCAACCCTGATTCAACATGAAAATATTAATCCTTATCAACATAAAAATACCCTATGTAGGGTTTGGAAATTAAGGGCTTGGCTTGACCCTAAGAGGTCTACATACATGTCATTGGTGAGTTTTATAGGGTATGAACTTATTAATAGAATTTATATTCCTCTTATTTTATTTTAATTATTCTCACATTGATTCAACATCTACCACTACTTCTTGAATATACCAACTTATCAATGACCTATCTTTCTTCATTGCTATACAAACCCTCCATCTCACAACATGGTTATAGGTGATACTATGTACAAATTACTGTAGGTCCACTTTTTGACTTCCTTCTATTATTTTTTATCATTCAAACCTATTTATTCATTACATAAGAGTGTCATGATAAACTTCAATATCCTTAAAATGGTCTTAAGCTACCAACTAGGATTAAGTTGAATTTACAAAAGGTTGTAGGTGAGTATTTGGAATGTAGATGCCCATTTTAGAGTGAGTCTCAATCAAGTAAGAAATTCAAACTTGGATAAAGGATATGGATACTTATTATTGATTAACATTTTTCATGATAGCTTTTGTCATTCCCAATTTCTCCTTCAGTAAACATATACAATGGTCTTTAAGCCCCTGTTTTCCCTCATACATAGTTGTAGGTGATTATAAGTTACTATAGGGTACCTGTAGGTGTTGGCTTCTATCCATTGAATACCCTAGTTACATTGGAATTTCACTTATAGTAACCTTCCTTGCATATCAAACCTATACTTAAGGTCTCCTCCAAATTTTTTACATGGGACTTCTTGATGCTTGGTTGGGTATGCATTGAATGCTCTTGTATAAACTGTGGGCCATAATAATATAAGAAGTACACCTACAACTATGTTTATTGGTTGATCCTCTTTACCCATTAAAAAAATTAGTCTCATTGGTGATTTAGTATCACCTTACTCACGTTTTAAAACTAATTCCTTTAGATCACTATCATATCCCACCTTGTCGCCACCCCTCAGCCAACTATAGGTTCACATTACTTTGGGCCTAAAAGGTGGTGTGAGTGGTAATATAGGTGAAGAACCCTACACTCCAACTAACCTTGACATATCCTATGAGTATATGAATGTAACTTACCTTTATTGGGGGTAATTTTCTATGAAAAAATATTTGAAGTTTAATACCTCTACATAAAAGCTAATTTGAAGCCAAAAATCTATATAGAACACTAAAAAATATCGATGGAAATGTAGGCAACTTGGAGACCCGCAAACACTCCTTTCCACTAATAATATATCTTTCTTATTTTGAAAATATCCTCTCTTATGTGGATGATACCGAATGAATGGAATTGGATGCCTCAAGATTAAATATAACATGGATATGCATTAACCCAAAATTTTAGGGTGCTCTATTTTCATGTTTTGCAGATTTTATCCTAGAATTCACAATCATAACATGTCTACCATGTTTAATCTTATTTTCCTACTCAAAATATTCAAACATGTCTACCATTCTTAGTATTCAACCATATCAACTCCATCAAGACTTTAAAAATAGGTGTATCCACCATGATCAACATTATCAACCCTCTATCAATACCACATATAGGTGGAAAATTCATATGCAAGCAGTGAGAATGATTAAGTTAGCAGAAGGTATAGTATATGAGGATCAATGAATTTGGACCATATTAAATATTTTTAATGCATCCTTGAAAATTTTAATAACCTAAAACAAGGTTCAAAACTTGCATCTTAATGTTCTTACCCTCTTGTAGGTACTCATCCTTAAATGTACAAACTAAGTGCCAACCAAGATGCAAGAAATTAGAGGATTTATTAAGGTCATGTCGTATCCTATAACTTGAATCTTTCTCAAAACATTTTAAAACCTATGTCAATCACTATTATTGGATAAAAACATTAAAAAAAGATAAAAAAGTGTATTAGTACCTTGTTGAAGAAGCATACTCAGATTGAACCCTGCCAGAGAGACCCACTCAGAGTGGAAACTTATGAAATTTTAATTTAATGTAAAAGGAGTGTAATTAATTATAGAATATAAAAATAACCTATGAATATGAAAACATATAATGGAAAACTCAAAATTTTCTTGATAATTGTTCCAAGAGACCACTCAAATAAATAGTGAAAGGAACGAGGTTTATGCTATAAGTATCTTCATGGAAGGATTTATAAAATTATACCATAATTAAAAGGATATTAATGAACCCTAAAAACATTAACCAAACCCATTTCTCCTAATTTTTTATTGATCTCGATAAAAAGGTCCAAGAATGGATCCCTCTCAGATGCATAGGATATAGTGACCTATTATCACTCTTAGTGATTATTCATAAATATGGATTAACTAATACATAAAAAAATTACAATAATTTTAATCTTACTTATACCCCTAATAATTTCCAAAGTTTAAAATCCTAACTCTCTCTCCTCTTTTCATACTAAGCATTTGAAAACTATGCTTCTATGCGTGCAAGGAAGGTCAATATGGGAGTGAAGTTGGTTTTTTCAATATTTTCAACCTAAAATTACTAAAAAACATTGATATGACTATTTAAGGACATAATTAATCCTCCATTATGATTTTTGACAAAAATCCTTTGAAAAGTAAAATGAATGCCTCAAAAAGGCCTAATTTTCACTGAAAAAGCTATTTTCACCAAGGAAATCTGAATTAAATGATGTAAAATGTTATAATAAGTCTTTAAAAAAAATTATGAGGTGAATAAATATTGAATAAATCTTTCTCTTGATCAGATACAATCAAAAACTTCTTTGAATGGCACAAAATGGTCAGATTTTGCATAGAAATGAGTCATAGAATTAGTCCAAAAAGTGATGAACCTAATTATTGATTTTTAAGGGATGTAATGAACTTTACACATGATATGACACTTATAAAGGAATTTTATACTCTTATCACCACTGAAAATGGTTCAGAAAGGCCAAAAATGACTAGACAAACATAAGACAAAGGAAGGAAAAGACCTCAAATCACCTAAACAACATTAACACCTATTAACCATGGATTATTTAAGGAATTATTTCGAAAAAATACTTACTCAAAAGATAAAATAGCATGTTATACAAAGTTTTGAATGATAGGGGTGATAATTTGACCTATGAGGTTAAAATTGTCAACACCCACCATAGATTATCTTTTGACCATCTGACTCACTTAGTGATTTTCATTTTTTTACAAACCACAAAATTTTCACATAAAATTTGTTGAACAACCCACTAGCTTAACCCTCTATTTCACCACTCATTTATTCAAACCACATACTTACAACTTGTGCCCCAAAATGGAACTTAGTTCCATAGAGATCCCAATGTGAACCCCTATCCTAAACTTAGTGATAGGCACAGGGTTTTCGTTTGTGATGATAATTTCATTGGTGATAGGCCACTTAATTATTGTTTTGTTTTTTGAATTATTATACTTCCATCCTATTCAAATCATGAGTATCATATAAAACTAGTAAAGATAATTACTTCTAGAATGCATCTCCTACCACAATGGTCTTGTGATCTGAATGGTGAAAGAAGTCATCCCATGTCACTTTGCTAGTGAAGAATAGATCTTACAGCTATTTTATGCATGGCATCACTTGAAAGGAAGTGGGAATCAACTATATCAATCACATCCCATAGATATTAATAGTCTAGTATATTAGTCTTTTAGAATAGTAGAATTGATCACATTATAAGTGTACTCAATGGAGTCTTTATTATAAAATTGGGATGGTGGAGATAATAATGGTCAAAATAATTTGAATCATATAATTCCTTTTGGGAGGATTTTCTCTCAAAGTTTTCAAAACAAAAGTTTCCAAAAAGTATCCTTCCAACAAAAAGTCTCTGAAATGAAATCTTCTGATGGAAAGTTTCTAATGTGTAATTTCTTGACATAAAATCCTTTGAAGATAGAACCTAAAGTGAATGTTTCCAAATAAAAATTTCCTAATAGAAAATCTCTCAAAGACTAAGACTCTAAAAAAATATTCCATTTGAAAAACCTACCAAAGTAATTATTTTCACCATAAAACTATCAAAAGTAAATTTCCTAATTAAATCTTCCCCATCTTAAACTTTTTAAAATAATTCTTCTGATATGAAAGTCACTGATGAGAAACATTCTAGAATAGAAACAACTAATATAAAGATCTTGACATGAAACTTCCTAGAGGAATTTTTTTTCAAAAAGATATTTTTTGATGTGAAAGTTTTTGACATAAAAAATCTAAGAGAGTTGAATATGGTAGATCACCCATGCTTCATTTTTTATGAAATGAGGGTATTTTAATAGTTTTAGATCTAAATAATTACCATGTTGTATGACTAGATTTTTTATTATGAGATACCTTGAAGATACCCATGAAATTATTACAAGGCCCTTAAAGGAATCTTGTAGTAGATACCTCAAGGTTGAACTTTCCCAGTGCTATTGAGGTTTTTAATATCTTTGAGGTATCTCCTAGGAGATACCTTCAAGTTACCCATGAGGGTATTACAAGGCCCTTTAAGGAATCTCCTAGTGGATACCTCAAGGTTTAACTTGCCTAGTGTTATTGAGGTGTATAAGGGATTTAATAAGTAAATAGCTTTTTCAATCAAAGATGGTAGTTATCAATAAATTTATTATTGTGTATAAGGTCTCATTAGTGGATTATTCAAAAAAAGGTCAATGTTATTAAAGGGCCACTTAGAGGGTATTTTCCTTATAAGTATATTATCTACAAAATTTAAGTCATTAAGGCACTTGATCCATGTTAATTCCCATGGGAATGGGCCACTAAGTTGGTTATCATTAAGATGAAGGATATTAAGATAGATGAAATTAGTGAGCTGGTGGGTAATGGGTCCTATGAATTACTTGTTAAAAAGATCTAATTACACAACAAATGGAATTCATTTGTAAATATCCTTTGGTATTTTCCCTAAAAGACTATTACCAAAGACATCCAAGTAAGACATGATATTGAAGTTCCTCAAGTCATTAGGGAAACCTCATTCTAGAGTCATTCTAGGGAGCTTAATGCTCAACAATTTCCCATTATCATTATGCCAGCATTGAATTTCCACAAAGTTATAAATGGAGCAAGCCTATTCTACTATTTCCAAACCACCACATGAGGGATCTTATGTTATGTTATCCAAACTCTGGGATGGGGGTGGCACAGTGGCATGAAATTGACCACACCATAAATACCTCAAATAACACCAAACTCAACCTGCTTATGTTGCCCATGGATTGGCTTGGTTTGGCTTGGTTTAGGTTATCTTGGATTGTTAAAAGAGAATATCAATAGGCTATAGTGGCTTCAAAAAAAAGGCCAATAGAAAAGGGATTTACTTATTCCCTACATCAGACTCTACTCCTCCCATGCAATTTTCCATGGATTTTCTCACCATTAGTATATTAATTATTATTATCAGTAAGATGTGATGGTTTAGAATTGAATCTTAATAACTCAATAGACCCCTTTGTGCACACCTTCACAAGCCAAATATATACTCTTGATGATTTTTTTCTAAACAACATATAGAAAAACAAGATAGATATAGACTTAAGACTCTTATGTTATGCACATGAGGATGTAAACCATTGGGAGAGTTCATATTTATGTTGATAGTTTATACATAAGAGTGCACATTTTAGGTCATCCTGCACACATGCACTTTCCACCTCAATCTAGTTTAAAATTTTTCCCTATTACATGGAAGTAATTAATTTGATTGCAATTTTAAAAAAGTTAGAATTTTTAAAAAACACTATAAAAAAGATGCAACCCTGGGCTAGGAATCAGTAGTAGTACCAACTAATGTGAGGATAGTATGTATGTGCTCACTTATGCCCTTAAACACAATCAGGGATGCATTTTGAATGTATGTGCACAACACTTATACCTCTATAGTCAACATAACATCTATACCATTCTAATTCACATTCTTGATGTGAAATATCTTGATGTGAAACTTCCCAGATTAAAACTTTTTGAAAGGTTCTTGATACAAATCTTTTAACAAGAAAACCTTCCTAGGAGATACGCTTCAAACATGTACAAGAGTGGATTTATCCTTAAAGTTATCTCCTTGAGATACCTTATTTTTACCCTCAAGGAGATTATTTTAAGTTACCCATTAAGGTATTACAAGGCCCTTGAGGGACTCTCCTAGTAGATACCTTGAGGTTGAACTTATCGACCATTATTGTGGTGTATAAAGGATTCAATGAGTAAATAGGTGTTTTAGTTAAAGAAGGTAGTTATCAATACATTTATTGTTGTGTATAAGGTCTTATATATATCTTATCAAGGGTTCAAGGTATATTAATTCTAAGATTCAATGTGAAACACATCAAATTTTTAGACCTCATAAGATCATCAAGAGAGAGTTGAATAAGGTAGATCCTTCATTACATCATTTTGTATTAAATAGGAATTAAACTCAAGGGCATTACCATACCTTCAAAGAATTACAATTACCTTGAAGGAATATAATAGGAGATACTTTTAAGTCCATTTTCATACATTTAAGGGAACATTGAAGGTATCTCCTAGGAGATACCTTCAACATGCACATGAGTGGAATTTTCCTTGACCCTAAAGCACTACTGAGTGATAAATTAAAGGACCTTGTAATAACTTTAAGTTATATCTTAGGAGATACCTTTAAAACATGAATAAGAGTGAATTTCCACTTCAATGTATCTCTTAAGAGATACCTTCAATTTACCCATGATGGTATTAAAAGGCCCTGTTGAGCAATTTTAACTGTTAGGTCAAAATGGTTGAGCCTACATTAAAAACTTGACCTTGTCATGGTTTTTTGATCCATTTTATGCCTTTAATTTCCATTTATGAGTCTATTTTATCCCTTTTATCATAATTTAATTTTCATTATAAAATTTTAAGGTAAAAAGACTCTTTAAACCTAGTGTTATTTTAGGCCTTATGACCATAGTCAAGTGAGTTAAAGTGGTTAAAGTGTTAAAAAGTGAAAATTTTAGTCATATATTGAAATTTTAAAGTCATATAACACTTACCATGGTCTATACCACACTTCAAAATGGTGAAAAGGTCAAATCATAATGAACATCCCATTAATATTATGTTTTGTTACCATTATATGGCTCCAAAAGGTGGTTTTTGAATGATATAATACATTGGAGGGAAATAAATAGTTTTAAGCATCATGAGATAGGTCCTTAAATGCATACACCAGTTGTAGGAGCACCTATCATTCACTCTCCATTAGTCTCCAAAGTAGATGTGGTTTTTTCAAGCCAAAATCATGTGTTTTCATCAAATCTGTACAGGTGTATTTGTAGTAAAATACTTCTAGATTGTTCCAAGGGTGTATTTATATCCCCTAAGTACAAATATAGGAGTTAGATGAGTTTTATGTCACTAATATTATTGAAACCTATCACATTTCTCCATCATTCTCTTTAGGAAGCTTGTATAACATCTCAAGTTTTCACTTAGTATGAAAAAGAGAGAGAAATTCATGAGATAATATTTTGGGGTTTGATATTATGTATCTTTACTACCTCATCCATGTATTTTTTTTGTAAATTCATCTCCTTTTATTTCTAAACAAATCCTAACAACTTTTTCACTCTCATGAGTTTATCTATTTGTGTAGGGTCTAAAGATTACAATGTTTTTGGTTTGTTTTTAGAGTTTTACTACAATAAAATGTTTGTTTTATGTTATTAATGATCCCATAGATCATATATATTACCCACACCATTAACTAACATGTGTGGGAGTTTCTAAAACAAGAAAAATGCAAGCCTTCTTCCCTCTGCAAGTATGAGTTGAGTTCCTTTAAATTATTGAGTTTGTTATATTTAGGTGAAGATCTTAATGATGTTTCAAGTGTATTTTTAGTTAATTAGTCTATAAAATGTCTCATTTTTATCTTATAACCATCATACCACTCATCAATTGGCACAACCATCTCCACCAAGTCCCTCATTAGGTCAAATATATAGTCTCACTATGTTAAGCATCTTGGATAGGGGATGTATTGTATGGAAGGGCCTGAGTACCTTTAGAAGAATATAATTTGTTTCCACCTAGAATGGAAAGTATTAAAATTTTGAATTAATTGGTCAAATTAGGAAGGCCCAAAGGAATCTTGATCAAGAATGCTACTTACCTAATCAAGAGCTTAATATAGTCACTCCCAAGGAGTACTTAGGTAGGGGCATGGATTTAGTAGGAAAGGGTAGTTTGAGACAAATTTAGAAAGCATTTAAGATATCATAAGGATGTAAAGATATGAGAGACACCTTAATAACACCATGAACCAAGTGTATGTCTTCATGGAGCTCTAAGGTTGTAAGATAATAATGAATTCCTAGTTGAGAAAGGAATCTCATACAGAATGAGCCTTAAGCCTGATGTAGTAAAGAATTGAGGAAGAAGTACCATAACATGATGACCAAACCAGGGGCCAAGAGCACATGCCTTAAGTTTAACATTATCAATCACTCAAGATTTAATCTCTAATTATGTTATTAATGTTTAAGGAGGTTTTTGTTAGCATATTAATGAAATAAAGTAGAAACATAGTCCAAAAATTACCACATACAATAGTTATTACTAGTAAACTAAGAAACAATATGTTTAAAGTGGCTAAGGGGGTCTACCTGGTTCAATCACAATAAATACTAAGTGAGTTCATTCACTAGGTCAATGGTGCCAAGAAACTCAATCAATTATAGCCATGAAAGTAAAGTTAAAAATCCCAATGGCCACCCCAACTTACCTTATTATTAGAAGTTAAGGTAAGTTTGGGTATTTTAAGGTAACTTGTTCTCTTCCCCCAACCTACCTCATACTAGTGGATGATATGTCTATTTAAGGTGAATGAAGTTGTTAGTTTAGTCAAAGAGGTTATAAGTCATCATGACACCTTAACAACACAATCCATGCCCTTCCTCTATCCATATAGAGGTTTGACACAGTTATTTGTGACCATGAAACACTTCAAAATATGTCATGATGGGTGAAGGTGAGAAAGTAGTGGAAGGTGAATTGAAGACTAATGTAAAGGTTGAAATTAGGTATGATGTCATGGACCTTACAATAATCTCCCACATCATATTCTCCCACTTGTGGATTTTCTCAGTGCATACAGTGAGAGAACCAAAAGACTCTCGATAGGTAGATGGATGAAAAAAGAGGTTTAATAGATATTTAAAGAACATCATGATGAGGAAGATATAATCTGAGGTTAATCTCTCAATGACAATACATTATCCCTACCTAATAACACAAGGGAGACTAAAAATGAATATAGTTATAGCCACTTGAACTATTATATTTTATCCATGTCATGAGAAAAGAGTTGAAGGAATGTGTATTTTATAAGACTAAGAGGTCTCTTATGAGTGATTTAAGGTATAAGTATGTTGAGTGTGGACTCATTTAGGGATATCACATGACCATGGTGGTATATTTTGGGGGCTTAGAGAGCTCCACAAATGTGGGGAATGCATTTTCCCCCACTCTACCTTTATGAATCCTTGCTTCCATGTGAGTGGAATATTCATAGATATTTTTCTAATTTATAGGTCTTCTATGTTTTGTGGAGTTAGTTATTAGATATCTATTTTACATGTTGAATTCCATGTTTTTTGTAAGTGGAATTGACTTCCATGTTTTATGGAGTTAGTTTTTATCTCTTTAAAAGTTGTGAGAGCCTTTTATGGAGGAGAGATGAGGATGGTGTGTTCCTCCTTAGGTGGGATTTTGTATAAGCATGACTAGGTGGAGGATGGGTGTTTCCTTGTAGATAATGCTTATCTTGGATAAGCATGGCATATTTCTCCTTGTTTGGTGGATTTATCATCATTTTTTATATATACAAGTGTAGTGTGACTTTGTAGGGTGATGTGTTTATTTACAGGGTGTGGTATAATAGCTTGTGGTATGTTATTATATAGGTACACGTGTATCAAAACATGTGTGGAGAATTATTGATAGATTTTAGATTTGGATTAGAAATTTATAGAATTCATGTGTGAATTCTAAAGGAGATTTTTAATCTCTATAAGAGGTTCTTTGTCATTAATTTTATTAAGGACTTTCTTAGTAGATGTAGCCCATATTGGGTGAACCATGGTATATCTATGTTATGGTCTTTATTGTTGTTTTTTATTTTCTCCATTAATGTTGTCATTTACATGATTTGAGGAATTGATTTTGTGATACAAGTAGTGCATATTGAAAAATGATTTTTCAAATTTAAAATCTGGTTTATGTGTTTTAAATTAAGATTTTATGGTAAATTAAATCTGGTTTGAATTCATTTAATTCTTAAAAACTGGTATCAGAGCTTTAATGGTGTTTTTTGTTGAAGTGGTAAATCATAGGAAGGGTTATTAGCTTGAGTGGGAGATATGGAATAAGAGATCAGATTTAGAGTTGAGAAATTTGATGGCAAAAAAATTGGATTGTGGAAAATTCAAATGGAATATTACTTGTATCAGAAGGAACTTCAACTCCCCTTGGAGGGGAAAAGAGGACAACATGTAGCCATGAATAATGTAAACTGGATATTGATTGATATGAAGGCATTGGGAGCCATGAGGTTATGCCTTGCATCTTTTGTTGAATTTGAAATTTAATATGATAAATCTATAAAGGATCTCATGGATAAACTTGGAAAGTTGTATGAGAAACCCTTTGCCATAAATAAATTATTTCTTATGAAAAGATTGTTTAATATTAAAATGTCTAAGAATGGTTTTATTTCTAATTATTTAAATGATTTTAATATATTTTTAAGTATTCTCACTTATATTGTAATTAAGTTTGATGATGAAGTTATATCTTTTCTAACTCTGTGTTCTTTACTTGATAGTTGGGATAGCTTGGTTATGCCTATGAGTAATGCAGTCATTGCCAAGGGAAGCTTAAATTTTGAGAATGTTGTAGGTGTGATTATTAGAGAGGAAATGCAAAGGAAGATCACCGGTGAATGATATTTAGGTAATTCTTTATCTATTGAAACTAGAAGGAGGAAAAAGGACAAGATCAAATGCATCTATAGAAATTAAATGCCAACAAGGTCACTTCAGGATAAAAATGCCAACAAGGAGAAAATAAATGAGGTAAATGTGACATTAGGTAAATCATGTCAAGATGCCTTAATCCTTTCTTTGTATAATTTTTATGAGTCTTGGGTATTAGATTCAGGTGGTTCTTTACATGCCACCCCACATAGGCATTATTTTATTGATTATGTTCAATAAAATTTGGGACATGTTTATCTTGGTGATGATGAACTATGTGATATAGTAGGGAAAGGTTATGTTTAGGTGAAAATGCATAATGGGAACACATGGATACTTAAGGATGTTAGACATGTGCCTATGTTGAGACAAAATTTGGTTTTAATGGGGAAATTGGGTAGTGAGGGCTATTTAGTAATGTTTACTATAAATTCTTGGAAAGTTGTCAAAGGTGCTCTTATGGTTTTAATAGGTAATATATTTGGTAATTTATATTTAACTAATAGTGGTTATTCTTGTGATTTAGTTGCTATAGATGGAAATTCAACTATGTGAAACTACAGGCTCAATCATATGAGCCAAAAGGGCATGAAGATCTTAAAAGACAAGCTGCCTAGATTAAAATATATTGATCTAGACTTCTATGATAATTATGTGTATGGGAAATAAAATTTATTTAATTTCCTAAAATTTGGACCCACAATGAAAGAGCATAAGTTAGATTTTATACAATTAGATGTATGGGGACCAGCTTAGGTATCTTCTATTGATGGTTCTAATTACTATGTCACTTTTATTCATGATGAAATTAGTAAATTTTGGGTTTATTGCATTAAAATTAAATCTTATGTATTTGACACTTTTAAGAAGTGGAAAGTCTTGGTTGAGAATGAAATAGGTCTCAAGTTGAAATGTCTTAGATCAAATAATGGAGGTGAGTATTGTAGTCATGCTTTATTTGATTATTGTTCTAACAATGGAATCCACATGCAAAGGATGGTTCCAAGAACTCCATAGTAGAATGGGGTTTATGAAAGGATAAATAAAATAATAATGGAATGTGTTAAGAGCATGATGTTACATCTAGGGTTTCCTTTATAGTTTTGGGTAGAAGCAGTTAACATGATAGTTTATCTGAGTAACAGAGGACCTTCAATGCCTTTGGATGAAGATATTCCTAAATAAGCTTGGTTTGGTAAGAATTTTTATTATTATTTTCTTAGAGTCTTTGGATGTGAGGATTTTGATCTCATTAAGAAAGAGGATAGGAACAAGTTAGAAGAAAAATAAGAAAAATGTACACTTGTTGGATATGGTGAAAATGACTTTGGTTTCCATTTATGGAGCATTAAAGATAATAAAATATTTAAGCCTAGAGATGTAATATTTAATGAAAAAGTCATATATAAGAATCAATTGTAGGAATAAGAATAGGAATATAAAGAGTATGCAATATTAGATGACATTGTGGATGACAAAGTATCTAATGAATCGGTTTAAGAACCTTCTACATAAGGACCCCAAACTCCTATGGTAAGAAGGTATTCTAGGGTAAGAAGAACACCTAAACTTTTTTTTCCTTCTTTAAATTATTTATTACTTAGTAAAAATGGAGAATCAGAGTGTTATGAGGAAGCAATGTAGGTAGATGATAGAAAGAAGTGGTGAAAAGCCATGGATGAGGAACATAGATCTCTCATGGAGAACCAAACATGGGATTTAGTAAGGATACCCAAGGGAAAGAGTGCATTTCCAAACAAGTGGATATTCAAAATAAAATAAGAGTATGAAGGGAGAAAAATCTATAAGGCCAAAATGGTGGTCAAGGGGTTTACACAAAAAATAGGTATTGATTCTGATGAGATTTTTTTTCATGTTGTAAAAATAACTTCTATTAGGACTATTATTGATTTAGTTGCAGTTGAATATTTGAACTTCAAATAGTTATATGTGAAAACTACTTTTCTTCATGGTGATTTGGATGAAGAGTTGTATATGGAACAACCACAAGGATATGAGGTCAAAGGGAAGGAGAACTATGTGTGAAATTTAAAGAAGAACATGTATGCCCTGAAACAAGCTCCATGGTAATGGTGTAAGAAATTTTATTATTTTATGTTGTAACAAGGTTATAAAAGGTGTAATTTTGACAATTTAATGTACATCAAAATTTTTTATGATGGTTATTTTATTATATTATGTTTATATGTGGATGACATGTTAGTTTCAAGAAAGAACATAAATCATTTTTAGATACTTAATAAATAACTTAGTGATTAATTTTCTATGAAGCATTTGGGTGTATCAAAGAAAATCCTTGGTATGAGGATTACTCATGATAAAAAGGAGAGGAAGCTAATTTTATCCCAATTAGAGAATGTGAACAAATTCTTGGAAAGGTTTAGCATGTTGGATGTTAAATCTATTTGTACTCTTTTGGTAGGCCACATTATATTATCAAAGGAGTAGTGTCTCAAGATAGAGGTTGAAAAGCTGAAGATTTCCAAGGTACCTTACTCATTGATAGTTGGCAATTTGATGTATGTCATGGTTTGTACTAGGTTGGATATTTCCCAAGTAGTGGGAGTTGTGAGCAAGTATATGAGTGATCCTAGTTATGATCATTAGCAAGAAGTGAAATGGATTCTTTAGTACTTGAGAGGAACAATGGATGTTTCATTATGTTATGGTTGATCAAATACCACTTTTGTGTGGTTATGTGGACTTGGATATGGTAGGGTATATTGATAGTATAAGTATGATAGGTTATATCTTTATTGTTATAGATACAATGGTTAGTTGGATTTCCAAGATACAAAAGGCTATGGCTTTGTTAACCATAGAGGTAGAGTATGTTATTTCCACATAGCCTAGCACAGAGATGATTTGGTTATAACAATTATTTCAAGATTTGGGGCATCAGTAGGAAGTTGGGAGAGTACACCGTGATAGTCAGAGATCCATTGATTTGGTGAAGAACTCCACTTTCCACTTGAGGATGAAACACATTTAGTTACATTATCACTTCATCAAGATAACTTTAGAGGAGAATTTGGTGAAGCTAGAGAAGATTCATACTAGCTATAATCCTATGGATATGATGACCAATGTGGTCACATTGGATAAATTGAGACTATGTTCATATTTGGTTAGCCTTAGTGGTCATGGAGTAGTGATAGATTTTGTTCATGAGAAATGGTCTCCAAGTGGGAGATTTTTTAGTGTGGATCCCTTTGAGGCTATTACATGACCATGGTGGTAAATTTTGGGGGCTTAGAGAGCTCCACAAATATGGTTAGCAAAATTTTCCTCACTCCACCTTTTATGGAACCTTTCTTCCATTTGAGTGGAATATTCATTGATATTTTTATAATTTCTATGTCTTCCATGTTTTGTGGATTTAGTTGTTGGATATATATTTTCCATGTTGACTTCCATGTTTTGTGGAAGTGGGATTGACTTTCAAGTTTTTTGGAGTTAGTTGTTATCTCCTTAAAAGTTGTGAGAGCCTTTTGTGGAGGAAAGATAAGGATGGCATGTTCATCCTTAGGTATGATTTTGGATAAGCATGACTAGGTGGATGATGGATGTTTCCTTATGGATAATGCTTATCTTGGATAAGCATGGAGTATTTCTCCTTGTTTGGTGGATTTATCCTCATTTTGTATATATACAAGTATGGTGTGAATTTGAAAGGTGATGTGTTTATTTACAAGGTGTGGTATAGTAGATTGTGGTATGTTATTAAATAGGTAAAAGTGCAGCATAGCATGTGTGGATAATTATTGATAGATTTCATATTTGGATTAGTGATTTAGAGAATTCTTGTGTGAATTCTGGAGGAGATTTTTATTTTATGTAAGAAGTTCTTTGTAATTAATTTTATTGAGGACTTTCTTGGTGGATGTAGCCCACATTGGGTAAAAAAAACAATATCTATTTTATGGTCTTTATTTATATTTTTTATTTTCTCCATTAATGCTTTCATTTACTATGATTTGAGGAATTGATTCCGTGATCTAAGTAGTGCATAGTGAAATCTGATTTTACACATTTAAAATCTGGTTTATGTGTTTTAAATTAAGATTTTATAGTGGATTGAATCTATTTTTAGTTAATATAATTCATAAAAAATTAGTGATCAAAGGATCTTAAATCTTTCAAGTGAGAGATCTAAAGACTCTCTATAAGGTCTAAGAGTAACAAACACACACCTATAGTCTTTGAGTTAGTCCATCCATGAAAAGAGAGGGAAGATGAGTGAGATTGTGTTTTATAGGGATATTAGACTACTTATGAAAATCACCAAGTATTATTTATGACCAAAGAGACATAATAAAACTATATGAGATATCCAACTCCATTAAAAGGATCTAACACAGAGTAGAACTACAGTCTATATGGCAAAAAATGATAGAGTAAGTTATAATAAGTGGAAATAACCATATACATTATAAAATAGGTAAAGTAACACCATGAAGGAACAATAAAGAGATTTAAGCCATATTAAATTATACTTATTTGGTTATATAGCCATCTAGGAGTGCAAATTTGCGTCTATAGTCAGTTGTTAGGCCTATTGTCGTAGGGTCCTTAGAGAAGCACTATGCAAGCCATTCAAAGAACAAATATTGGCATTGGTATCATGTAATATGCCTTATAAAATTAGTAAAATTTGATATAAAATATATATACTAAGACATTCAATCATTTTGCAACTCATTTTCACCCCATATAGGCTTGGTAGCAAGGTTTTGCAGGTAGTCATCCATGAAATATGGTTATAGGTGGCATGAGTAAATCACATTAGAATTTCATACCATACAGGATAGGGAGTATAATATAAAATAAATGGATCAAGGTATATTTTATCAAGTGTACAAACTTTATGGCTACTACCTATGTGAAGATAGAGTGACACTTGCACCTCCATCAGACTATATAGTCATATACAAACATAAGATCTAAGACTAAATAGAGTACAAGATGTGCAAGGTAAGGAGTGTTAATAAAATATCATATGAGTATTATAATTAATTCAAGCACTTGAAAATAATTTTCATGATTCTATTAACTTATATAGATAGTGTTGGGGGATACACTCAAGGGAGTCACTCCTAGCACACAGTTTGCATGCTTCTAAACTACCAGTTTGAGCCAAAATAGTTGGTGGAAGACATTATAGGCTTAGTTATATCTTGAAATTTGTCATATAGGTAATTATTACCTATATAAAATTCTAACATCTCAAAAATTATAGTAAAAATATGGGAGGTAACCCCTAAATGTTTTCAAACTTAAAGCACTCCCAATAAGATGTATGTGTAGGCCTAGTACATGATGAAGAAAAATGTAAGGAGAAGGTCTTGTAAAATTTTTGTAAAAATAAAATAAATGTGTATATAATTTTTCGAAGCATAATAAAACACATAAAATACCCCATAATCACAATATTTCACTCAAGGGTAGTTTTTGGGATAAGGACACAATCAAACCTTTTAAGCCTAAACTAGGACTAAAGCCCTAAATGGGCCTAATCTCTTTTACAACTCCAATTAAACCTTAAAATTCATGGGATAATATTTATATGGAGATATTAATTTGTTTAAAACCTTTGTTTTGTATAAAACACCTCCAAGTTGGTCAAATTTGGCCTAAAAACACTCCAAGCCTATTCAGAATGAAAGAACTAGCTCAAGAGGCCATTTTATTTCACTCCCACATATATGGATAAGGTACATCAAAGGATAAGGATCTAAAATTATTTAGGGGGGTCATATATCTCAAAGTTTTGTAATTTAATCAGAGATTGTATGCCATAATTTTATGAACTATCATTAAGACTTCAAATTAGCTAAAACCCTCCCAAACCCTTGGTTTTGACCCAATAGAGGAGATTCAATTAGAGATTCTTATAAAATGGTTATTTTTTCCTGAATGATGTTTGAATTATATCTATGACTACTCTATGATCCTTTGCCAATAGCTGGTTTATATAAGTACTATATGAAATAGTACAATTTAGGTGTTTTTGCATGTTTTTATTTATTTTTTAGGTTATGAAGGGATTGGAGTGATTCCAAATAAAGGAATAGGAATATTGTAAATTTTTTCACCCTTCCATGGTACCTAAATTTTATAAATTCACTTGTAAATTCTCTTGCTAGCCTATGCAAAATAACTAGTCTATAAAAATGGAAGAAAAGGTGACCTAGTCAGCTAGTGAAGCAAAGATGTAGAGGTTTCTTGATAAGAAATTATATATAATGATGATATCAGTTGATGGAAGCCTAAAATTAATCCACACATAGGTTTTCAATGTCTCATTATAGCCTTTCATGGCCAACAAAGGCAAATAATCAAGTTATTAGGCCTAATTGGCCTATTTAGCCTACTTAGTTAACAAAAGAGAGATTATGGGCCAAAATTGGTGTATGAGACAAATGGAGGGAGTGTTAAACATCATAAAATCCACTTCATGAAGTAATTTATGAAAATTTCATAGAATTTTAATAAGAATGGATTAGTTACAAGGCCTCATGGGCATTTCAAAGGGAGTTACATCACTTAATGGCTCATAGAGAAGACCCCTATTTAACCCCATTCAATGTTAGTAACTGATGTAAGGAGGAGAAATGGATAAAAGGTGGAATATAAGGGATATTAATGATTCATTATTTTCCAAATTTGGATCTTAATTCCTGAAGGGGATCATTGAAGATACCATACACTTAGCTCAAGCATGGAAATTCAAGTAGGAGCCTATCAAGGTCAATGTAACTATAGAAAAATTGTAAATTATGGTCAATTATGACCACTTGTCTACCATTATACATCATTATCCCCTTCTCTCTCATCCCATTATTATATATATTCAATATTCTAAGCCTTGATTTGTATTTGTTAGGTTGGTATGAGGAGACTTTACCAGAATTGTACTTGTGCACCTATTTTATACTAAATAATAAACTTTTATAGCTCTTTCATGGTGACATTCTAGGGTATTCATACTATTTTTATATGCAAATGTGATATTTTTCATTCTCTTGTAGGTTTTGGTTCACCTAGCTGTCAAAGATATGTCTTCTTTAGGTCATGTGGAGTGTTGAAGTGTAAGTAATGGTCTTGAGGTACGAGATGACTAGTGAGAGTCTTCTAATAGGCCTATTTATCATAGCCTTGTCATTCCATTCATCTACTCCAACCTCCATATGAAAAAATTATGCATAGGATTCATGAATATGACTATTGGGTTGTGATTATTTCATTAGTGTGTTGAGAGTTCAATATTATGAGTGGATATAATGAAGTCATGGTACATCACCACACTTTAGAGTAGGTTTTCTTTCCTGTGTAATATTAATTCCCCTTTTCATCCCACATAGAGTTTAATTTTAGATAAATAGAATTGAATTGGAAAATCAAGGGAGTTATCCCCTTAAAATATAGAGGTTTGGCCTAATATTAGGTGACCCATAGCCTAAGGCCATTCCCATGTTGGACTAGGTTTGAGAATAGAAATTCAACACTTCTTTCCTTAGCTTGGGTGCAACCTAGAACTCCAATATTTCTAGCACACCCAGTGGGATGAGAATCAATTGCCTTGAGTCATTATTTAATAATGTGGAAGGATAAAATTTATCCATCTTAAAAATATTCAAGTGTTATATTATCCAAGTTGTAGTCAAAAGGTTATATTAGTCACAACAAGTCTTCATTTTAGAGGTAAGATGGGTTATCATTAATGATTTCATTTATATTCATGTGCCTAGTAAGGATTTATAGAGGTGTATGAGGTAGTTTTATGTTTTTCATACCACTATTATTTATACCTATGACCCTTTCCAACTCAATCATGATTCATACACACATTATCCTACCCTATATCAACCATATATTCATTCCTACCAGTCTCATGATGAGTTTCCCTATGACCAGGACTATCAACCTTAATATGAATCTCATCTACCCCCTATGTAGCCTAATTACCTTCCTAATAAATCATGGAATCATAATTACACTCTTGAACAACCTAATCATACCCAAAGCCATTCCATATTTGGTCTTAAACAAGCTCTATTAGACCAAGAGAAGAATATGAAAAACATTGATACATTGAAAGGGTATGGGCAAGAGATCCAAAAACATGTCATTAAGGGGTTACAACCTTAATTCATTAGGTAAATTAATAATTTATGTTTTTCATTAGGAGAGACTATTATATAAAAAAAATTAGTGACATGCTTGACATAGATGGACTAATCTCTAGATTGAGGAGAAGTTGGCAACCCATGAAGGGAAACAAACACTCCATCACCCATTTTGTCTTCCCTCATTCACCCCATGTCATCCTCATGTTTATCTTCCCATTACCCCTCATAATCTCTCATAAAATGAGTTTTAAGGTCATCAAGGTTCCTACCAACTCTTTCAACTTTCCCCTCATAGAAATCTATCTAAGGGAGGGTCTAGGAATAAATAAAATTTTGTGTTGAAAGAGCTAGTCATCATAAGTAATCAACATCTGATTTTGAAGCCTCCTTTGCTAGGAAAATGTAAGTTGTATATAATTATTTGTATTAAATATTAGTAGATAAAACATTGAATCAACCTTAGTTACACATTTCTCATTCCATGCCCCAAATAACATTGTAGACTATGCAAGAAAATCATAAGCCCATGTTTCCATCTTGGAGTCAAGTCATGAAATCAAGAAAATACAAAGTCATTCAATCCCAACCCTCCCTTCCTAAAGAGTATAATTAATTTCCATATTTTAAATCCATCCATAATAGTATGCAAAATAAGGAGGAGAGCATGGTTGTTGAAGATAAGTAGTTGGATCAAGGAGATGTCACATATATCTCATCTCTCTTGGAGTCATTACAAGAATGTCCTATGTCACTCCTTAAAGAGGTAAGAAGTGAAATCCATGTTGAAATCATATCTGATGATGATTAATTTTCAAATTTAGAAGATTATCTCATATAATAAATACCACTTGGTAACAAGGAATACTTCTCAATATTTGAAGGTGTAAAAGGTGATAAGTTACATGAATTTGATGAGCCACATGAGGGAGATAATTCCATTATACATGATAATGATGACCTATAAGACCTTATTATTGATATGGGAGATTCTCTTAATGATGAAAATCCTAAAACACTTGAAATAATGATGGAAGAAAGTGGCAAACCAGTCAAAGAGATTGGAGATCAAGATAACACTAAAATTTTACAAGGTCATCAAATGGTTATTAAGGATGATAAAATTTTATAGGACCATTCAAGTGATATGGTTGATATTATATGAGTAGGTTTATACCTCATTAAATAAGGTTATGAGCTATTCCATATTGGAGAAGATAAGTTCATCAAATAAGGGGAAGGTAACTCTATGAACATGTCATCTCAAGAGGTTGCTCCATTAGAAGAAGACTTATTTGAGGTCCTTAAACAAGGTTACCAACATATTCTTTCTATTACATAATTCCATTTTCATAATGATTAGTATGTTAATATTATAAGCCATGATGTAGAGAAACCTAATCTATTAGGAGTAGGTAGTCAGTTGGAACAAGAGTTGTTTGAGCCAAAAGGGAATCCCAAAGAAGTAAATCAAGAGTAGTAGTAGGTAGACCTTAAAGCACATAGTGATTATGTGTTCATTAGCCATCTATTTATATCTGATGTGACATTTTATATCATCATAGGTAACTTGGCTAGTAAGAGGACTACTCCACCAAGTTTCTCACTCACAAAGCTACTTGCTTCACATCACTGCCTACCTTATGGGAAGAGATTCCAAGGAAACTTTCCCTTTGATCTATGAAGGAGAAGGTACACTAAGGTTAATTGTATATATTAATTGTTTGAGGTACTTGTCTTTCTTAAAATAAGTATGGTACACAATTTTATTTTTTGTCTATTTATTGGTTTTGTTTCTTATTTGATTGGTCTCTTAGAGTAAATTTTAGTTTGTTTCCCTTGTATATATTGTGTCTTATTTTATTCCAGTACAAGAAGTGTCACCAAGTGAAATTCTTTGATAATTACATGCTGATATTCCATTAATTCATGTCATACTTGAGCTCCTAGGTTCCCTTGACTAACAAGATGGCCATCCCTCGGAGTCACCATAAATGTTGACCAATTTTGACCATCAAGTAAAAATGGTCAACCTTATAGTCAAAATTTGAATTTGTCATCATTTTATTAGCCATTTAATGCATTTAATTTTCCTTCATGAGTCTATTTTATCCCTTTTGGCATCATTTAAGGTTCATCATAAATTTTAAGGTAAAAAGACTCTTGAAACCTAGTGTTATTTTAGGCTTTATGACCATAGTCAAGTGAGTTCAAGTGGTTTGAGTGTTAAAAATGGAGGATTTAGTAATATATTTAAATTTTCAATTCATATAACACTTACCATGCTCCATACCACTCTTCAAAATGGTGAAAATGTCAAATCATAATGTACATCCCATTAATATTATGTTTTATTGCCCTTTTATGGCTCTACAAGGTGGTTTTTGAATGATATAAAATTTTGGAAGGAAATAAATAGTTTTAATATTTATGAAATAGGTATATACATACATACACCAACTATAGGATCACCTAAAATTCACTCTACATCAGTCTCCAAAGCAGATGTGGCATTTTCAATCTAAAATCATGTGTTTTCAACAAATACATATAGGTGTACTTATATAAAAATCCTCATATATGGTTATAAGGGTGTATTTATATCCCCCAAGTTAAAATACAAGATATATATGAGTTCCATATCCCAAATGTTTTATAAACCTATCACATTTATCCATCACTCTCTTTGGGTAGCTTGTAGAGTATCTCAGGGTTTCACTTAGTACAAAGAGGAGAGAGAAATTCATGATGTAAGAATTTGGGGGGTGAAATTATGTCTCTTGAATTTCTCATACATTTATTTTTTAAAAATCCATCTCCTTTATTTTATGAACAAATACTAACAACTTGGCCACTCTTATGAGCTCATCTATTTATGTAGGGTCTAAAGATTACAATGGTTTTGGTCTATTTTTGGAGTTTTCATTTAATCAAATGTTTGTTTTTTGTTATCAAGGATAAAATGGATTATATCCATTACCCACACCATTCACTCACACATGAGGTAGTGTCTAAAAGAATCAAACTCTAATCCCTCTTCCCTCTACAAGTATGAGCTGAGTTCCTTAAAATTGTTGAGTTTTGGTGTATTTAGGTTAAGATCTCAATGATGTTTCAAGTGTGTTATCAGTTTATTAGTCTATCCCATGTATACTTTGTCTCTTATAATAATTATAACACTTATCAATTGGAAAAACCATCTCTACCAAGTCCCTCATAAGGTCAAATCTATAGCCTCACTATGATAAGCACCTTAGACAAGGGTTGTACTATATGGAAGGGCCTAAGTGCCTTCAGAAGAAGATAATTTTTTGCCACCTAGTGTTTAAAGTATTAAAATTTTGTATTAACTAGTCAAGTGATGGAGGCCCAAAGTAATTTATATTAATAAGGCTCCTTACCTGATCAAGAGCTCAATCAAGTCACTCCCAAGGAGACCTCAAAAAAGGGCATGGATTTAGTGGGAAAGGGTAGTTTGAGATAAATTTAGAAAGCATTCAAGATATCAAAAGGATGGAAATCTATGAGAGACACCTAAGTAACACCATAAACCAAGTTTATGTTTCCATATAACTCTAAAGGTGTAAGATAACATTAAATGCCTAGTTGAGAAAGGAATATCATACATAGCCAACCTTAATCCTAGTATAGCAGGGGATGAGGAAGAAGTAACATAACATGATGACCAAACTAGGGGCCAAGAACACATGCCTTAAGTGAAACATGATAAATCACTCAATATTTATCCTACAATTAGGGTCTTAATTTTTAAGGATACTTTTGATAATAGAGTAATGAAATAAAGTAGAAACACAATCCAAAAATCACAATATACAGTAATTATCACTACTAAATCAAGAAACACGTAGTATAAAGTGGCTAATGGGGTATACATGGTTGAATCATAATGGACACTGAGTTATCCCACTCATGAGGTCAATGGTGCCAAGAAACTCAAGCAAGTATAGCCATGATAGTCAAGTTAAGAAGCCCAATGGCCACCCTAAATTACCTTATTAGTAGAAGTTAAGTTAAGTTTGGTAATTTTAAGGTAACTTGTTCTCTTCCCCCAACATACCTCATAATATTAGATGATATGTCTATTCAATGTGAATGAAATTGTTAGAGTAGTCAAATAGTTTATAGCTCATCATGACACCTTAAGACCATAGTCCATGCCCTTCCTTTATCTGTATATAGGTTTGACACAATAAGAAATGACCATGAGACACTTCAAAAGAGTTCATGATAGGTGAAGGTGAGAAATTATTATAAGGTTAATGGAATAATAATGAAAAGGTTGAAATCAAGTATGATGTCATGGACCTTCCAAAAATCTCCCACCTCATATTATCCAACATGTGGACTATCTCAGTCTATATAGTGAGAGAATTAAAAGACTCTTGATAGGTGGATGGATGAAAAAAGAGGTCTTATATATCTTTAAAGAACATCATGATGAGGAGGAGATCCTTAAAGGCTAATCACTCAGTGAAAAGACATTAGAACTACTTGCTACCACAAGGGAGACTCAAATGGCACATAGGTACAACTGACTAAACTATTCTATTATATCCATGTCATGAGAAAAAAGTTGAAGGAAAGTTTGTTTGATAAGACTAAGATGTCTCATATGAGTGATTCAAGGTATAAGTAGTGATCAAATGGGCTTAAAGCTTTTAGGTGAGAGATCATAACACTCTCAAGAAGTTCTAATAGAAAAACACATACACCTACAACCTATGATCTAGTATATCCATGAAAAAGAGGGAAGATGAGTGAGATTGTGTCTTGTAAGGTTGTTATACTCCTTATGAAAAGCCCCAAGTAGGAGTGATGACCAAAGATACCTAATATAATTATATGAGAGATCCAACTCCCTCAAAAGGATATAACTTAGACAATACCTATAGTCTATGTGCCAAAAAATTATAGAGTAAGTTGTAAGAAGTGGAAATCATGATATGCATTGCAACAGAGGTAAAGGACCACCATTAAGGAAAATGAAAGAGATTGAAGCCATATGAAATTAGATTTATGTGGTCATATAGTCATCTAAGAGTGAAAATTTGCATCTACAGTTAACCTTTAGGCCTAATGTGGGAGGATCCTTAGAGAAGCACTATGAATTCAATTAAAACAAAACATATTGGAATGGGTATCATGGAATATTAGTTCCAAGAGGAGTAAATGCTGATATGAACTCTATATACCAAGACCTTAAATCACTATGCAACTACTTTTCACCCCATATAGGTTTGGTAGAAACATCTTGAAGGTAGTCATCCATGGAATATGTTTATAGATGGCATGACTATATCACATTAGTGTTTCATCCAATCTGGGATAGGGAGCATAATCTATATGAAAGGGAACAAGGTATACGTTATCAAGTGTGCAACCTTGATGGATACTACCTCTGTGAAGATAGAGTGACACTTGCACCTCTATTAGACTATAAAATCATATACAAACATAATACCTGTTGACGCTGGAAAGTGCACCCAGTTGGCAGGAAAACAGATTCCTGCCCCCTCCCCGCAACATGGAAACTCTTCTCTCGCCTATGGGATGGCGAAGCAGGAGAGGAGAGTCTCTAGGTATGGGCTAGTTCCCTCTGATGTATCTTGCTTGTTTCAGGCAATGCAAAAATATAGATATATAGATATAATGGGGGGATGAAAAGGGGGAAGAAATGCATGAAAACAAACAGCCTACTCTAAAGAGGTGATACACCAAAACAGATGACCTTCCCACATTCACACTCAGGATCAGATAAAACAACATACATACACTCAGATTTGGCAGAAAAGACCAGGTCTCTGGGATGACAGGGAGGTTCTTATGGAAAGCGCAGGAATAGGGACTCACTGAGATGCTATGGAATACATACTGTAGGTGACCTCTCCTATTCTATACCTCCAAAATAGAACTCTACTCCTGGCAGCAATAGACAATGGCACTTTGTAGATCACAGGTTTGTTGATGTTGAACTTGTGAGAGCATCAAGAGGCAATGACTGGACACAGACCAACATTCAAGGCATACTCTACACAATCCATCTAAATAGAGGTAAAAACTATCTTTTATTGATTCAGGTGGAAAATTTGGAAAGTTGTGCTCTTTACAAAAATTGGAGAAGATCCAGATAAATGACCAAGTCTATGTATTTATATTAGAAGAGCCAAGAGGAGTCTCATTAGCCTTTTGCTTGCAAGTGGTAGCTTCAGTCTTCATTGGGAAGAGAGAAAACACTGTTGATGATGTCATAAGTCTACTAGGACCATGCTTGCTACCTCGTTTTGCATGCTAGTTTGCTCCTCTGGCAGCTGGGTGGGCCTTTTACTGTGTTCTACAGGGCTTTTTTGCCACCTGATGTTGTGGGTGGTGAATTTGCCACCCATTGCTGTGGACTGTGTGCGACAATTTTGCCAAAATCGGCTGATTTGGCTGCCGAGCATGGCAATTTTGCCGACGTTGACCGAGTAGGCTGCCAAGTGCGGCAATTTTGCCAATGTCAACCAATTTTGCAGCCTTTCTTTTCTCTACTTGTGTTGTGAGCATTAAATTTGCCACTAACTGCATCTGTTTGTAGTCTCATTTTACCCGCCAGTGTTGTG
This sequence comes from Torreya grandis, assembly GCA_037957365.1. Classification (NCBI taxonomy): domain Eukaryota; kingdom Viridiplantae; phylum Streptophyta; class Pinopsida; order Cupressales; family Taxaceae; genus Torreya; species Torreya grandis. The sequence continues at coordinate 1,117,706 of JARHVA010001716.1, forward strand.
GGAAGTGATTTTGCCACTTGCTGCATTGTTCTTGTAAATATCTACCCTCTTTTTGCCTTCGTGTTAAACGCCCTGGTTTTTTCCTCTCCTCTTTTGTGAACGTTTGAAGACTCTACCTTTTGCTACCATGAACGCCAACGAATGAGGCTGATGAGCCAATGCTTTGAAATGGAGCTGTTGAACCCTGAAGGTGGACCTTGTAACCCAAAATTAATTGTCCATGTAAAACAGGTGTAGGATGTGACCGAGATTTTGCCAGAGGGGCAAAATTGGGTCAAAAAATTGGTGACTCATAGGGTAAGCGTGCCTTCTATGCTTAGAACTTGGTTGCCTTACATTCCATTGGGTGTGGAGTCAGATGGTAACTTTTAAGAGAGTTCACAACAGCTTTGATAATTCCAGAATCAAATACACAAAATCTACCCCCAAACGAAGGGAAACACACAAGGCTAAAAAATAACTACCTGTGCAACTGTACTTAGGGGAAAATAGGAAAAATAACTAAAAGAAAACTATTATGTACAGTTAACCAGGAATGTTTACCTCCCTCTTGTATCGAAAGGAAAATTTCTTAAGTCCCCTTCTTGGCAAGGAGACTTATGGTGATAGGAAAGTAGCTAAAAGAAAAAGAGAGATGGTGACCTGTTCCCCCCGCCTGTCACTTGAGTTGGCTGGAAACTTAGGGGATCAAAATTGAACATGCCTCCAATATATACATATTCTGAGTGTCCCTAGAGGCCTGTTAAATGCTGCTCCTTCAAATTGGTGCTCTCCACCAAGAAATTAAATGTTGTTGCCTCATCACTAGAAGCTTTCTGATATGCATCATGGACTGGCCCATTCTCCTCTGCCTCATGCTCAGGTTCCATGGTATGGCCATCTTCTTTGATGACTTCAAAGAAGAAAACTTCAGATTCACCAACCTCCTGAAGGGGCAAATCTAAACAACTACAACCTCTTTGCGTGCTTGTTGGAAACCCAACACTGTCCTCATCATTTTTTATCAGCTCACACCCTGTTTGGAGAATAATATAGCCTACTCTAAAGACTCCAAAAAAATCATTAAAATCATGAACAAAAGGCTGTCCATGCCCTTCCATATCACTCTATTTAATTTCATCCTCATTTGCAATCATGAAATCCTCTGCATCAGTCACAAACTGAGCACAATCCATATCAGGCAAGGCCTGATAGCTTTCTTCAAAATGTGTAGGTGGGGTGTGTTCAGACATAGAATGTGTTGTTTGGTCTGAACCATCCATCACACATTCACTGAGGATTTTTTCTTTGGACTCCAATTCTGCAATTTGCCTATCCAAATCTTCCTGGAAAAGCCTTTTCCAGAAGTCATAATCATTATCAGGGGTGGGAGCAGCCTCTTCTTCTTTAAGAATTAGACTGAAAACTTCCTCCTCTTCCTCCTTGTTGTTCCAAGATTCAACTGGTTGTGCCCAGCTCATGATCCTAGGATTGGACTCTTGCTTTTGTGAGCAGGCAACAATTTTATCATTTTCAAGTTCCTGGGCTGACTCATGATACTCCTCTTTCCAGCTTGGAATTTGGAGATCATGTCGAAAGACTTGAGGGGGCTGGGAAATAATTGAGAGGGTCTACTCATTCATAGGGAAATCTACCTGAAGAGAGGCATGCTGGAAAGCTAGGTGCACGGGATTGAGGGCATAACTGATTGGTGCATTAGATGAGCCAAAATGAGCAAGTGCCATCTCATAGAAAGGATTTGGCACACAACAGGGAGCTTTTTCTAAAGTAGGAGGGGGAAGACCTTGCACCAAAACTTATTGATTTTCATCCCTCCACTTCACCAATGCTTCATCAATATTGAAATTAGCTTGTGGATCAGTGAAAGGAATACCTTTTGGCATTGGCTAGTCTGCAGTGTTTGAAAACTCCACCTCTTTCTCTTTCAACAGCATCATCTTCTTCTCTAGTTCCTCAATCCACTTAGCTAGAGCATCCTCACTTTGCATTTCTTCATTTTGGACGACGTCTTTCTCCTCTTTGCTATCCCATGACTTGACCATTTTGTTCCAGCTCAAGCAATTTGGGCTGGTCATTTCCTTTGGGGCTGATGGGGCCTCAAAGTGAGAGGATAGCAAAGATTTCGATTCCACTTCCCTTGCTACCAGAATGGACTGATGCATCTGAAGATTTACTAATTTGATCTGTCTATCAAGATTTGTCTCAAACATTAAGTTTGTTGTTTCAGAATTTTCCTCAACACGATTGAGGAACTAACTTTGACAAGGTTGACTTTGCTCAAGAGCAGGTGATGTATATGACTGATATGATGCTTTGGGCAGTGAGTATGCAGATTGATAGACTTGGTAAGTCTACCTTTCATGCACACTCAGCTTTTCCTCCATGGATGCAATTAAACTGCTCACATCTAGCATCTCATTTGAAAGTTCATGCCAATTTGCTCTTTCAATAGGAGCCCATTCCCTTTTTACTTGATCTAGTGCATTCCTCACTTGTTGGATGACGTGATCAAGAATTTATTGGCCACATCCCTTTTTGGTGTTAAGATCAATTACATATTTTTTGTATCCCAGTAGTGCTTGCTTGAAAGCTAAAATGGGTTGATGGGCAAAGAGACTGAGCTGAGTAGAAGAAGAGACATACTGAGAAGATTTAGCGCAAGGATGATATTGCTCGTAGCAGGGTTGAGACTGGCCATATTGGGTGTGATAAGGACTATAGCCATGCTAGCTAGAAAACATAGAGTCCATGACTCAAAATGATGGAGATTACACATACCAAAATTCATTTCTGGAGGTACCAGGCTACTTAACCAGCAGATTAAAATCAGAGTCACCAGATGCTAAAGAATTTCAATTTGCTGTAACAGGACCAGCATCAATCCTAAAACTCTACTGCGTTATCAAACTTGAGGTCCCATCAGGCATGCCAAAACTGTTGACACTAGAAAGTGCACCCAGTTGGTAGGAAAATAGATTCCTGCCCTCTCCCTGCAACATGGAAACTCCTCTCTCACCTGTGGGACGACGAAGTAGGAGAGGAGAGTCTCTAGGTATGGGCTAGTTCCCTCTGATGTATCTTGCTTGTTTTAGACAGTGTAAAAATATAGATATATAGATATACTAGGGGGATGAAAAGGGGGAAGAAATGCATGAAAACAAATAGCCTACTCTAAAGAGGTGATACACCAAAACAAATGACCTTCCCACATTCACACTCAGGATCAGATAAAACAACATACATACACTCAGATTTGGCAGAAAAGACCAAGTCTCTGGGATGATAGGGAGGTTCTTATGGAAAGCACAGGAACAAATACTCACCAAGATGCTTTGGAATACATACTTTAGGTGACCTCTCCTATTCTATACCTCCAAAATAGAACTCTACTCCTGACAGCAGCAGACAATGGCACTTTGTAGATCACAAGTTTGCTGATGTTGAACCTATGAGAGCATCAAGAGGCAATGACTAGACACAGACCAACATTCAAGGCATACTCTACACAATCCATCCAAATAGAGGTAAAAACTATATTTTATTGATTCAGGTGGAAAATTTGGAGAGCTGTGCTCTTTACAAAAATTGGAGAAGATCTAGATAAATGACCAAGTCTGCATATTTATATGAGAAGAGCCAACAGGAGTCTCATTGGCCTTTTGATTGTAAGTGGTAGCATTAGTCTTCATTGGGAAGAGAGAAAACACTATTGATGATGTCATAAGTCTACTGGGACCATGCTTGCTACCTCATTTTACGTGCTGGTTTGCTCCTCTAGCGGTTGGGCAAGCCTTTTCCTGTGTTCTGCAAGGCTTTTTTACCACCTGATGTTGTGGGCGGCAAATTTGCTGCCCATTATTGTGGACTGCATGCAGTAATTTTGCTGACATTGGCCAATTTGGCTGCCGAGCACGGCAATTTTGCTGATGTCAGTCGAGTAGGCTACTGAGTGCAGTAATTTTGCTGATGTCGGCCGATTTTGTAGCCTTTCTTTTCTCTGCTTGTTTTGTGAGTAGCAAATTTGCCACTGATTGCATCTGTTTGCAGTCTCATTTTACCCACTGGTGTTGTGGGTGGTGATTTTGCCACCCGTTACATTGTTCTTGTAAATGTCTTCCCTCTTTTTGCCTTAGTGTTAAACACCCCAGTTTTTTCCTCTCCTCTTTTGTGAACGTTTGAAGACTCTGCCTTTTGCTACCATGAATGCCAACGAATGAGGCTGATGAGCCAATGCTTTGAAATAGAGCTGTTGGACCCTAAAGGTGGACCTTACAACCCAAAATTAACTGGCTATGCAAAATAGGTGTAGGAGGTGACCGAGATTTTGCCAGAGGGGCAAAATTGGGTCAACAAATTGGTGACTCACAGGGTAAGCGTGCCTGCTATGCTTAGAACCCAGTTGCCTTACATTCCATTGGGTGTAGAGTCAGATGGTGACTTTGAAGAGAGTTCACAATAGCTTTGATAATTCCAGAATCAAATACATAGAATTTACCCCCAAATGAAGGGAAACACACAAGGCTAAAAAACAACTACCTGTGCAACTGCACTTAGGGGAAAATAGGAAAAACAACTGAAATCAAACTATTATGTACAGTTAACCAAGAATGTTCGCCTCCCTCCTGGATCAAAAGGAAAATTTATTAAGTCCCCTTCTTAGTGAGGAGACTTATGGTGACAAGTAAGTAGCTAAAAGAAAAAGAGAGATGGCGACCTGCTCCCCCCGCCTGTCACCTGAGTTGGCTGAAAACTGAGGGGATCAAAATCGAACATGCCTCCAATATATACATATTCTAAGTGTCCCCAGAGGCCTGTTAAATGTTGCTCCTTCAAATTGGTGCTCTCCACCAAGAAATTAAATGCTGCTGGCTCATCACTAGAAGCTTTCTGATTTGCATCATGGACTATCCCGTTCTCCTCTGCCTCATGCTTGGGTTCCATGGTGTGGCCATCTTCTTTAATGACTTCAAAGAAGAAAACTTTAGATTCACCAACCTCCTAAAGGGGCAAATCTAAAAAACTACAGCCTCTTTGCATGCTTGTTAGAAACCCAACGCTATCCTCATCATTTTTTATCAGCTCACACCCTGTTTGGAGAATAATATAGCCTACTCTGAAGACTCCAAATAAATCATTCAAATCATGAAAAAAAGGCTATCCATGCTCTTTCATATCACTCTATTTGATTTTATCCTCATTTGCAATCATGAAATCCTCTGCATCAGTCACAAACTCAGCATAATCCATATCAGGCAAGGCCTGATAGCTTTCTTTGAAATGTGTAGGTGGGGTGTGTTCAGACATAGAATGTGTTGTTTGGTCTGAACCGTCCATCACACATTCACTGAGGATTTTCTCTTTGGACTCCAATTTTGCAATTCGCTTCTCCAAATCTTCCTGGAAAAGCCTTTTCCAAAAGTCATAATCATTATCAGGGGCGGGAGCAGCCTCTTCTTCTTTAAGAATTAGACTGAAGACTTCCTCCTCTTCCTCCTTGTTTTTCCAAGATTCAATTGTTTGTGTCCAACTCATGATCCTAGGATTGGACTCTTGCTTTTGTGAGCATGCAGCAATTTTATCATTTTCAAGTTCCTGGGCTGACTCATGATGCTCCTCTTTCTAGCTTGGAATTTGGAGATCATGTCGAAAGACTTGAAGAGGCTGGGAAATAATTGGGAGGGTCTACTCATGCATAGGTAAATCTGCCTGAAGAGAGGCATATTGTAAATCTAGGTGCATGGGATTGAGGGTAGAACTGATTGGTGCATTGGATGAGCCAGAATGAACAAGTGCCATCTCATAGAAAGGATTTGGTACACAAAGGGGAGATTTTTCTAAAGTAGGAGGGGGAAGAACTTGGGCCAAAACTTATTGATTTTCATCCCTCCACTTCACCAATGCTTCATCAATATTGAAATTAGCTTGTGGATTAGTGAAAGGAATACCTTTTGGCATTGGCTGGTCTATAGCATTTGAAAACTCCACCTCTTTCTCTTTCAATAGCATCATCTTCTTCTCTATTTCCTCAATCTGCTTAGCTAGAGCATCCTCACTTTGCATTTCTTCATTTTGGACAATGCCTTTCTCCTCTTTGTTGTCCCATGACTCGACCACTTTGTTCCAGCTCAAGCAATTTGGGCTGGGCATTTCCTTTGGGGTTGATGGGGCCTCAAAGTGAGAGGATAGCAAAGATTTTGATTCCACTTCCCTTGCTACCAGAATGGACTGCTGCATCTAAAGATTTGCCAATTTGATCTATCTATCAAGATTAGCCTTAAACATAAAGTTTGTTTTTTTAGAATTTTCCTCAACACGATTGAGGAACTGATTTTGACAAGGTCAACTTGGCTCAAGAGCAGGGGCTGTATATGACTGATATGATGCTTTGGGCAGTGAGTATGCAAGTTGATAGACTTGGTAAGGCTACCTTTCATGCACACTCAGCTTCTCCTCCATGGATGCAATTAAATCATTCACATCCAACATCTCATTTGAAAGTCTATGCCAATTTGCTCTTTCAATAGGAGCCCATTCCCTTTTTACTTGATCTAGCGCATTCCTCACTTGTTGGATGACATGATCAAGAATTTCTTGGCCACATCCCTTTTTGGTGTTAAGATCAATTACATATTTGTCATATCCCATCAGTGCTTGATTGAAAGTGAAAATGGGTTGATGGGCAAAGAGACTGGGCTGAGTAGAAGAAGCGACATATTGAGAAGATTTAGTGCAAGGTTGATATTGCTCATAGCAGGGTTGAGACTAGCCATATTGGGTGTGATAAGGACTATAGCCATGCTGGCTAGAAAAAATAGAGTCCATGACTCAAAATGATGGAGATTACACATACCAAAATGCATTTCTAGAGGTACCAGGCTGCTTAACCAGTGGATTAAACTCAGAGTCGCCAGATGTTGAAGAATTTCAATTTGCTGTAACAGGACCAACATCAATCCTAAAACTCTACTGCATTATCAAACTTGAGGTCCCATCGAGTGTGCCAAAACTATTGATGCTGGAAAGTGTACCTAGTTGGCAGGAAAATGGATTCTTGCCCTCTCCCCACAACATGGAAACTCCTCTCTCGCCTATGGGATGGCGAAGCAGGAGAGGAGAGTCTCTAGGTATGGGCTAGTTCCCTCTGATGTATCTTGCTTGTTTCAGGCAGTGAAAAAATATAGATATATAGATATACTGGGGGGGATGAAAATGGGGAAGAAATGCATGAAAACAAATAGCCTACTCTAAAGAGGTGATACACCAAAATATATGACCTTCCCACATTCACACTCGAGATCAGATAAAACAACATACATACACTCAAATTTGGCAGAAAAGACCAGGTCTCTGGGATGACAAGGAGGTTCTTATGGAAAGCACAGGAATAGGGACTCACTGAGATGCTATGGAATACATATTGTAGGTGACCTCTCCTATTATATACCTCCAAAATAGAACTCTACTCCTGACAGCAGTAGACAATGGCACTTTGTAGATCACAGGTTTGCTGATGTTGAACCTATGAGAGCATCAAGAGGCAATGACTGGATATAGACCAACATTCAAGGCATACTCTGCACAATCCATCTAAATAGAGGTAAAAATTTTCTTTTATTGATTCAGGTGGAAAATTTGGAGAGCTGTGCTCTTTACAAAAATTGGAGAAGATCCAGATAAATGACCAAGTCTACGTATTTATATGAGAAGAGCCAAGAGGAGTCTCATTGGCCTTTTGCTTGTAAATGGCAGCTTTAGTCTTCATTGGGAAGAGAGAAAACACTGTTGATGATGTCATAAGTCTATTAGGACCATGCTTGCTACCTCATTTTGCGTGCTAATTTGCTCCTTTGGCAGTTGGGCGAGCCTTTTCCTATGTTCTACAGGGCTTTTTTGCCACCTGATGTTGTGGGCGGTGAATTTTCCACCCATTTCTATGGATTATGTGCAGCAATTTTGTCGACGCCGGCTGATTTGGCTACTGAGCATGGCAATTTTGCCGATGTTGGCCGAGTAGGCTACCGAGTGCAGAAATTTTGTCGACGTCGGCCAATTTTGTGGCCTTTCTTCTCTCCACTTGTGTTGTGAGCGGCAAATTTTTTGCTGACTACATCTGTTTGTGGTCTCATTTTACTTGCCGGTGTTGTGGGCGGTGATTTTGCTGCCCGCTGCATTGTTCTTGTAAACGTCTGCCCTGTTTTTGCCTTAGTGTTAAACACCCCAATTTTTTCCTCTCCTCTTTTATGAACATTTGAAGACTCTGCCTTTTGATACCATGAATGCCAATGAATGAGGCTGATGAGCCAATGCTTTGAAATGGAGCTAATGAACCTTGAAGGTGGACCTTGCAACCCAAAATTAACTGGCCATGCAAAACAGGTGTAGGAGGTGACCGAGATTTTGCCAGAGGGGCAAAATTGGGTCAACAATACCTAAGCTTGATTAGAGTACAAGATGTATAAATTAAATATTTATAATAAACTACCATATTAGTATGATAATGACTTCAAGAACTTGAAAAGCATCATCATGATTCTAGAACTGCCATCACATAGTCTATAGGCTCCCAAACTACCAATTTGAGCCAAAATAATTGGTGAAATACATTATAGGCATAATTATGTCTTTGTAATTGGTATATGATGTCTTCATGACCTATTTAAAACCCTCATATCTCTAAAATTTTAGTACAAATAGGGAAAGTAACCCCTATTTTATCTCATACTTAAAGCACTATTAGCGAGGTGTACTTGTACGCCTAGTATATGATGAAGAAAAACATAAGGAAAAGGTGTTGGAAAAGGTATAAAACACAAAAATAAAGGTGTAGAGAATTTTTACAAGCATAAAAAACATATAAAATACCCCATAGTCACAATAGATCACTCAAGGGCAATTTTGGGCATCAAGGACATAGTCAAGCCTTTTAGGCCTACACTAGGCCTAAATCCCTAAAGGGGCCTAATATATTTTATAACACCAAGTGGATATTTAAATGTATTTAATCATATTCAAATGGATATATGAATTTGTTTTAAACCTTTGGTTTGTAGAAAACTCCTCCAAGTTGGTCAAATTTGGCCTAAAAACACCCCATGCCTATCTAGAATGCAAGAACTAGCTCAAGAGGCCATTTTATTTCACTCCCACCTATACCAAAAAGGTACACAAGAGGATAATTATATCATATTATTTATGGGTGTCCTATGTCTATAATTCTTTGAATTTAATTAGAGGTTGGATATCACATTTTTATGAACTATCCTTAATACCTCAAACTAGCTAAAACCCTCCCAAACCCTTGGTTTTGACCTGACGGAAGAGATTCAATTGGATATTCTTATAAAATGGCTATTTTCACCTAAATTATGTTTTAATTATGTCTAAGATATCTCTAAGATCCTTTTCCACTAGTTGGTATGTATAAGTATTGTACAAAATAGTATAATTCAAGTGTTTTTTACATGATTTTATGCAATTTTTAGTTTCTAAAGGTATTGGAGTGATTTCAAATCATTGAAGAGAAATATTGGCACTTTTTTCAGCCTTACATGGTACCTAATTCTCATAAATTCACCTATAAATTCTCATACTAGCCTATGCAAAATAGCGGGTCTATAAAAATGAAAGAAAAGGTGAACTGGTCAGCTAGTGAGGTAAAGATGCAGAGGTTTATTTATCAAGGAGACCTATTTCATGATGGGAGGGGTTGATAAAATACTTATACTCATACACACATAGGTTTTAAATTTCTCATGATGGCCTTTCATGTCCACCAAAGGCAAACAATCAAGCTACTAGGCCTAATTGACATATTTAGTCTACCTAGTTAATAAAAGATAGATGGTGGCCCAAAATTGGCATAGGAGGCTAATGGATGGAGTGGTAACCATTTTAAAAGCTACTTAATGAAGGAAAATAATTATATTTAATGGAAATTAAATAATAATTGAATAGTTATAATGCCTCATGGGCATGCAAAAGGGAGTTACATCACTTAATGGCTCATGGAAAAGAACCCTATTTGACCCCATTCAATGTTAGTAACTGATGGAAGGAGGACAAATGGAAAAAATTGGCATAAAAGGGATCTTAATGAGTCATTATTTTATAAATTTGTATCTCAACACCTCAGGGGCTCATTGAATATAACATACACTTAGCTCAAGTGTGGAAATGCAAGTGGGAGGGTGCCAAGGTCAATGTAACTATAGGAAATGGTTAATTATGGTCAATTATGACCCCTTATCCATCCTTTTACTCCATTCTCCCATTATATATCATCTCATTCTTATACATATTTAGTCTTCTAAGCCTTGATTTGTATCCCTCAGACTTGTATGAGGAGACTCTAATATAATTTTACTTGTGCACCTGTTTTGGATTGAATAAAAGAGTTTTGTAGCTCTTTCATGGTGACATTCTGGTGTATTCACATTGGTTTGATATGAAAAAGTGATATTTTTCTTTCCCTTTCAGGTCTTAGTTCACCTATATTTCAAAGGTGTCTTATGTAGGGCATGTGGAGTGTTAAAGTGTAGGTAATGGTCTTGAGGTGTGATAAGACTAGTGAGAGTCTTCTAGCAGACTTACTTGTCATAGCCTTGGCATTCCATTCATCTAGTCCAACCTTCATATGAAACACTTGTGTATAGGATTCATGAATATTATTTTTGGGTTATGATTATTCTATTAGTGTGTTTATAATTCAAGATTATGAATGGATAAAATGAAGTCATGGTGCATCACCACACTTTCAAGTAGGTTTTCATTCCTATGCAATCTTCTTTCCCATTTTCATCCCCTGTAAAGTTTAGATTTTAGAGAAATAACATTGAATTTGCAAAATAATTAAGCTAGCTCCTTAAAATATAGAGGTTTGGCCTAATATTAGGTGACCCATAACCTAAAAACATTCCCATGTTAGACTAGGTTTGAGGATAGAACTTGAACACTTTTTTCCTTAGCTTGGGTACAAATTATAACTCCAATAGTTCTAGCATTCCCAGTGGGATGAGATTAAATTACATTAAATCATGATTTGACAATGTGTAAGGATAACTTTCATCCATATTCAAATGCTTCAAGCACTATATCAATCAATTTATAGTCAAAAGGTTACATTAGTCAGAACAAGTCTTCATTTCAGAGGTAATATGGGTTATCATTCATGATTTCATTCATCTCCATATGCCTAATGAAACATTATGGAGGTGTATGAGGAAGGATTATGTTTTTAATACCCCTATCAACTAAATTATGACCCTTGCCAACTCAATCATGATTCCTACCCACACTATCTTGCCCCATATCAGCCATATATTCATTCCTACCAATCTCATGACGAGTTTCCCTATGAACAGGAACATCAACCTTAATTTGAATCTCATCTACCACTATGTATCCTCATACCATCTTGATTAGTCATGGTAGTACAATGGATCTCTTGAATATCCTACTCATACCACATGGCATTCCATATCTAGACTTAAACAAGTTCTATTAGACCAAGAAAAGAATATGATAAACATTGATACATTGAAGAGGTATGGGAAAGAGATCTCAAAACATGTCATTAAAGGGGTTATAACCTAATTGAATTATTCAAAGGAATAATTGAGGTATTTCATTAGGAGAGATTATTCTAGAAACATTAGTGACACACTTGGCAAAGATGGACTACTCTCCAAGATTAAAGAGAATTTGGCATCCCATGGAGGGAATAAAACACCCTAAAACCCATACTATCTTCCCTTATTCACCCCATATCATCCTCATGTTTATCTTCCCATCACCCCTTGTAAGATCTCATCAAATGAGTTACAAAGTCATCAAGGTTCCTCCTAACTGCTCTCAACCTTCACCTCATGGAAATTTATCTAAGGGAGAGTCTAGGAAGAAATAAAAGTTTGTGCTAAAAGAGGTATTCATCATGAACAATAAATATTTTATTTTGAATCCTCCCTTGCTATAAAAATTGAAGCTATAGATAAGCATTTTTATTATACAATAGTAGGTATAAAAATGAATCAACCTCAACTACACATTCCTCTTTCCATGACCCAAACAATGTTATAGTCTATGCAAGAAAATCATAAGCCCAAGTTTCCATCTTGGAGTCAAGTCATACAGTCAAGAAAATATAAATTCATTCAATCCTCATCCTCCCCTCCTCAATATTATAAGTCATTTCCATTTTATAAATCCATTTGGAATAGTATGCAAAATAAAGAGGAGAACATGGTTATTGAAGATAAGTAATTGGATTAAAGAGATACCACATATATCTAATCTCTCTTGGAGTAATTACAAGAATATAATATGCCACTCCTTAAAGAGGTAATTAGTGAAATATATGTTGAACTCATATCTTATGATTATTATTTTTTAAATTTAGAAGAGGATCTCATAATAGGGATACCACTTGGTAAAAAGGACCACTTTTCAGTGTTCAAAGAGGTAGAAGGTGATACGTTGTAGGAACTTGATGAGCCACATGAGGGAGATACTTATATTATACATGATGAGGATGACCTATAGGACCTTATTGATGATATGGAAGATTCTCTTCATAATGACAATCCTCATACTCTTGCAGCAGTGATAGAAGAAATTGGCAGACTAGTCAAGGAGATTGCAGATCAAGACAACACTAAAGGTTTACAAGGTCATAAAATGGTTGTTGAGGATGATATAATTTTATAAGATAATTTAATTTATATATTTTATATTTTATTATCAGGTTAATACCTCATTAAATCATGTTATGGTCTGGTCCAAGTTGAAGGAGATGAGTTCATCAAATAAGGGGAAGGTAGCTCTATGAACATGCCATCTCAATAGGTTGATCCATTAGAATAAGACTTATTTGAGATCTTAAAACAAGGTTACCAATATATTATTACTATTTCATAGTTACCTATTCATAATGAGAAGTATGTGAAGCTTATAAGGTAGATGTAGAGACATGTGCTCTATTAGTAGTAGGTGGTCAATTGGAACAAGATTTGTTTGAGCTAAAAGGGAAGCCTAAAAAAGTAAATCAAGAGCAATAGGAGGTATACCTTGAAGAACATGGTGATTATGTGTTCATTAACCATCTATTTTAAACTAATGTGACATTTTAGAACATCATATGTGACTTTACAAATAAGAGGACACCTCCACCAGGTTTCTCACTCACAAAGCTACTTACTTCACATCACTGCCTACCTTATGGGAAGAGAGTCCAAGGAAACTTTCCCTTTGATCTAGGAGGGAGAAGGTAAAATAAGGTTAATTATATATATATATATATATATATATATATATATATATATATATATATATATATATATATACACATACATATATATATACATATATATGTATACATATATATATATATGTATACATATATATATATATATATATGTATATATATGTATATATATATATACATATATATATACATATATATATATATGTATATATATATATATATACATATATATATGTATATATATATATATATATATATATATATTGTTTTATTTGTTTTTATTTCTTTAAATAAGTGTGGTACACAAGTTTGTTGTTTGTCCTTTTATTGGTTTTGTCTCTTGTTTGGTATGTCTATTAGAGTAGGTGTTAGTTTATTTCCCTTGTTTGTCTTTTATATTTTATTTTTTTGCAGTCTAAGAAGTGTCACAAAATGAAATTAGTTACATATTCCATGATTATATTCATTCAATTCATGTCATACTTAAGACATTGGGTTCCCTTGACCAACAAGCTAGTCATCCCTCAGAGTCACTAGAAATGTTGACCAATTGTGACCAATAGGTCAAAATGGTCAACCCTACATTTGAAACCTGGCCTTTTCATGGTTTTATGATAAATTTTATGCATTTAATTTACCTTCATGATTACATTTTATCCATTTTAACACCACTTAAGGTTTATTGGAAAAGTTTAAGGTAAAAAGACTCTTGAAACCTAGTGTTATTTTAGGCCTTATGACCATAGTCAAGTGATTTCAAGTGGTTTGAGTGTTAAAAATGGGGAATTTTAGTCATATATTATAATTTTCAAGTCATATAGCACATAACATGGTTTGTAACACTCTTCGAATGGTTAAAATGCCAAATCATAATATACATCCCATTAATATTGTGTTTTATTGCCCTTTTATGGCTCTAAAAGGTGGTTTTTGAATGATACAACACATTGGAGGGAAATAAATAGTTTTAATCCTCATGAAATATGTACATAAAAGTGTATACCATCTATAATATAACCTAGAATTCACTCTCCATAAGTCTCCAAAGAAAATGTGGCTTTATTAGGCCAAAATCACGTGTTTTCATCAAATCCATACAAGTGTACTTATAGGAAAATACTTATAGATGGTTCCGAGGGTGTATTTATATCCCCCAAGTGAAAATATAGGAGTTATATATGAGTTATAAGTCCCTAATATTGTATAAACCTATCACTTTTCTCTATCAATCTCTTTGGACAATTTGTACAATGTCTCAAGTTTTCACTTAGTAGGGAGAGGAGAGAGAAATTTATGACTTGAGATTTTAGGGGTGAAATTATGTATCTTGAATACATCATCCATGTTTTTTTTTTAAATCCATATCCTATTATTTATGAGTAAATCCTAACAACTTGTCCACTCCCATGAGCTTATTTATTTGTGTAAGGTCTAAAGATTTCAATGGTTTTGGTTTATTTTTGGAGTTTTATTGCAATCAAATGTTTATTTTATTCTCTTAATTATCCCATGGATAATATACATTAATCATACCCATAAATCACATGTGTGGGAGTTTATAAGACAAGCAAACTCTAATCCCTCTTCCCTATGCAAATATGAGTTGATTTCCTTGAAATTGTTGAGTTTTTATGTATTTAGGTAAAGATCTCAATGATGTTTCAAGTGTGTTGTAAGTTAATTAGTATATACCATGTATCCTTAACCTCTTATAACCATTAGGTCAATCATAAATTGACACAACAATCTCCACCAAGTCCCTCATAAGGTCAAATATGTATCCTCACTATTTTAAGCATTTGGACAAGGGATGTACTATATGAAAAGGCTTGAATGCCTTCAGAAGAAGATAATGTGTTATCACCTAGTGTGGAAAATATTAAAATTTTAAATTAATTGTTAAATTTAGGGAGGCCCAAGGCAATAAAGATCAATAAATCTCCCTACTTGATTAAGAGCTCAATCAAGTCACTCCCAAGGAGACCTCAGGCAGGGCATGGATTCAGTGGGAAAGGGTAGTTTGAGATAAATTTAGGAAGCATTAAAGATATCATAAGGATGGAAATATATTTGAGACACATTGGTTACACTATGAACCAAGTTTATGTCTCCATGGAGCTCCAAGTGTGTAAGATAGTAATGAATGCCTAGTTGAGAAAGGAATCTCATATACAACCAACCTTAAGCCTATTGTAATAGTGGACTGAAATTGAAGTACCAAACTAGGGGATAAGATCACATGCCCTAAGTGAAACATGATCAATCACTCAAGATTCATCCTCTAATAATGTTTTTAATGTTTAAGAATATTATTGTTATCATAGTAATGAAATAAATTATAAACACAGTCCAAAAATCACCACCTATAATAGTTATCACTGTAAAATTAAGAAATAAGATGTCTAAAGTGGCTAAGGGGGTCTACATGGTTGAATGAAAATGGAGAATAAGTTAATTAATTCACTAAGTCAATGGTTCCAAGAAAATAAAGCAAGTATAGCCATGAAATTCAAGTTAAGAAGCCCAAAGGCCACCCCAACTTACCTTATTAGTAAAAATTAAGGTAAGTTTGGGAATTTTAAGGTAAAATTTTATCTTTCCCAAACCTACCTTATAATTTTGGATAACATGTATATTCATGGTTAATGAAGCTTTTAAAGCATTAAAAGAGGTTGTAGGTCATCTGATACCTTAAGACCATAGTCCATGCCTTCCTTTGTCTGAATAGAGGTTTGACATAATTGGCAGTGACCATGGAACACTTAAAAATATTTCACGATGGGTGAAGGTGGGAAATTAATATAAGGTGAATGGAAGACTAATTTAAAGGTTGAAATAAAGTATGATGTCATGGACCTTCCAATAATATCCCACCTCATATTCTCCCACATGTGGATTATCTCAGTCCATATAGTGAGAGAACTAAAAGCCTCTTGATAGGTGGATGGATGAAAAAGGAGGTTTGGTAGATCTTTAAAGAATATCATGATAATTAATAGATACTATGGGACTAATAACTCAATTATAATCCATTATCCCTACCTGCTACTATAAGGGAGACTCAAAAGGCACATAGGTATGGCCACCTATACTATTATATTATATCCATGTCATGAGAAAAGAGTTGAAGAAAAGTGTTTTTGATAAGACTACGAGGTATATTATAAGTGATTAAAGACATATTTACTGATCAAAAGAGATAAAATCTTTTAGGTGAAAGATCTAAACACTCTTAAGAAGGTCTAAGAGAAACAAACTCACACCTACCACTTTTGAGTTAGTCTATCTATGACAAGAGAGGCAAGATGAGTGAGATTGAGATTATGTTTTATAAGGTTGTCATATTACTTATGAAAATACCCAAGTAGGAATAATTAAAAAATATACCTAATACATATATATGAGAGATATAACTCCCTCAAAAGGATCTAACACAAATTAGACCTATAGTCTATGTGCCAAGAAATGACATAGTAAGTTGTAAGAAGTGGAAATCACTATCTACATTAAAAAAATAGTAAAATACCACCATGAAGGAAAATAAAATATATTTAATACATAGTAAATTAAATTATGTGGTCATACAATCATCTAGGAGTGTAAATTTACATCTATAGTTAGCCTTTAGGCTTGTTTTGGTAGGGTCCCTAGAAAAACACTATGCAAGTCATTCATAGAAAAAATATTGGTATGGGTATCATATAATATGGATTATAAGAGGATTAAATATTGATAATACTTTAAATAATTATTCAACTCATTTTCATCCCATACAAGATTGGTAGCAATGTCCTACAAGCAGTCATCCATAGAATATGGTTATAAGTGGCATGACTAGCTCACATTAGTGTTTCCTCCCATATAGGATAGGGAGATAAATATATATTAAAAGGATCAAGGCATATGTTATCAATTTTGAAACATTTATGGCTACCACCTTTATGAATATAGAGTGACACATGCACCTCCATTAGATTATACATTCATATACAAATAGGACCTAAGCCTGAGTAGAGTACAAGATGTAAAAAGGAAATAATGTTGATAAAATACCATATTATTATGATAATTAATTAAATAAATTGAAAATAATCATAATTATTCTAAAAAAATATATAGATAGTGTTGGAGGCTACACTCAAGATAGTCACTCATATCACATAGTCTGCAGGCTTCCAAATGGCTAGTTTGAGCCAAAATAGTTGGTGGAAGCCATTATTGACATATTTAATTATTTTTATTTAGTCAAGGATGTAATCATGACCTATTTAAAACCATAATATATCTAAAATTATTTGAAAAATATGGGAAGAAACCCTTTTTTGTCTCAGACTTAAAACACTCCCAGCTAGGTGTACTTGTATACCTAGTACATGATGAAGAAAAATGTAAGGAGAAGGTTTTGGAAAAGGTCTAAAACACTAAAATAAAAGTGTAGAGAATTTTTAAAATCATAAAAAAACATATAAAATACCCCATAATCATAATAGATCATTCAAGGGCAATTTTGTGCATCCAGGACATAGTCAAGCCTTTTAAGCCTACACTAGGCCTAAAGCCCTAAATGGGCCTAATCTATTTTATAACACCAAGTGGATCTTAAAATACACTGGATAATATTTATATGGATATATAAAGTTTTTTTAAACCTTTGGTTTGTATAAAACACCTCTAGGTTTGTCAAATTTGGCCTGAAAACACTCCAAGCCCATTAAGAATGCAAGAACTAGCTCAAGAGGCCATTTTATTTCACTCCCACCTATACCAAAAAGGTACAAAAGAGGCTAAGGTGATAATATTATTTATTTGGTTCCTATATCTCTAATTATTATAATTTAATCAGAGGTTGGACATCACATTTTTATGAACTATCCTTAATACCTTAAATTAGCTAAAACCCTCACAAACCCTTGGTTTTGACCTGATGGAGGACATTCAATTGGAGATGATTATACAAGGGCTAGGTTGGTATCAATGATGTTTTAAATATGTATAGTAATACTCTAGGATCCTTTCCCACTAGTTAGTTTGTACAAGTAATGTATGAAATAATATAATTTAGGTGTTTTTACATGATTTTTTGCATTTTATAGTTTTTGAAGGGATTGGAGTGATTCCAAACCATGAAGGAGGAATATTGGATATTTTTTCACTCATACATGGTACCTAGTTCTCATATATTCACATATAAATTCTCCTATCAATCTATTCAAAATAACCAATCTATAGAAATGGAAGAAAATGTGACTTGGTTAGTTAGTGAAGCAAAGATGTAGATGTTTCTTTATCAAGGAGACCTCTTTCATGATGATATAGGTTGATCCAAGCTTTAAATTCATCCAACATATGTTTTCAAGGTCTCATGTTGGTCTTTCATGTCCACCAAAGGAAAATAATCAAGCTACTACGCCTATTTGGTGTATTTAGCCTACCTAGTCAACAAAAGAGAGATGGTGGGACAAATTTGGCATAAGAGGGTAATGGAGGGAGTGGTCAACAGAATAAAATCCACTTCATGAAGGAACATAGGTATATTTCATGTAAATTGAAAAATAATGGAGTATTTACAATTCCTCATGGGCATACAAAAGGGAATTACATCACTTAATGGCTCATGGAGAAGTTTAACCCCATTCAATGTTAGTAATTGATGGAAGAAGGAGAAATGGATTAAATGTGGTATACAAGGTATATTAATGAGTCATGATTCACCAAATTTGGATCTCAACACCTCAATGGGATCATTAAAGATACCATAAACTCAGCTCAAGCATGGAAATGTAAGTGGGAGGTTACCAAGATCAATGTAACTATAACATAATGGTCAATTCTGGTCAATTATGACCCCTTCTCCACCCTTATAAGCCATTTTAACCTTATCTTTCATCCCATTATTTTATATATTTAGGATTCTAATAATTTATTTGTATCCCTCAAGATGGAATGAGGAGACTCTTCTAGAATTATACTTGTGCACCTATTTTGGATTGAATAATAAACTTTTGTAGCTTTATCATGGTGACATTCTAGTGTATTCATATGAGTTTGATATGAAAATGTGATATTATTATTTCCCTTTCAGGTATTGATTCACCTATATGTCAAATATGTCTTATGTAGTTAATGTGGAGTGTTGGAGTGTAGGTAATGGTCTTGAGGTATGACGTAACTAGTGAGAGTCTTCTATCAAACATACTTGTCATAGCCTTAGCATTCCATTCATTTAGTCAAACCTTCATATGAAACACTTGTGCTTAAGATTCATGAATATGACTATTGGGTTATTATTTTTCCATTAGTGTGTTGAGAGTTAAAACTTATGAGTGGATAGAATGAAGTCATGGTGCATCACCATACTTTAGAGTAGGTTTTCATTCCCATGCAATATTATTGCCCTTTTCATCCCCCATAGAGTTTATATTTTAGAGAAAGATCATTGAATTGTAAAATTAGGGGAACTAGCCCCTTAAAATATAGAGTTTTGGCCTAATATTAGATGACCCATAGCCTAAGGCCATTCCCATGTTGAACTAGGTTTGAGGATAGAACTTGAACACTTATTTCCTCAACTTGGGTGTAACATAAAACTCCAAAAATCCCTTGAAGGAATCTCCTAGTATATATCTCAAGGTTGAAGTTTCCCAACCTTATTGAGGTGTATAAGGTATTAATTGAGTTAATAGATGTTTCAATTAAAGAAGATAGTTATCAATATATTGATTATTGTGTATAAGGTTTCCTAGGAGATACCTTCAATTTCCTCCTTGATTGTATGACAATGCACTTTGAGGAATATACTAAGATATTCCTTTAAGGGCCTTGTAATACATTCATGGGTAAATTGAAGAAATTAGAAGTCCATTTAAGGAATCTCCTAGGAGATACTTCATAGGGTGTCATCATACATTTAAGGGAATGTTGAAGGTATCTTGTAAGAGATACCTTCAACATTCATGAGTGGAATTTTCCTTTACATGGAAGGCACTATTGGATGATATTTTGAAGTCCCTTATATGAGATACCTTCAACATTCATGAGTGGGATTTTACTATACATAGAAGGCACTATTATATTATATTTTGAAGGCCCTTTAAATAAATTTAAGGTGTCTCCTAGGAGATACCTTTCAAACATGCATAAGATCAGATATCTCCTTCAAGGTATCTCCTAGGAGATACTTTTCAAACATGCACAAGAGTGGATTTTTACTTTAAGGTATATCCTAGGAGATACCTTCAAGTTACTTGTGAAGGTATTACTTTCACAATTTTTCCTTTATACAAGAACCTAATGCTAACTCAGCCTCAATTGGCATGTGGTAGTATCACATGCACTAGTCACTGAGCCACACAAAGTTCCAAGATATATCACGTATCTTTTAGCCTTTGAAAATTATTTTGACCTAGTGACCCAATGAAAGTATGCCACTTGTCACTTAGTCATGAGCTTTTAAGGATCTTATTATTTTCTAAAGTCTCATGGCCCTATAATCATATCACATCATGCCACTTGGAACCTATTCATGGCATTTCAGATCTAAGGAAGAGATAAAAAGTATACAACCTAATGATGAAATGGGAATATGACATTTGTCATTCAATAACTAAGTTTTATCCCATAAAGGTGTTATAACCCAAATATAACATGCCATGTGGTACTCAGTCATAGCTTTTCAATGCCTCAATTTCTTTCTAAAGTCTCACAATAAAATGATCTGATCACATCATGCCACTTAGGACTCAATCATGCTCTTTGCACCCCTATAATTAAGGTATAATATTCAATATCTTAATAGTATGATCACATGATAAAATGACATGTGGTAGCTAGTAACTTAAATCTTGGATAGCAGGATAATATATGGAAACCACTCGATAGTTGGGACCAGTATGATGAGGATATGTGGACCCCTATCTTGCAATAATAACATGATAAAAATAAACCGTAAAGCCTAGCAAAGAGTGATCCAATAAAAATATGACACTTGGTAAAATATCATGTAATCCACTTGAATATCCAAATATTCAAAATATAATATTTAAGTGTAAAAAAAAGTACAAGTCACCCAATCTCGAACAACTAGATGCTACTTGGAATCCACCTAAAAGCTAGGACTAATAGGATGATGACACATGGAACCCTTACCTCATGGTAATCCATGATAAAAGGACTCTTCTCAACCTAAAAAATCACAAGCCAACCAAAGGGTGTTACTTGGAATAATACTTCATAGCACACTTTGGTAACTTGATGCTCAAAATAAAAGGCTAAGGGACACATGGAAATGCCAAGTTTCAAAAATGTGTCAAGTATGAAACCTAAAAATCACATGTATATTTTTAAATAATTAATTTTTGGTGTGAATTGAATGTTGATATAACTCATTTTGTTGGTTATAAAGCCAAGTCACCTCAAGGGAAAAGTCAAGCCAATGATGGGAAGACATGTGGACAAACTGAGAGAGGTGATTGGCTAGTTCTCAAAAGTGGATTTTTGAATCCGTTAGAATAAAAATAAAGAGCCAACCCAACTTAATTTCAAATAAATTATAAGATAATTACCATTTATGGATCGTATCTTGAAATTTAAAATTCCAAAAAATCTAGAGTTTAAAGTTTGTAATCTCAAGGATTTGCATTCACTTTCAATTACTATATTTTGAAGAACTCTAAATCATTATGTGATATTTTTTGATGGAATTTTATGCATTCATACAACATTAAGAACATATGGAACTACCATGTTAATCAATCAAAATTTGAAATCCATGGCCAAATTAGGAACATATGGAACTACCATGTTCTATATGGAATTTTATGCAGGGTCCCAAGTTAGAATAGGTCCCATTTTTTTATCCATATGGGACAAACACAATATTATGAGACACCAATTTCAATATCATTCCATTAGACACATATGACAAACACTAAAATTACTTATTCTACCATGTGGAGAGGATGGTGGACTAGGAAAATAATGATGAGGAAGATGCCAGTGTTGCAGAAGAAAGGTCTAGCATCTTGGCACTCAAGTCTATGGGATTTCAAAAAGTTTCATCCAACCAAGAGGTACTCCCCTATGTGGATTTAGTCCACAAAATATTAATCCATTTTTGGTGTATAGATAACATAATCAAATATTTCAATTCTTGTAATGATATCACCTTTATATCTAGGTTAGCCTTTAAAGCCTAGTTAATTTACCCAGGCCTAAAATTCTTTATAATCAAGAAATTATAACCCAAAGGCTCAACTCGCATAAAATCAGAGAAGTCTTAAGAATATGAGTGGAAAACACAAGGAAATTCATCTCTAAGTCCAAAATCAATTAGATACCCATCACCCAATTAAGGAAAGGAGTGAGGATGGGGATGTATATGATGAATAGGTTACATGGAGTAGAAGACACTAGCCACATAGATGAGAAGTGGGTTTTAATCTTGTCCATGATCATAGACTATTCCACCAATCCCCCTCCTAGGGAAATCATTTCCTATAATTTATTTTCCCAAATTAGGAATACCATGGCCAACCAAAGAAATCATTTACATATAATGTCCTACTTGGTTGATGCCATTTATGCCACTCTAAAATTCCCCTAGTTTACCAATTAGGATTTGAACTTGAAATATATTATTCCCCATGTTTTCATGAAGTTTATAATTTATAGGTATAGGAAAGAGATGTGGGCCATTACCAAGAAATTCTCCTTGATTATATACAGGGTCATCTATGAAAAGATAATTCCCATGTTATTAGAAGAGATTAGGGAAATATTTAACACATTGGGAGCCTACTATACACTGACTGCATCATAATAAGAGTTTATGGGATCATAAAATTTCTATTTAGGTTACTCACCATAGTGACATATAAGTTGGTTAAGTAGGATATTGCCTTCTAACTACTCATAAGAGTATAGGGACTATGTAAAAACAAGAATAAGGGCCCGGTCCATCCCTAATTAACCAACATCAACCAATTTCAAGTTGAGAATTGGCACTCATTCATGGATACTATCAAATATAGGCCCAAATTTAGTCTATAAAATTATAATAATAGGGAATGGGACCATACACACTTAAAATTCAATCACTACATCAAACACAAGGTAAATCTCAGCATTACATACCATCATGAGCTCAAAGAAGGAGATCAATTATACCTCAATATAGCTAATGATGTAAAAGTCAAGCAGAGGCTAAGGGATGCAAATATCACATGGGTGAAAGGAGGATTGGATGGTTAAGAGTTTTTTTTGATGTTTAAATAACAAGATATTCAAGCTAGAGCATTAGCATCTCCATTTCATACTGCTAGTATTAGAGAAGAAGGCTCGACATAACCAACATTTAGTCAAAGAATACTCTAGGCATTGTTTCCCACTTTGGATAAGGGGTAAGTTAGTATAGGGGAACAAGTTTATTAGGATTTGACCTTAGGGGTCTCATCTAGTAGCCTATCAAAAATACAAGGTACCACCTCTACACAAGCAACACCTTTAGTGAAGGCAATAATAACTCTACACTAGTAATATCAAGTCACTTGTTACCTCCCCTTCCTCCTACTAGATAAGGGCCAATTATTATAGGTCAATAATGTATTTATTTACCTCCCTCTTTCCTTTATAATCAACCCTTAATAATATCTGGTCAACCCATGACTCCAAGCCATGTCAACCTCTTACCTTATAGGCCTCTCACCAGACTTATAATTAGGCTTGTGACCATGCCATTTCCCACTATCACCCCTTTATCATATAATCCACCTATAGAGTTTTAATAAAGGTAAATTTTACTCTGGTCATGCCTAGATCTATGCCAAAACATGGTCCATAATTACCAAATAATAGGCCCACTATCATCATTTCACAAGTTCCCCTATTTTTCACTAGTTATTTAACTAACACTAGTGCTTCTTCATCCCATAGCTATACATTTATATAGGTCATGACCACTGATTCCTCCTAAATGTATACCTTCTAAGGGATAAATCCATCTCTACCATTTCTTCCTTCATCATATCCCCTAAGTGGTTCTTTAGACAAGACATGGAATAAGTAGATGTAATTGGCTACAAAGAGGAACCTAGATTTGGTCATAGTGGACCCCCCATAGGTCAGGTTGAAATTTGATAAGTAGGTTGGGACAATGATGAGGGTGACTAAGAGGAAGGTCACCCACCTAGACTATACAATCATGTATGTGCTAGAGTAAACCTTGTTTGACTTGACAAAGATAAAATAAGGCCAAACAGGGCTAACAAAAATAGTATGAGGAGGACCCCCTCTTAACTCTCCAATCAACAATGGATGTGGCTGAAAAAATTATTAAGGGAGTGTAACAAAGAATAGTTGACTTGGAATAGTAGCACAAGGATACCTTACTAGAGAAGACCATAACAAAATTAGAATGGGTTATGGAAGAGATGTTTGAAATGATGAATATCTTCGCTCGATACATGGCAAAGTGAGATAAAATATATAATAGATTCCACAATGTAGAAGATGTGTATGTGGGATATGATAATAAAATAATCAACTTGATGTGGTTAATCAGAATAAATAAATTTAAGGACCTAAATTTGAATCCCTTGGAGGATTTGAACATTTTTCAATCCTATGTTATTGATAGGAACAAATACCTAAACCAATGGATAAATGAAATGAGGTCATTAGGCTAGTCTCTCATATAACAAGGTGATAGAGTCATCACCCTATTGAAGGATGCTAGAATTACATACCTTGATAATAAGGATGGCTCCATTATTAGCAAGGATTCCTTCAAGCCTAGCTATAAAATTTTTTGGTAAACTTTTGAAAAAAATCCATGGCTAGAGGGGTGACCTTTAGGAAAGAGATGGTAGTTTTGGTAGAATTTACCAATCAAAATATTGAGAAGGTTGTATCTCTCCTAGTAAAAATGATGTAATAGTTGGACTCATAGACAAACTATTGAATGATCCTATCATCAATATAAGATTGATTGATAGTGAATATAGGAAATTATTTGAAGCATAGAAAGGGAAAGTTGAGGCCCAACAATAAACTACCATTATAGGAGCCACCACCTCATCAACCCCTCTTGAAATGTCTTCTTCCTCCACTGTCACTATCACTCCATATTCTTTTGCAGTAGGAGATTCATCTTCAAGTACACAAATGGGATCCAAACCAATATCTTCATGAATAAAATAGCCATCTATTATGAATAAGAATCATCTCCTAAGGTATTTTGAATTACATTGTAAAATATTCCCTTGTTTTGAATGAGGAATATTATATAAATTTAGGATATGATATACCTTATCTATTGATAACTGTTGTATTGTTTGATTCCTTTTGTAACCAATTGTGGCATTCAAATGGCCTATTTATAGGGGATCTCCCCTATTATTGTAATTTAGAAATAGAATATCGTGATATTAATGCCAAGAGAAAGGAATTCTTGTAATTGTATCACTGCCTTTTCATTATTTTCATGCATTCTTATTTCTTAATATTTGTTAATTACATATATGATCTCATTTATTCAATAGTTTTAATCTAGCATTAGTGTTTCAAATTTATCTTGTTAGTTTGTGCTTTCATCTAGGCTAACAAAGTCTATTATGCATGCTCTATTTCTTCCTACTCTACTAGTCAATGTGTTTAAAGCAATTTACTGTAGGTAACATTTTAAACCATCATTTTCAGATATGTGTATTATAGTCACGCTATAATCCTCACTACATTTATGATATTTGGAGTCTAATAATTAGGGTATCATATATTTTAGTTTTATTTGCATTATTGTTAAAGGAACTAAAGAGGAATATTATTTTGTTGTTCATATTATATCCTTGACATATATATACATCAACATATTTATCACCTTATATATATATATATATATAACATTATATATATGGTATTTTTTATTTATGTATATATAGTGATTATATATACATACATATATATGTATACACACACACACATGTGTGTGTGTGTGTGCGTGCGCGAGCGTGTGTGTGTGTGTGTGTGTGTGTGTGTGTGTGTGTGTGTGTGTGTGTGTGTGTGTGTGTGTGTGTGTGTGTGTGTGTGTGTGTGTGTGTGTGTGTGTGTGTGTGTGTGTGTGTGTGTGTGTGTGTGTGTGTGTGTGTGTGTGTGTGTGTGTGTGTGTAAGCACCGTATATACATAAATTGAAAAACATTATGTATATAAGGGTGTTTAATTATGTTGCACTACACATCAAAGACAAACATTATAATGATATGTTATACCATTTGAAAAAGACTATAGATAGAGATAATGATGATGAGGAATGCTTTGATGATGTAAAAGATAGGTTGGATATCCTAACACTCAAATCTATAGGATTACACAAGGATACATCCAACCTAGAAGTAATCCCCTATGTGGACTTAGTCCACCAAATTTTTCTTCAATCTAGGTGTGTAAATAATATTCTCTAAGTTTTAGGACACTAGGGACCTTATCCACTGATAGGTGTCATATATCCATTTCTATTATAACCATTTTAGGAATTCAAATGCCTACATATAAGGGCCCTCCCCCTTCATTGTACCTCAAAATAGAATTTTTTGTAAGTAATGTAAAGAGAAGGAAGAATTATTAAAATTTTCTCACTATTTCATTATTTTCATATGTCTCAAGTTTTGCTAATAACACATGATTTAATTTTTTCAAGGGTTAAATCTAATAGTAGTTATTCGAATGTATTTTGATAGTTTTTTATTTTAGCCATTTTAACAAAGTCTATTGTGTATTCTCTATATTTTTTATTTTGATAATGAATTTACTTAAATCAATTTGTTGTAGGTAGTTATTTTACAACATACTTTCTAGATATATGCATTGTATCTACCCTAGAATCGGGATTGAATTCATGATATTCTAAGTCTAGCACCAGGATACCATAGATGCTAGTTTTATTTGCACTATAGTTAGAAGGAACTAAAGGAGATCTATTGGTCTTTATTGTTTCAAAGAAAACTTTATTTTCTACTCTACCCTGCTTTCCTTTTTGAATTTTTTTAACATGAATCAATTTAGATTAATGATCATTGTAAATATCCACTTTTTCATTTAAAGTTTGGGAATATATTGGAAAAATACAAAATCAATTTTACATCATAACAATACAAATAAATTTTAGATAGATTGTGTTACTACTGAGTTCTTACTGTCCCTACAATAGAGCCTACTTGCAGGCTAAAGGTGGTGGCCACATAATCATTCTAGTAAGACTAAATTAAGCCCTAAGGTCTTCCAATACCAACACTATAAAATAGGATCTTCATCATCATCCACACTATCAGGTTCCCAAACTATCACCTTAGGAGAGAGATAGCCACTTGTCAAACTTTCTTTTGATGAATATCATGTTTTAATTCCCCTCAATATATTATAAAATATTACCCTATTTAAATAGGGATTATTATTTAGTTTTTAGAACATGAGGGAATTTGTCCACTAATAGATGTCATGTATTTGGTTCTCTTGCAACTAATGTAACTATCTTAGGCATGAAAAAGGCATATATATATATGAGTTCCCCCCCTCAATTTTACTCAGAACAGAACTTTTGTGAAATTAATGCAAATAGATAGAATTTTTTTTACAATTTGTTCATTGTTTCATTACTTTCATATTTTCTTATTTCTCAAGCGTTGCTAATGATAGATAATTTAAATTTTATAATGGTTAAGTCTAATAGTAGTGTCTTCAATCCATCTTGTTAGTTTGTGCTTCATGTTATTTTAACAAAATCTATCTATGTATGCTTTGTTTCCTTCTACCCTACAAATAAATGCGTTTAAAAGAAATTTGTCATAGATAGGTATTTTTATTCATAATTTTTAGATATATGCAGTATATTTGCCCTAGTATCCTCACTGTATTTATGATATTTTTATTCTAAAACTAGGATCTCATGAATCTTAGTTTTATTTTCACTATTATCAGGAAGAACTAAAGGAAATCTATCAGTCCTTTAATTTTTCAAGGCAAACCTTATTTTATACTATACCCTACTTCATTTCTTGAATGTTTTATACATGAATCACTTTAGATTAATGTTCACTATAAATACTCACTTATTTGTTTATATTTTGGGTAGTAAATTGGCAAAATACAAAGCAATTTACATCATAAAAATGAAGAAATTTCAAATAGATCATGTTATTATTGAGTTCCTACTGACCCTAAAATAGGGTCTACTTTCAAACTAAAGGTGGTAGCCACATAATCATTCCATCAAAATTTAATTAATTTATGTTCAAAGGATTCACTATCTCCCATGTGTACAGGGAAGGAAATAAAGGTTTTGATCATATGATGAACATAGGGGTCAGGGGTGATTTACATAAACATTGGATGAGTGACATGGATCTCCAAAAATGGGTCACTCTTATTATACAAAATGATAAAAACCTCTCACGTGTGATATGACTAATTTATAATTCTCAAAATCCATGCCATGAATCTTAATGCTAGGTGTTGTTTAAGGATTCACTAATTTTAGACTCTCCTCCTCACATGAAAAGGATTCACTATATCCCACATGTATATGGAAATAAATAAAGGGTTTGATCATATGGTGAACATAGGGGTCAAGTGTGATTCACATAAATATTGGATGAGTGACTTAGATCTCCCAGAAGGGTGATAAAATCCATAATGAGGTAGAAAAAAAAATACCAAATCCCTATACATGTGATATCAAAGATAATTTTAACCTTACTCATACAACAATAAAAAAATATGTATCAAATTTTCATTGGTTGTTCAGTTCCAACTATCACACATCTATCATAAATCTATCAACATTTTTCATTGTAGTACAAAGTGCCATAATGATCATAGGTATTAGAGTTCATTGTTGTGATGCTTAGTATGATCAGGCATGGGGTGCCCTCAAGCATGATCAGGATCTATTTGATGATTCATGTGTGAAGGTATTTCATGCATGTGATATGATTAATTTAAAATGATTAAAATATATTCCATGATGGATTAGAATGGGGTCCCATGCTAAGGGCTAACTATTTGTAAGGGGTCATTGTTGTTAAATTATAAAAGCCTTTTTCTTTATTAGTGGTCTCATGATTTTTTACATTTTGTGCAATACATGTTGCTAAGATAAATTAGGAACATTTTACTTCAAAAAATTTGTTTGAAAAATAAAAATAAATATTTGATTAGATGTAAATGATATCTAGAAACCAGAAAAAAGGATATAACATACAAATCTTCAGCGTCTTGTTGCTTACCATCCATAAAAAACTTATCCCTAAATAGTATCTTATCCTATTTTTAAGGTGAAGATATTTTATAAGTAGTTTTATAATATATAATGATACATGGGACCCTTATACACAAGAATATAGAATCATGAGGGAAAATTTTTCCACCCAAGATAATGCTAGGTATTACTCAATCATTCATTCATTAAAGTTTATGATGTGACATGAGGGAAAATTTTTCAACCCCAAGTAATAATAACCTAGAATAGGCCAAAAAATGAATTTTCAACTTAGTCTAAAATGAAAATAATTAGAGTATCCAAAATAAAGACAACAAACAAATGATGTGAGGAAATAGAGATAGGGTGGAACCATTAAAACCCTATCACATCACAATACTTGTGTTACTATGACTATTTGCTTACAGTTAATAAAAAATGTCTACTTTCCCCTCACATTCACCATTTGGGGCCCAATTGCATACAAGTGGTAAATAATCATAATCTCTACCATTTCATTACTTCATCCATTTCACAAAAAAATATAGGTCTATCCCAATGTTAGTGATTTCATAACTTAAAGTGGTAAACAATGAATGAAAGGGCCATGTCAAGCCAAATAAATTACACCTTTTAGATATAATAAAATAATAAATTAAATATATTAAATACCTGATAAGAAGGACCTAGAAAAAGGACAATGAAAAATAAGGTCAACACTTCCACCACTAACGCCATAGTTAACCTAACAGTCCATAAAAGAGTTTTCTTCACCTTCTAAAGGGAAAGAAAAAATTAAAAGATAAAATAATAGAAAGATGAAAAGATAAACTTAACCCTAATTTCGAAGCACATAGGAATTTTTAATTTTATAATAATTTAAAATTTTATATAAAAATTTACATATAAAAATATTTTTAAAATATGTTTATATATTTAAACATATTAAACATGCATTATTTAATAAAAATATTTAAATATTTAAACATAAATAAAAATAAATAATAAACATAGATAGTTTTTTATTACAAAAATATTTATTAATTTTTATTGTTTATTATAATTATTCTTATTAAAAATGTTTTTTTATATTTGTTAATTAAATTACATGATTAAATTATTTAATAGGGATTTGACTCCTTAGTTTTTATCCCCTTAGAATACCTTTGAGATAATTTAATTCACCTGTGACAACGATTTACCTTTTTTGAATTTAAAAACTAATATTTGGAGATGAATTCAACCCCAAAATGGTGATTAAAATAAGTGACATAAAATTGTACCTAGTAACTCAAAAACCTCTTGGGAAATTGATGTAGGAGCATCATTACTTGACTTGTGTTATCTAGAAAATTTTGGTTTGGTCAAGTGTCTAAGTGGTCAATTATCTTTCTTAGGGTATTTTAATGGATGCTAAGATTATTTTTACACACTTTATAATGTTTTATAAGTGTCTAGGAGTGCTTAGGTAGGCTATATTTTCAAATTGGCATTTTCCTACCAATTTTCATAATTTAAATTTTTGAATGGTTTTGTTCTAGTATAGGTGTTGTATCAGTATTGGAAGGAAAAATCAAAGTGTTAAAGGGTTGATGTGACTCATTTTAATACACCATGTGTCTAACATAGACCTTAATTCATACTTGTACATAAATCAACCTTGATGTTTTGTTCTATTTTCTAAAATTACTTGCTAGTGATCATTGGAAAGGGAAAAGGTGGTTAGAGTAGTTATAGTTGATAAAAAAAATTATAGGTTTTTGGTTTGAATACAAATGAGATATATGAGAGGATAGTGATTGTTTTTAAAAAGGACAAGCAGGGAAAATCATAGCTAAGCATATGCAAAGGTAATTGAATGTGTTTGCATCTACAATTTAACAAGATGTGAAAGACCTTTGCATCATTTGGTATCATAGATAGAATGTTATATGGATGAGGTATGTTTTATGTTTTGAAAATTTGAGTTAAATTTGTATGAAGATACTATTGAGTACTTACTGAATCTTGTTTGATATATTGTTAGAATTGATAATGCAAGTTACAGGATTGAAGGGGAAGCAAAACTATAAGTGAGAGAGAGAGAGAGAGAGAACTAGTGAAAGATCAAGGTAGAAAGCTCAAGGAGAGATTTAAGATAGAGAGAGGATCATAAATAAGGAAAAGAAAGAAAAAGAGACTAAGAGAGTGAGTGTCAAGTGAGATAGACCTAGGTGAGGTCAAAGGAGATAATTAGGTAAGCTTGTCAAGAAGAAGAAAGGTCAAGTTGACGCCTAGAGAGAGAGTGTGAAGAGTGAAGAGATAAAGAGAAAGATGAAGGGATTAATGAGTGAGGAATGAAAAAAAAAATATGGAAAAGGAAAAATAAGTAAAGAAAAGATAACTAGAGAGGGAAAAGGATATTACTGAGATGAAAATGGTATTGGCAAGGTTATAGAAAGTCTTGGAAGAGATAGTACCAAGATTCCTTATACACATCAAGAATAAAGTGATATGGAATCTCAAGCAAATGATAGAGAATAGAAGAAGATAGATGGGGAAGTTGTTAGCAAGGTATCCTAAAATAGGAAGCAAAGGGGAAAAAAGACTCAAAATATTATGACTAATGATTTCTTAGAATATGTCTATATAGGTAAAGAGTTAAATGAGTATGAAGAAGAAGATGTAAGTAAATATAAGGGATGGATGAGAAAGAATAAATAACATGTTAATGATGAGGAACAAGTTGATTGGATAGCTGAATATGGTGATACAATCCTATGCTACCCTAAAGAAGGTGAACAACTTCTTGAAGAAGAAAGAGAGAGTGAGAATGTAATAACACCATGTCTCATGGTAAGCATGAAATTAGAAGGTTTGAGTCAAGAAAGTTTAGAAGAAAAAAAATAATCAAAAGGAAGATATTAAATAGAAGGATGATAAGTGACAAGGTGAAAATAGTATAGTATTACAACATTGAGGACAAAAGTATGTCAATTTAAAATAAGTGCCAAGGTGAAGATAGTGTAGTATAAGTTGCCAAAGCAATGAGATAGAAGGATTATAAAAAAAGATAAGAATTCTAATGTGTTGATTGAAATTAGTAAGGATTTATTACAATCAGCCTAGCAGGAAGATTTATTTTCAAATTAACATTTGGAAGGTTTGTTTATAGACTTATCTTGTCACTTGTCTTTGATAAAGATCATGGAGTATCTAGATCAATTTGTTAGTAAGGTTGGCATGTTGAAAGAGTTTTCTATGGGAATGGAAATGGCTGATCAGATGGAGAGTGAATAGAATAAAAAGAGTAACAATGAATTTGAAGAGGACAAAAAGGTGAAACAACAAGCAACAATGCAAAAAATAGTAGATCCAAGCATAGATAGGACCACCATGAAAGTTCAAGAGGGTAGATTCATAGAATATAATAAGTATTTGGTTATGTTTAAATTGTGTACTACATGTGTAGGTTTGTTGATTGAGAACACTAAGATGTTGAAGATGATTAAGTGGGAGATCAATATACAAGAAGCTAACCTCAAAGGAGAAGGCAAAGTGGTGTTAGTCAAAGAACAAGGAGGTTTATGTCTCACTCATAGACCTTGGGATAAAATAGGATGTGACATTGAATAAATGGATTGAAAAAGAGAGATATATTCTTATGAGGAAGTCAATATAAGCTAACTAAACTTTTAGGGATTGTTTCTTTTACACCTTAGTAGTATGATGCAAGAGAATCATTAATTGACTTGTGTTGTCTAGGTAATTTTGGTTTGGTCAAGTGTCTAAGTGGTAAATTATCTTTCTTATGGAGTTTTAAGGTATTTTAAGAGCCTTGTTACACACTTTTGAATGTTTTCCAAGTGTTTATGAGTGCTTAGGTAGGCTATATTTTTAATTTGGCATTTTCCTACCAATTTTCATAATTTGCATTTTTGAATGGTTTTGATCTAGAATAGGTGTTGTAGGAGTAGTGGAAATAAACCTCAAAGTGTTAAAGGGTTAATTTAACTCACTTTAATACACCATATGTCTAAAACATACCTTAATTCATACTTATATGAAAATCAACCTTGATGTTTTGTTTTAATGTATAAAACTACTTGTGAGTGGCCATTGGAAAGGCAAAAGGTGGGTAGAGCAATTATAGTTGATATAAAACTTATAGTTTTTTATTTTCAAGACAAATTAGATATATGAGAGGATAGTGATTATTTTTAAAAAGGATAATTAAGGCAAATCAGAGCTAGGCATAAGTAGAGGTAAGTGAATGTGTTTGTATCTATAATTTAACAAGTTGTGGAAGACCTCTACATCAAAAAGGATTTTGTGGGGTTATATAAATTATGGTTATGTGAGGGAATAAGAATTATAAACCATACCAATATATAAACATCAAATTTTCATTCATGATAAAAAGGTGTGATATCCCAATGCAGATTTAGGGCTACACATTTCAGCCAACAAATAAGTACTTCAACTTTGAAGCCTACTAATGGGGTAAAAAAAATGTGACCAAATCACATCCATGTAAAATTAATTAAATTTAAATAAGAAATTAAGATAATAAACTTTAATCCTCTTGAAAAAAATATTTTGATATAAAAAACAACAAAAACTTCATTTATCAAGATTATATAAATTATATTAGATGAAACACAAGATTTAATTATATTTCTTGGGAAGATTTTCAAGGGCATTTTGATATTTAATTGGTACATCCAAAGATGAAGATGCCATTTTAAGCCACCTTAGAACACTTAATATATATAGTATTTCTATATATATACTTTCCATTTATAAATTGTATCTAAATGTATATTTGTATAATTTAATGAATTTTATTCGAATAAAATAGCAAGAAACTCATTAAAAAATATTTTTAAGGGCATTTTGATGATTAATTGGTACATCCCAAGATGACCAATTCCATTTTCATCTATGGAATCATTTAGAAATCATTTCTAAGGCATTATAATGACTAATTGGTCCATTCTATGATGAGCAAGATCATTTCCATTTATCACATGAACACTTTCTACTTATATAGTATGTCTATAAATATATTTCCATATATTACTATATATAATTTTATTTTATAGATATATTTAGACATAGATTTATATTTGAGACAAAATCTTTTAAATCAAGGTAAAGGAACCAAGGTGGGGCTTTTTCATAGTCTTCAATAAAAATTATTAAAGTATTGGAGGAAAAAAATTCTCTTATTGACAAGAAAACCTAAAAGGCATCCAAATTATGTGTTTGATTCAAAATATTTTTTTCATAATAATATTACATTAGAGGTATCATTTCATCCCTTGCCACCACACTTTGTGGCACCAAAATTTTCTACTTATGATAAACAACTAGGTAACGTTGAGTATGACTAAGAAATGAAAGTCCTTATATTAAAAAAGATAAAATTTTGGGGCCACCACATTGGCCTCATATAATAAATGAAAATTTAAGATCAATCCATCTTAAAAATTTAATCTAAATGAACCAAAATGTGATACCAATAAAATAGTGAACATGGTATTGCCACAACAAGATATATTACAAAATGCACCATGCAAAATAATTACTAGATTCATAAAGCCTCTGATGCTTATTAAAAAAATGGTTGAGTGTCAACTCATATATCTCCATAAACTTTTAGAGGTTGATGTGATAAAACCTCTTCCATGGAGATATTATGATTTCCACTAGAGCCATAGGCATTCTACTAACAGATGCTTTTCCTTGAGAAATAAACTTTAGGACTTATACAAGTCCCAATAAATTACACTTTATGGGTCTCCTACCATGGGTTTTGGATCACATCTAGGTGATCATCAAAATTAGAAAATGTTCAATAATCTACTAGAATAAATACAATGAAAATTATAAAAATTTAAATATGGAAATAGAAGTAAAATTATCATCATGGAATTGTAGAACTGATGGTAATGATTTAAAAAAAATAGGTTCTTGCATAATAAGTGGAATTTAATCCATATTTTTTTAATATTTAACATAAAAAAATTGTCTAATAGATATTTCACTCCTTAATTTTTAGCCCCCTAGGATACCTTTGAGATAATTTAATTCACCAATTCAAGTAAATGTGAGGGCAAGTCACCTTTCTTGAATTACAAACTAATATTTAGAGATGAATTTGACCCCAAAATAGTAATTAAAATAAGTGATATAAAATTGTACCTAGTAACTTAATGACCTCTTAGGAAATGATTTTGTGTGCTTAGCTAAATTATGGTTATGTGAGGACACAAGCAGTCTACACCATACAAATCTATGAACATTAACTTTTCATTCATGACAATAACATGTGATATCTCAGTGTAGAGTTAGGGATAAACATTTTGGCCAACAAATAAGTAATTCAACTTTGAATCTCAATAATGGGGC
Source organism: Torreya grandis (assembly GCA_037957365.1). Taxonomy (NCBI): domain Eukaryota; kingdom Viridiplantae; phylum Streptophyta; class Pinopsida; order Cupressales; family Taxaceae; genus Torreya; species Torreya grandis. The sequence continues at coordinate 1,153,601 of JARHVA010001716.1, forward strand.
CAAAAATATGTGGCTAAATCACATCCATGTAAAACCAATTAAATGTAAATAGGAAAGTAAGCCAAGAAACATTAATCCTCTTGAGAAAAATATTTTAATACAAGAATCATAAAAACTTCATTTATCAAGATTAAAGAAATTATAGATGAAATATAAGATTTAATTATATCTCTTAGAAAACTTTTCAAGGGTATTTTGATAATTAATTTGTACATCCCAAGATGATCAACACCATTTTCAGCTACCTTAGAGCACTTACTCTATATAGTATTTATATATATAGAATTTCCATTTATAGATTGTATTTAAATGTAGATTTGTATAATTTGGGGAAATTTATTCCTATAAAATACCAATAGATTCATTTCAACAAACTACACTTGATGGGTCTCCTTCAATGGTTTTTAGATCACATCCAAGGGATCATAAAAATTATAAAATGTTTAATAATACATGAAAGTACCATAAAATGAAAATTATAGAAGTTAAAATATGGAAATAGAAGTAAAATTCTCATCATGGAAATTTGGAACCGATGGTAATGATTTAGAAATAATAGGCTCTTGCATAATAGGTGGAGTTCCATCCACATTTTTTAAAGATGTAACATAAACAAATTATTTAATAGGGATTTGAATCCTTAATTTTTAGACCCCTTGGAATACCTTTGAGATAATTTAATTCACCAATTCAAATACCTATTGGGGCAAGTAACATTTGTTAAATTTACAAACTAATATTTGGAGATGGATTAGACCAAAAAATTGTAATTAAAATAAAAGACACAATATCATACCTAGTACCTTAAAGACCTCTTAAGAAATAATTTTGGGTGATTATCTAAATTATGGTTATATGAGGGTATAATTATTCTACACCATACCAATCTATAAAAAAATAACTTTTTATTCATGACAACAAGGTGTGATATCTCAATACAGAGTTAGGGTTAAACATTTTGGCCAAGAAATAAGTAATTCAACTTCACATCCCAATAATGGGGGTGAAAATACATGGCCAAATCACATCCATGTAAAATATATTAAATTTAAATAAAAAATTAAGCCAAACAACTTTACTCCTCTTGAAAAAACATTTCAATACAAGAATCACAAAAACTTAATTTATCATGATTATATAAATTATAGATGAAACACAAGATTTAATTATATCTCTTGGGAAGATTTTCAACATCATTTTGATAATTGACTTTTACATCCCAAGATGATCAACACTATTTTTAGTTAGCTCAGAACACTTACTACATATAGACTTTATATTTATAGATTGTATCTAAATGTAGATTTGTATAATTTTAGGAATTTCATTCTAATAAAATAGTAATAGACTCATCACAACAAATTACTCTTGATGGGTATCATACCATGGGTTTTAGATCACATCCAAGGGATCATCAGAATTAGAAAATGTTCAATAATCCACTACAAGATCACACAATGAAAATTATAAAAGTTCAAATATGGAAATAGAAGTAAAATTATGTTTATGGAACTTTAGAACTGATGGTTATGATTTATAAATAATAGGATTTTTCATAATAAGTGGAGTTTCATCCACATTTTTTAAACTAATGTAACATTATTAATAATATCTTTAAGAGAAACAAGTGGTGGTGTTATAATAGTATGCATACACATTAGAATAGATGGTGTCTTTCAAACATATATGTTCACTTTAAATTTTTATCATATTTCTAAACTTTAAATTCCTCTTGCTCACTTTTAATTTTTTTAGTTCCATTATAATAAAATCAATTTCTCCATCGCAATCACTAAGATAAAACCTGGTCACCCATAACTGAGCTTCTTATCCAACAAATATAGATTCCCTTGATCAAAACTAAGGGAGTTATTGTTTTGATGTAGAGATCATGTTAAGAGGCTACCTCTTTACATGAAGAATGTAAGCCATTGTAGATTAAAGCATTGCATTTTGATTCATATACTGATAGGTTTTTACCCACAATTACTTTAGATGAAATTATTTTGACATTGTCATGGGTTTGAAATAACTAGTAAGTTTTGTTGTCGATTTACACTCATTCACATCATATAAACATTCTTACCAACACACACAATATTAGTATATATATATATATATATATATATATATATATATATATATATATATATATATATATATATATATATATATATATATATAACTAATATTGTGTGTGTTGGTAAGAATGTTTATATGATGTGAATGAGTGTAAATCGACAACAAAACTATATATTGAACTCATTAATTATATATTAATATTATATATAAATTATATATTTTGTAAAATATATTTTAATATTAATAAATATTATTATATCATATAATATACTATAGTATAATACATTTCAATACATCTATATATTGTTAATAATATAGAAATAATATTATATAAAAATATGAATATTATATCATTATAAAATTATTATATTATATTGAAAATATAATAATTATATTATCTCAAAGTATAGTACTATAATACTATATTATTTAAATATATTTAGTATTATATATTATTTTATATTATTAAATTTACTATATTGAAATACTATTTTAAGTTTTTCAATAGTATTATATATATATTATATTATAGGAAACCATTTTATATATTTTTTCCAACATATATAATATTATCTCCATAAAACATGTCTTAGAGAATACTTGAGGGCATCCTAGGCCTTATCATATTGGGCATCACAACAAACTCACTATTGCCTATGTCATCCCTAAGCTTTCCTTTAACAACACAATTTTTAATAAAAATAAATGAATTTTTATAGCTTTAACATATTATATAATTATAAGTAACATGGAAATGGGTGTAATGTATGCTTCATTTAAAATTCATGTGGGAAGGGGTCAAAAATGTGCTCATAGATATAGATTTAAAACTCTATGGTGTTTTAATGCATGCTCACATGATCACCATGTACACACCATATGTGGTAGATTACTTCAAATACCAAATCTATCAAAGATTAATTTTTGGTAGGCATTAAATTATAATTTACAATCGTGTATCATGAAATTTAAATCATGTATCATGAACCGTTAAATTTGGAGTTATGGATGACACTTGGCATGGGATAGTGGGTAGTAAAGCAGATGGACTTGGTTTTCATTATTAGTTTTATTTATTTTAATAGTTTACAAGAGTGGTTAATTGTGTATCTATAATTCAAACTTGGTTATAAAGTCTATGAATTGTTTACATACAAATTATATAAATTAATCTTTATTTTACTTTACAAAATGAAAATCAAATTTTAGTTAACTATGATGTATTTGGAGCTACAATTAGATATAGTCATGTACAATTTTTCTATTGAACTAATTAAAATTAATCTAAAATTTATTTAGCATGAATGAATCTCTATTATATTTATTAATAGTGAGCTTATTTATCCAATGAAATCCTTTGATTCATTTGAAAATAAAGGAATTTAAACCTTTTCTAGTTTAAGACCAGAATGATTGCTTACTAACTTCAATTTTGAATTATGATTGTGAGATGTGTTTCTTAACATATCATTTTGTAGATGAAGGTGCCAAAAAGTGAGTTGGAGAATGGTTCATTAGTTTCTATAGAGAAGACTAGTTCTTTTTACTGTATACCATGTCCTTATTAGGGTTTTTTTGTAATGCATAATAAGATGGATGTATTCATGCACATGTAGTCAACTATTATTTTTTTATAGATTTTAGAAACTCTTTACTTAATATTATCAATTCATGGTTTTAGTATGAGATGAATAATTCATTTCAATATTAGGGAAATGTTTTTTATTTCTTTATTGTTTGCTCATTTTTTATCAAAAATAATATATATTTTATTTTCCTGAGCAACTTAGTTTCATCAAATAATTTATACAAGTATAGATCCCTAATTATGGTTAGTAAATATGAGTTATTTCATTTGACTAAGAATCAAAATAGCAACAACTATCATATGATTGTGTAGCATTAATTAAAATATGTAATAAAATGTGGGAAGTGAAGATGAAGATAAAAAATAATAAAACCTTTTAACCCTCCTACAATTCCATAAGAACCCCCATGTAATTAGGAATCTTTGGTCATACATATTAAAGAACAAGTAGATATTAAGGAATTAATTAGGCCAATGAGGGATCCTCATTCAACCAATTGATTCCAAACTTCTTTGGAAAATACATTAGAGTCATTATTATAGGTGAATTTGATTAAATGGTAACATGTCAAATTGACAAATGAGAATCTTATAAAGAGAGATGTATTTCCTACTATAATAAAATATTTTTAATGGTTTATTTGAGAGATAAAAAAGAAAAAAATTCTCATTATTCACTAATCCAGAAACCAATGTGCCAATTTTAATGTAATTAAAACATTTCCCAATCCACTATTGCCACATAAATTGATGAGAAAGAATTTTTAGGAGTAATGATGGATGGTTTTTGATGTCCCTCTTTTTAACAATAATGGGGTTCCTTCATATTTTTTGATTAAAATTTATTGCAAGTCTAATATCTTGAATTAAATTCTTTGTTAATTTTATTATTAAGAGTTTTAGGGCCAACAAAAATAATTTCAACAAGATAAGTTTAGTGCATATCATGTGCCTAATCAACCTATGAGTGTCTCTATAATATAACCATTTTATTTTGAGATAATCCCATTTACAATGAAGGATGTTTTAAAGATTGACCATTTACATTCACTTAAGACACTTATTGACACCTTCATGTAACATATAGGTCAATTTTCCCATACTTATGCTTATGAAAGTGGAAATGGAGATGGTCCAACTAACACTGCTACTCAACCACACTAATGTAGATCCTATGGTATTGTATGCACTAGACCTCTAGATGAGGAGAAGGATTTGATGTAAACCAATTATGGTTGTGTTTCTAATTGGATAGATGATATGGTTTTGACTGATGGTTTTTTGAAACATACATTTGGTTTGGAAATCTCGCTTTAACCTTTGTATGTATCTTTTAAATTTGACATGTAATTTTTTTATTAGACTCACTAAATTATAAATAGTGTTTAAAACATAATTATTTTAAATATAAATTTAAATAATATATATGTAATTTTTTAGGTTGTAATAGGAGATAATACCATATTTTTCATAACTAGATTGTGAACCATGTAGTATCTCATATATTGCTACAGCTACTTGGTTAATGTTTGTATATAGAGAGGTAATTTTGAATTTTATAAGTTTCCATTATGTATATGCATGTAATTATATATATATATATTCCTAGCTAATTATGATATTTTGTTTGTTTCATTGTTGACCTCATTTGAGACACCTCCATCTATATGGTTAGGAGTAGACATAGGCATATATAATATGATTTCATTTGTGAAACAACAAACTAATGTGTGAAAACTTGTAAATTATGTTTAAGTGTAAAAATTATTTTAATAAATTTCTTAACATTATATTAACATTGTTTTATATTATTTTAAAAATTATATATGTACATACATACATACATTTGACCTTGTTGTAATTATTTTTTACATATTATTATTTGAGTTTCATTATTTTATTGAAAATACACACACACACACACACACACACACACACACACACAATAATAATAATAATAATAATAATAATAATAATAATAATAATAATAGACTCAAATTATTAGGTTATATGTGATAACTTAGTGGATAAAAAACATAGCGATAAAAAACATAATGTAAAAAATGTAGTATGACAAAAACTTTGTGAAGACAAAACATAGTGAGGAAAAATGTAGAGGTATTAGTAATGTCATAAAAATTTCATGAAGAGCATAATTGGGACATTTTAGTGATTATCACATTATTTATATGTTTTATATTTCATTTTGGTGATATTAGTTAACATTTCATGGTGTAAAAGTAATGCACCAAATTTACAAGAAAAAATAATAGAGGAAAATGTGATTTTGTGAGTTTAGACCTTTAGTTAAAAGTTGTGTCATCTTCTATGTGAGCACATCCTTTACTATGTTTTATTCATGTAATTTTTTACCTCACTACATTTTTTACTTGATATATTTTATCCTCTTTATATTTTTCATGCTACATTTTTAACCACTACATTTTTGTTTGCTACTTTTTAGTAGATGCCAATTATTTGATCATAAAAAACATGTCATCAAAAGAAGTTGATCACATCCTTTAATATTTATATCTCATAATGTCACTAATCATATAAAATATGGTTAGCCTTTAGTTGATTATGCATAATTTTAATGGGTCACATATGTCCACCATATCTTCTTATGGTAGTATTGAGAAACAACAATAAGATTTTCAATGCCCAACTAATGGATTCCTATCATAATTTTAAATAACTAGTGATGTTATACTTATAAACATAAAACTATGTTAATTTTTGTATTCACATTTATGGAGAGGCATGGGATTTAGATGGAAACACCATGGATTAATACTTTTATAATCACAATATGTGATGTATTAGTTCATTATATTATATGAATATGAATGAGGTTTACTAAAAAATTAATTAGTCAATACTACACACCCATATGGCAGTTATTTCTATTTTGAGTCTTAGTCAAACCAAACAACTCATATTTACAAACCATAGTTAGAGATCTACACTTTAAAAAATTCCTAGATGAAACCTAGATAACTACAACTATCAATGGTTTGTGGTTTTTTAATTCAATATTAGGGGCACATGAAGAGTCAAAATTATATTAAGTATGAAATGTGTTTCTAAACATTTGATTGTAGTTCAAGTGGAATATATAAACAACTTTGAACATGCATGCCAAGTCATCAAAATTGATTTAGAGGTGAACTTGTATACAAAAATTGGCATGGTTAATTTTGATAAATGCTAGAGGGATTGTTGTTATTCCTATGGTTAGAGGATATAAAATTATCTAGATTCAAAGAGATTTAGACTTGTAGAAGATAGTCAAAATATTTGCAATGAAAATTTGACAATGTTTAAATATTTTTATTAGTATATATTTACTTCTTCTATTTATCACCACTGCAATATTAATAAGAAATTTAGTAGAATAAAATTTCATTAAAAAATGTTTCATTTTGTGAGGAGGAAAAAACTAACCACTCTGAAAAACATTTAAACATAAATTATTTATTAAAAATATTTAAATATTTAAACATGATAAATAAAAATAAATAATAAACATAGTTTTTAAATATAAAAATAATTACAATTTTTTATCCTTTATTATAATTATTCTTATTAAAAAAGTTTATTTATATTTGTTAATTTACATGATTAAATTGTCTAATAGGGATCTGAATCCTTAATTTTTACCCTCCCTAGAATAACTTTGAGATGAAATTCACCAATTCAAACACATGTGATAGCGAGTCATCTTTCTTGAATTTATACTTATGACTCTATTAATTAATTTAAACACTTATAACATAATATACATCTGACATGGTCAGATATCAAATACTATAGAGATCAATATAGAGGACATTCCTCTTTCATATCTATTAATCACATCAAACATTAAGTGTAGTTCTATTAAGAATACATATTCATCCTACTTGATATCAACTTCAATGAATACATTGAATGAATGTGAGGCATTTTTAGAATCTTCATTATAAATGATTAAAGTATTGGAGGAAAAAATTATCTAATTAAGAAGAACACCTAAAAGGTATCCAAATATGGTCTTGATTAAAAATATGTCTTTCATAACCCTCTTACATTATAGGTATCATTTCAACCCTTACCACCACACTTTATGGCATTAAAATTTCCTACTTATGAGAAACATGAAGGGTGACCCTGAGCATGACCGAGTAATGAAACTCCTTATAATAAATAAGATAAATTATGGGGCCACTATATTGGCCTCATATAATACAAAATTTAAGATCAATACATATTACAAAGTAAATCCGAATGAACCAAAATGTGATACCAATCAAACAATGAACATGGCAACACCACATCAGGTTTTATTATAAAATGCACCATGCATCAAAATTACTAGATTCATAATATATATATATATATATATATATATATATATATATATAGTATATATATATATATATATATACCATATCTTCTTATGGTAGTATTCATAAATTACAGTAAGATTTTCAATGCCTAACTAATGTCTTCCTATCATTATTTTAAATAATTAGTGATGTTGTACTTCATATACATAAAGGTGTGTTAATTTCTTGTATTCATATTTATGGAGAGGTATGAAAATTGAGTGGATGCACCATGGAATGACACTATGATAATTATATTATGTGATATATTAGTTCATTGTATTATATGCATAAGTTTGAGGTTTACTAAAAGAATTAATTAGTCAATGTTACACAACCATTTGGCAATTGTTTCTATTTTGAGTCTTAGTCAAATGAAACAACTCATATTTACAGGCCATAGTTAGAGATCTACATTTTTAACAATACTTGGATGAAACTGAGATAACTACCACTGTCAATGGTTTATGGCTTTTTAAATCAATATCAGGGACACATGAAGTAGTCAAAATTATATTAAGTATGAAATGTATGTTTTAACATTTGATTGAAGTTTAAGTGGAATATATAAACAACTTTGAACGTGCATGCCAAGTCATTAAAATTGATTTAGAGGTGGACTTGTATACAAAAATTGGCATGGTTAATTTTGGTAAATGTGATATAGATTCTTGTTATTCCTATGGCTGCAGGATCAAACCTTATCTAGATTCAGAGAGATTTAGACTTGTAGAAAATAGTAAAAATATTTACAATGAAATTGTGACAGTATTTAAATATTTTTATCAGTATGGATTTACTTCTTATATTGATCACCACTTGAATAAAAATAAGGAATTTAGTAAAATAACATTCCATTAAAAAATGTTTCATCTTATGAGGCAAAAACTAACCACTTTGGAAAAACATTTAAACATAAATTATTTAGTAAAAATATTTATAGATTTAAACATGATAAATAAAAATAAACAAAAAAACATATTTTTTAAATATAAAAATAATTACAAAATTTTATCCTTTATTATAATTATTTTTATTAAATAAATTTATTTATATTTATTAATTTACATGATTAAATTTTTTAATAGGGATTTGATTCCTTAATTTTTAGCCCCCTGGAATACCTTTGAGATAAAATTCAACAATTTAAATACCCATGATAGTGATTCATCTTTCTTGAATTTACACTTGTGACTCTATTAGTTAATTTAAATAGTTATAATACAATAGACATCTGACATGGTTAGATATCAAATATGATAGAGACCAATATGGAGGAAATTCCTATTTTAAATCCATTAATCACATCAAACATTGAACATACATTGCGTATAAATACTTATTCATCCCCCTTGATGTGAACTTCAATGAATACTTTGAACCAAGGTGGGTCTTTTTGTAAATCCTCATTACAAATGATTAAAGCATTGGAGGAAAAAAAAATCATTGAGAATAACTCCTAAAATACATCCAAAAATGGGCTTGATTCATAATATTTCTTGCATAACCCTCATGCATTAGAGGTATAATTTGAAACCTTTCCACCATACTTTGTGGAGCTAAAATTTCCTACTTATGAGAAACATGAAGGGTGACCCTGAGCATAACCAAGAAATAAAACTCATTTTATTAAAAAAGGTAAAGTATGGGGCCACTACATTGGCCTCATCTAATACAAAATTTATAATCAAGCCATATTACAAAGTTAATCCTAATGAACCAAAATGTGATACCAATGAAATAATAAACATGGAAATGCCACATCGAGCTATATTACAGAATGCACCATGCAAAAAACTTACTATATTAAAAATATGTCCACCATATCTTCTTGTGGTAGTATTTAGCAACCAAAATAATGTTTTCAATACCCAACTAATGGCTTCCTATCATAATTTTAAATAACTAGTGATATTTTACTTCATATATATAAAGGTGTGTTAATTTCTCATATTCACATTTATGGAGATGCATATAAATTAGATGGATGTACTATGGAATGACACTATGATAATTATATTATGTGGTGTATTATTTCATTGTATTATATGCATATGGATGATGTTTACTAAAATAATTAATTATCATTGCCACACAACCATTAGGTAGTTGTTGCTATTTTGAGTCTTAGTCAAATGAAACAACTCATATTTATAGGCCATACTTAGAGATATACACTTTAAAAAGGTCTTGGATGAAATATAGATAACTACCATTGTCAATGGTTTATGGTTGTTTAATTCATTATCAGGGGTACATGAAATAGTCAAAATTATATTAAGTAGGAAATGTGTTTCTGAACTTTTAATTATAATTCAAGTGGAATATATAAACAACTCTGAATATGCATGCCAAGTCATTAAAATTTATTTATAGGTGTACTTGTATAAAAAAATTGATGTGGTTCATTTTGTTAAATGCTACATGGATTCTTGTTATTCCTATGGTTAGAGGATAAAACCTTATCTAGATTTAGAGAGATTTAGACTTGTAGAAGATAGCCAAAATATTTGCAATGGAATTGTGAGGGTGTTTAAATAGTTTTATCAATATGTATTTAATTTATATATTTATCACCACTTAAATAAGAATAAAGAATTTAGTAAAATAATATTCCATTCAAAAAAGTTTCATTTTATGAGGAGGCAAAAACTAACCACTCTGAAAAAACATTTAAACATAAATTATTTAGTAAAAATATATAAATATTTAAACATGATAAATAAAAATAAATAATAAATATAATTTTTAAATATAAAAAATAATTAATTTTTTTATCATTTATTATAATCATTCTTATTTAAAAAGTTTATTTATATTTGTTAATTTACATGATTAAATTATCTAATATGGATTTGACTCCTTAATATTTATCCCCCTTGGAATACCTTTGAGATAAAATTCACCAATTCAAATACATTTGGTATTGATTCACCTTTCTTGGATTTACACTTATGAATCTATTAGTTAATTTAAATACTTATACCATAATATACATCTGACATAGTCTGATATCAAATATGATAGAGAAAAATATAGAGAATGTTCCTTTTTTAGGTCCATTAATCACATCAAATATTGAGCATACATCAAGTGGGAATACATATTCATCGCCATTGATGTCAACTTCAATGAATACTTTAAACCAATGTGGGGTTTTTTCATAATCCTCATTACAAATGATTAAAGTGTTAGAGGAAAAAATTCCCTCATTAAGAAGAATACCTAAAAGGTATCCAAATATGGGCTTGATTCACAATATGTCTTGTATAACCCTCTTGGATTAGAGGTATCATTTTAACCCTTTCCACCACACTTTTTGGCACTAAAATTTCTTACTTATGAGAAACATGAAGGGTGACCCTGAGCATGACCGAGAAATGAAACTCCTTACATTAAATAAGATAAATTATGGGACCACTATATTGGCCTCATCCAATACAAAATTTAAGATCAAACCATCTTAAAAATTTAATCTAAATGAACTAAAATTTGATACCAATCAAACAATGAACATGGCAGCACCACATCGAGTTATATTATAGAATTCACAACATAAAAAAAATAATAGATTCATAATGTGTCCACCATATCTTCTTGTGGTATTATTGAGAAAATACAATAAGATTTTCAATGCCTAAATAATTTATTATATAATAATTTTAAATAATTATTTATGTTTTACTTCATATACATAAAGGTGTGTTAATTTCTTATATTCACATTTATGGAGAGGCATGGAAATTGGATGGATGCACCATGAAGTAACACTATGATAATTATATTATGTGATGTATTAGTTAATTATATTATATGCATATAGATGAGTTTTACTAAAAAAATAATAATTAGTTAATGCTACACAACCATTTGGTAGTTTTTTCTATTTTCAGTCTTAGTCAAATGAAACAACTCATATTTACAGGCCATAGTTAGAGATCTACACTTTCAATAATTCTTGGATGAAACCTAGATAACTACCAATGACAATAGTTTGTGGTTGTGTAATTCAATATCAAGGGAATATTAAGTCAAAATTATATTAATTATGAAATGTGTTTCTATACATTCGATGTAGTTCAAGTGGAATATATAAACAACTCTGAACATGCATGCCAAGTCATTAAAATTTATTTAGATGTGGACTTGTATACAAAAATTTACATGTCTAATTTTGGTAAAAGTGATATGGATTCTTGTTATTCCTATGGTTGGAGGATCAAACCTTATCTAGATTCAGAGAGATTTAGACTTGTAGAAAATAGTAAAAATATTTACAATGAAATTGTGATAGTGTTTAACTATTTTTATCAGTATGGATTTACTTCTTCTATTGATCACCACTTGAATACCAATAATGAATTTAGTAAAATAACATTCCATTTAAAAATGTTTCAATTTATGAGGAGGCAAAAAATAACCACTCTATAAAAACTTTTAAACATAAATTATTTAGTAAAAATAGACAAATATTTAAACATGATAAATAAACATAGTTTTTAAATATAAAAATAAATACAAATTTTTATCATTTATTATAATTAATCTTATTAAATAAGTTTATTTATATTTTTTAATTTACATGATTAATTTTTCTAATAGGGATTTGACTCCTTAAGTTTTAGCCCTCTTATAATAACTTTGAGATAAAATTCATTATACCTACGATAGCGAGTCACCTTTCTTGAATTTAAATTTATGACTCTATTAGTTAATTTAAACATTTATAACATAATATACATAAGACATGGTTAGATATAAAATATGATAGAGCCCAATCTGAAGGAAGTTCATATTTCATGTCCATTAATCACATCAAACAATTAGTGTACATTGAGTGGGAATACATATTCAACCCCATTGATGTCAACTTCAATGAATAATTAGAACCATGGTGGGGATTTTTCATAATATTCATTACAAATGATTAAATAATTGGAGGAAAAAATTACTCATTGAGAAGAACACTTAAAATGAATCCAAATATGTTCTTGATTCATAATATGTCTTGCTTAACCCTCTAGTATTAGATGTATCATTTCAACCCTTGTCACCACACTTTGTGGCATTAAAATTTCCTACTTATGAGAAACGTGAAGGGTGAAACTAATCATGATTGACAAATGAAACTCCTTTCATTAAACAAGATAAAGTATGGGGACACTACATTGGCCTTATCCAATATAAAATTTAATATCAAGCCATCTTACAAAGTTAATTAAAATGAACTAAAATGTGATACCAATCAAAAAATGAACATAATAGAGCCACATCAAGTTATATTATAGAATACACCATGCAAAAAAATTACTAGATTCATAAATCTTTTGGTGTTTCTTATTAAGAACTTGGCTGAGTGTCATCTCATATATCTCCATACACGTATAGAGGTTGATGTGAATAAACCTCTTCCATGAGGATATGATGAGAATGCATATTGTGATTTCCACCAAGGCCATATGTATTCTACTAATAGATGTTTTTCATTGAGATATAAATTGCATAACTTATAGGAGTTCCAATAAAATACACTTGATGGGTCTCCTATCATGGGTTTTTAATCACATCCAAGGGATCATAAGAATTGGAAAATGTTCAATAATCCACTACAAGACCATATAGTGAATATTAAAAAACTTTAAATATGGAAATAAACATAAAATTATCATCATTGAAATTTAGAATTGATGATAATTATTTAAGGCTCTTGCATAATATTAAGTGGAGTTTCATCCATATTTTTTGAAGATGTAACATTAATAGTATCGTTAGGAGAAACAAGTGGTGGTGGTATAATTGAGAATGAATCATCACTAGGCATAGTATGCATACATGGAATAATTGGTGTCTTTGGAACATATATGTCTACTTTAATTTTTTTTACATTTTCTAAACTCAAAATTCCTCTTGATGACTTTTAATTTTTTTAGTTCCATTGTAAAAAAGTAGTTTCTCTATTGAAATCACCAAGATAAAATGTGATTAGCCATAGTTGAGCTCCTTATCCAATGAATATAGATGCACCCTAAGTGAAACCAAGGGATTTTTAATTTTGATGTAGAGATTATATGCTAAGAGGTTACCTCTTTACACAAAGAATGAAATCCATCATATACTAAAGCATTCCATGGTGATTCATATCATGATCATTCTATGCCTACAATTATCTTAGATGAACTCATTTTGACATTATCAAGGGTTTTGAATTACTATATTTAACTATCAATTTACACTCTTTCACTTTACATAACCCCTCTTACCAATACATATATGCATATATTATATGTCATGGTGTGTGTGTGTGTGTGTGTGTGTGGGTGTATTAAATTGAGCAATATGAGACATAAATTATATATTTTATATAATATATTTTAATATTACTATTATTATATAATATATATGTTAAAATAACTTATAATTCAAATTCAAATTATATATTATATATTTTAGTAAAATAAACTTAAATTTATTTTATATAATATATAATATTGTAATATTATATTACATTATACAGTATATATTTTAAATAAATATTATATATTTTAATATAATATATATAAATGTCATTTTATTATATTACACCTATCACTTGCCTTTAATTTGACTTGAATACTTCCAAGGTGCATTTGCATTAAAAAATAGGTGGGAGTCCCTAACACATTTGAAATTCAAATTTACAAAACTATGGAACATATTTGACCAGATATATTCCTATTCTTACATATCCCTAGTTTTTTATGAACATACATTATAGAGCACTGATAGATCCTTTTTAAGTATTTAATCTTAATAGTGTTTAATATATATTTTTACTCTATCTAAAATGTGTGATTTATTTGTGTTGACTTGGCCCTTTTATTCACTGTTTAATACTTTATGTTATGAAATTGTTAAAATTTGGATAGTCTACCTAGATTATTGTTATGAAATAGCTGAAATAATGAAATGATAGAGATTAGGGTTGTTTAGTGCTTATTTATATTGATTATTATTTATTTCCTTATGTTTGGAAAACCCATAGGGACCCAAATGACAATTTTTAGTGTGATTCAAGGTGACATTTTTTAAATACTATAATCAAATAATCTTAGTAACTAATATATTTAATAGTTTCAAAATTTGAAAAATTAAAGATAATTACCCACACCAACCAAAAGGACCAGATTATAACCTAACAAGGACCCATTTATGTCTAAATTTTCTTTCCACTTGGAATATGGTGAGATTAAGGACCAAATAATTTAAACAAATTAATTATAGTATTGATTAGTAATTAAATATATGTGTTTAATGAATGAGATTAAATTAGATATGGTGAAATTCACTTGACATCATTTACATGTTCATAAAAATTAATAATTTATGATAATTAATATATTTTATGTTCCCATTCGATGTTAAAATCTTATTTGAGTAGTCTCATTGGTGGAAAAAATCCTCAGAAGTCACATCATAAGAAATAAATCTTTGTTTAAGTTCTCTTAGAACATGTTAAATTAATGTGAGATTAATATGGTGTTATTTGAGAAATTAATCTTGTGATAAGATGTCAATGTCAAATATCAAGATCATGTTAAATCAATGTGATAGAGATTTAAATGGTGACATTTTAATGATTCATAGTGTGCCAAGGTGTCAATGATGGTATGCTTTAGAATTTAATAAAGGGTTCATTCTTGACTGGAATGTCATCATTCAAGAATGATAATGTTACCTATTATTTTAAATATAAATAGAATACAGACTATTTGGCATGTGTCAAAATTAATTTTATTATCCAATTATAAAGGCCAAAACATCAAATAAAATGACAAATGACTTTGAATTAAATCTAGCTTATTGGGGGGTCTATATCAAAATACACGTGTAGATCATGCTACCATAATGGTAGGGTTATTTTTTATACAATGAACCTCCAATCCATGGGATTAATGGTGATTTTATTATTTATAGGAATTATATTTTATATTCACTAATTACTCTATTTTGAAGTATACTTTTTCACATACGAAAGAGTCTTAATTTTAAGGAAATTTTGATAACAATCATGACATCATTATGGATCCAGAGATTATACTATTATAAAAATGGATGATAAAAATTTTGATGATGAAAATTTTATTTTGAATCATGGCATGGAAAATTTGAATCTTGAAATGGAAAATTTGAATCATGAAAAATGGTAATTTTTCTATTGTGAGTCTTGTGAGTAGCTGTAGTTGTACAAGTTTGTTATTGTAAAATTGGATGCTAAAACATTTGATGATGAAAATAATATTTTGAATCCCATCATGAAACTTTTTAAGCCCAACATGGAAAATTTGAATCATGGAAAATGGAAATTCTACTATTGTGAGTCTTTTGAATACCTTTAGTTTGTACAAGTTTATGCATTGTAAATAAGTTGTAATAGTATTTTAGGTGAATTTACTATATGTAAATTCTATGTTTTATTTCTATTACTCTACCCTCCCCTATTTCATCTCTTCTTGAATGTTTATTTAATACATTTATAGTACTTTTGTTTGGTCTAAACTATCCCCATAGTCTTAGTCTTTTATTTTACTTAGTCTTGTTGTTTACTACCCACTTGGGCCTACACATTCTACTTTTTCTACCATAGAGAGAAATATAACTTGGGAGTTAGTTGACATTACAAAAATAAAAAAATTCATAGGAGTAAAGTGGTTGTATAAGATAAAAAACACTCCTTAAGTCTAAGATAGAGAGACATAAAGTAAGATTAGTGGTGAAGGGCTATAAGCAGAGGCTCCTATGTGATTACAATGTGATGTTTACACCCATAACAAGGATAGAAATGGCACGTAAAATCATATCCATTATTTCTCAACACAAATTTATAATTGAGGATGTATAATAAAAACCAATACAAAGTTTATAATAAATGGTCTAAAAAGTATAAATAAAACTTTGAAATGTATATGGTGGATTTTTTAGACCAAAAATCATGACCATAAACTCATAATGGTCTTCATGTATTTAGAAAGTTATTTTAGGTATGTCATCTTTGTTGGAAATATTGTCATTGATGTCAAATTATCATTTAATGTCTAAAGGTGTTTTTAATTTTTATATCTTTGTTAAAGTGTGTTAATATTAATTAAATACTGACAAATATATTTTTGGTTGCATAAAGACAAAAAAGGGCCCATGAGAAAGTCGAAGAGTCATTACTAAAGATAAAAGAGGAAAAGTATGCATTTCTCCATGAAAGGTCACCTTGAGGAATTTGAAGAGTCATCACTAAAGATAAAATAAGAAAAGGATGCATTTCTCCATGAAGGGTCTCCTTGAGGAATTTGAAGAGTCACTAGGTAAAGATAAAGAAAGAATCCAAAGGGTCATGCAAGGTTGAATGCCAAAGGTCATTTGGAAAGCTATAAAAGGAGGCTTGGAAATCCATTTTTATATATGGAAGCAAATGATTTTATCTAGCTAAGAAGAGCAGAGGAAAGTAGAGAAAAGAAAAGAGATATAGTAGTGTGTTATCATTTGTTGAGAAAAGCAACATTGAGAGATAGTTGGAGTTTTATACAAAAGAGGGGTTGATGCTCCTATGGGTGGGTGCTCATGAACCATTGATATGTTTGTACATAGAAAAGGGGTTAGTGCTCCTGCAAGCTGGTGCTTACAAACTTTTTAACTCGAGTTGGTGCTCATTTATATACTTGAGATTATTCTTTGCAGTTTTTCCCACTTTGGGTTTCCACGTAAAATTTGGCATGTCTCTCTCTTTCTCTTACGTGGTGAATGTTATTAATTTTAGTTTTATTTCATATCTTGAATGTATGATTAAGTGGTTAAAACAAAAGGAATTTGATTAAGTAAAATATATATCCCATGATTAACAATTGGTATCAGACCATATTCCTTTGGAAAGAGTTTAAATGCTTAAAGGTAGATTGGGGAAAGCACAATATGGCCAAGAAGCTAAAGAAGGATAATCAAGAGTTGAAATCTATGGTCGAGGCTCTTAAGGAATATGTGTGTATCTTGGATTCTAAGTTTGCTATAGAAGCAAAATAGGTTAAGATGTTTATTCAGGATCTTAAGAATCAGCTAGAGGTTGCATATTTAAGTTTGAAATCAAGAGAAGAAGAGTGTAATCAGTTGATGGTTGAGTTAGGTTATTTAAAATATAAGCATGAGAGGCTCATAATACAGGTTGAGAAAGATCATGGAATATCAGAAGGATGAAAGTTTTAAAGGCAAATTAAAGAAGCAAATTAGGTAGCCCAATGCTTTTAAGTTTTCAAATTCTTTTCATGGACATTTTTGTTTGTCATCATGTTGGTCATAGGGAAAGAGACTATATGAGGAGAAGAAATCAGTCAAAGGGAGATCTCAACCACATTCAAGAAGGTATGAGAAATGTTGTTTGCTTTTATTATCGTAAGGTTGGCCATATTGTTAAATTATGTATAAATAAGTTAAAGAGATATTCAAGGTATTTAAAATGATATAGAGCCCCTAGAAGATATGAGAAGAGAAAAATTTAGGTTTGGAGACCTAAGAAACTAAATTTTGATCAAGTTGAGTTTAAGAGTGAGAATAAATTACTTGCTAAAGTAGATAAAGAATCAGATAGGAAGGAATATGAATAATCTCTTGTTACATTTAAGCATGAGCCTTGTCAAGATAAGATAGTTTCAAGAGTAGAGAAGATGAAAAACATCATGAATGTTGAGGTTAGTAAGTCAAATAAGTTAGACATGCTTAAATGGATTCTAAGAGAAAGACACAAGAAGATCAAAGAAGTAATAGAGGAGATGTGGGAATCTCCTGAGATTTTTTTTCTAGGACTCTTTATTTGGGGTGTCTAATCTAATCTTTAAGGAAAAACTTTTAAGAAAAAATGAAGCATGGTGGATGATGTTGGGTCTTGGATATGTTGCATGACAAGAAGGTGAGTTGATAGATTTATTTGTGTATCAATTGAGGGGGAGATAAGTGTAAGCTACATGAAATAGGTATAGGAATATGTACAAGGAACATGTGCAAAAATAGGTACAAAGAATAGGTATAGAAATAGGTTCAATAAATATGATGCTATAGTAAGGGGGAGTTACTATATATTTTTAGTTGGTTTAGTTTATATGTCTTAGTTTTAGGTTGGCATGCATAGTATAGGTTTTCAGAATTGGTGATAGTTTCAAGTTGCCATCAAAGATAAAGGGGGAGATTTTTGGAAATATTGTCATTGATGTCAAATTAGCATTTAATATCTAAAGGATTTTTTAATGTTTATATCTTGGATAAATTGTGTTAATATTAATTAAATATTGACAAATATATTTTTGGTTGTATAAAGACAAAAAAGGGCCCATGAGGAAGTTGAAGAGTCATCACTAAAGACAAAAGAGGAAAAGGACAAATTTATCCATGAAGGGTCACCTTAAGAAATCCAAAGAGTAATCACTAAAGACAAAAGAGGATAAGTACACATTTCTCCATGAAGGGTCACCTTGAGGAATTTGAAGAGTCACTAGGTAAAGACAAAGAAAGAATCCAAAGGGTCATGCAAGGGTAAATGCCAAAGGTCATTTGGAAAGATATAAAAGGAGGCTTGGGAATACATTTAGATATATGGAAGTGAATGATTTTATCTATCTAAGAAGAGCAAAGGAAAGCAGAGAAAAGAGAAGAGATATATTAGTGTGTTATCATTTGTTGAGAAAGCAACATTGAGAGATAGTTGGTGTTTTATACACAAGAGAGGTTGGTGTTCTTGTGGGTGGGTGCTCACGAATCATTGTTATGTTGGTGTTAAGAAGAGGATTTGGTGCTCTTTCAAGTTGGTTCTTGTGAACTTTGTAACTTGAGTTAGTGCTCATTTATATACTTGAGATTGTTCTCTATGGTTTTTCCCACTTTTGGTCTCTCTCTCTCTCTCTCTCTCTCTCTCTCTCTCTCTCTCTCTCTCTCTCTCTCTCTCTCTCTCTCTCTCTCTCTCTCTCTCTCTCTCTCTCTCTCATGTAGTGCATGTTATTTCTTTCAGTTTTATTTCATATCTTGAATGTATTATTAAGTGGTTAAAACAAAAGGAATTTGATTAAGTAAAATATATATCCCGTGCTTAACACTCTTCACAGTTTGAGTATTATGATATCTAGGGTAGAGATCTAATTTGGTAAAATAAATAGGGATATGTAATTCATCTATAAAATCATCAATTAATTTAATATAAATATTATTTTTGACGGTGTAATATTTTAATTATTTATATTCTAGGCACATCCTCTAAGTGTCATCCTTCTTATGGACCATGACCACTAAGGAGGAATATTTGTTTTGGTTGTGTCTAATAATTCTTTCATCCAACTTATCCTATAACACATTTTCAATTTCACTCTTTTAAGCATATGGGTACCTATATGGTCTAATTTTGGGTGGTTTAATACCTATAATTAGTCTAATGGCATGATTATGTGCTCTTATTGATGGATGTCCTTTTGGCATGGTACCAAAAATAGCATAATGGTCATCTAAAACTAGTTGTAATTAAATAGAGGTAGAATCCTTATTTGGTTTAAATTCAATGGATAATAGTTTCACAATAATTACTTTACACCTTTCTATCATCTTCATCATCTAACGAAAACTAACCAATTACATATATTTAGCCAATAAATCATGTAGTTCAAATGTCCTTCCTTATAAATTAGTGAGCATGAATAGTTACTAAAAATTCATCTCAATTATGCGTAAAGTGGTGATCCATTACAATCCAAAATAAATTTTAACCCATCCATGATAATATAAAACATAAGATAATATAATAGCTAGTCTCCCACAACAATCTTTATATTATGGCATTTACCATAACAATTTATTATGCCCTCACTTGTAATTAGTATTTGAAATTCTAGAGCTGGGTAAATGAAATAGTTCAATTGACTAGCCAACTTACCATTGATGAATTTGCATACTCCTATATTAAATAAATATAGTCAACTTCTATTTCTCGAGGAAATCCACCATCTTAATATTTGGAGTAATAATACCTAAAAGTACATGACAATAAATAGTAGGTTGACAATATTCAAATTTATCCTCAGGTCCTTCCAAACTTGTACTTGAGGTATTGTCATCTTATTCATCCTAATTTGATGTAGATCATATACCAAGACTCACTCATTCTATACCTTTGTATCACAATTCTCACTCTTGACAATAATTTCCTTAGTCCATTTCATTCAATGGTGATAGGTTTTGTTATGGTTAATATAATTTCCAATTATTTTGAACTTTATTTATGAGGGTTTCATTACCCTCACTTAGCTCTCAATTTTATTTTCACAACTTCCCAATCTCAAGTCTTCACTTTACTCCATTTTGCACACACTTGTCATTAGCACTTGTAACCCTTTCAGAGTCATAAATGCATGGTACATTCCAAAGAAACTCACTTCTAATAATAAAAATACTAAATCTTGTTTACCCTATCAACTTAAACCTGTGTATCAATTTTTAAATCATAACTCTTTCTTTAAGACCACTTTCTCTATTTTAGGCCTATTCTATTAGGTCTCCTCTAGGCCTAATGCATCTTTAAACCTTAAAATATGTACTTACTAGTACATACATGTTATAAAATATTCATAATCACTTAGGGAACTTTTTATTTAGTAAGATTAAAAATATTTGGGTATATTTAATGGTTAAAAATGGATAAAACTCTCAAACTCTAGTTTAGGGTTTCATCATGCTCTATCTCAACTTGAGACTATTCAAAATTCACTTTATATCATATATAAAGGTTTAAAAGCTTTTGAATAAGTTTTATAGGTCTATTTTTATCTTCCCCACGTTTTTTGATCTATTTATTGTTTTCACCAATCCTCAGTTTCAAATTTTAACTACAAATACACCTGACTATGTTGTGTAAATCACTGTTTACAAGCATGTTTCTCATTTTAAAGGTTTATTCCTTGTTACAACTCAATAAGAATATATTAATAAAATTAAATGGATTACATTACACTTACCAATACATTAAAATTTAGGTAAAATTGATTCTATGATCAATCCTCTCCAAGAATCCAAATGTACATTCACTTATATGGGCTCTACTACAGGTAATAGGGTTTCCATGAATAGTTTTAAAATCACCATTAATATTATTGTATTTATTTAAGTTTATACCTTCAATAGTGTAAACCAATTTTTGTCTCCTTAAAAACATAATTCCATACTAAATCATTCCACTTCATGCATAGAAATGATAACTTAGTCTCAGTCTTAGTAACAATCCAAGAAATAAGAGGTATAGTTCACAAACATTAGAATACCAAATGAATTAATATCAACCCTAAATTTATAAGTTAAATACACATTCATAATTACCTTAACATAGTATATAACCATCCATAAAATTCCATTAATATTTTTTTTGGAAAATATAGTCTATAATAACAAAACTCATTCAAAAAAGGGTCTGCTTGTATGATAATGTTAACAGGGTTTTCTTTATTCAAATCTCTCCAAGGTTATCTTCACACAAAAATTCATCAAATTTAAATAATTTTTGAAATAAATATTAATCTCATTTTCTCATCATCAATAACACATGTAATTAACCTCTCTCCTTCCACTGAAACCCTAGGT
Organism: Torreya grandis; assembly: GCA_037957365.1. Classification (NCBI taxonomy): domain Eukaryota; kingdom Viridiplantae; phylum Streptophyta; class Pinopsida; order Cupressales; family Taxaceae; genus Torreya; species Torreya grandis. Next base: position 1,176,269 of record JARHVA010001716.1, read on the forward strand.
CTAGGGTTGAGGGTGCTACATTCTAGGTATGGAGATCAGGACTACTGTGAATCGTCTGAGAATGGCAGCGGTTGCGTGCTACCTATTCTCTTCCAGCTTTGTTTATGGTTTTCATAAATCATAGACGGGGCTCACATTTACCACAGAAGTTAAAACTACATGCAAGGCCTAGATCTGGCTGAGATCCATGAGCATCTCATCATCGACTGCCATGGGGAGTCGCACAAGGTGCTCACAGATATACATGGACAGTGATGTCATAATCTTGAGGTGGTTGTTGAAGCTATGGAATGTAATCAAGGTGTAGAACATGGATCCTAAAAGTGGTGTGTGGATCTAGCTGAATAATGTAGTTTTGGTGTTTGACAAGGGGCATCCACTGGTGTAAGGATGCCAGGGCTACAGGCAGTGTGATTTTAGGGTTTGAGGGCGTGGTGGAGCATGGAATTTTTTTCTTGAAATGGCTATGGCTGTCATTATTGCTGGATCTAATGGTGACTCTGCCAAATCAAAGGGACAGAGAAACCAAAGGTATTTTGTGGAATTTTAATGTCCTGGTTAATGCTTATGTGTCATTATTGCAATGGCAACCTGCATTGTTGGCCAGGGCAAAATGATAAAGATATATATTTTTTAGCATTCTTTACCCTATGATGTAATCTCTTTGAGGTTTCAGGTCCTTGTAAAACTTGAGTACTTTTATTGGACTATGTTTGTGGTTTTAGGTCCCTGTAAAACCTGATTTTGATGCTGCTCTGCAGTAGGTTTTAGGACTGCTTGTCTTGGTGGTTGTTAATGCTTTATATTTCTTGATTCTGTTAAAGAATTTTAGGGTCCCTTCAAAAATTGCTTTTATCATAATCTAAAAAACACATGTAATTAACAATAGAAACTAAGACCTCAATAGGGTCTACATTCTTTTTTCATCAAAATAGGGGTTATCACATTCAAAATCCCCTTTAAACAAGCTTGTTCTAATCTTCTCCATACATATATTCGAAAGGGATCTCATCTAAATACCAAAAAACTGACTCCTAGACTCCTATAAAGTTGCATAACTAAATCTTAGGATGTTTTCCACATAGAGGTCTTGTGGGTTACAATGCCTTTTTCTTGCTTTTCACACAATATGACATATTTAGGCCCTTGACATATGACTCATGACACTTTTTGGAACCTCTTAAAATTACAATACTATTATACATGATGGTTACCTCTTTCCACCCTCTCAAAGTGTATAAAAGTCTTTTTATAGGGTTTGTCAATATTCAAATTTTCAAATAATACTTTTGGCTGGAAACATAATAGTTCAAATTATATGCATCCTTAGACCACTAAACTCCACATATAGACTATTTAGGACCTATATCACTTGTAATACACCTAATAGACCATCATAAGACAAAATTGAAAAAAAATTGGGGTCCTTATAAGATGCCCCTACATCATACTACCAAGCTAAGAAAGCTTTGGCATAGGTGTTTGAATGTTGCACTTAGTATATGTTGCTACCTGAATGCATTGAAATCCATCATTAAAGTTATCTACTCCTAATTATATCTCATGTAGGTGTACATGCTCTTAGACCCCACATTTAGGAATTCTTATATTCATCTCCTTCAATATCATACCTGTACACAAAATAAAATTATTAAACAAAACATGTTAGCTACCTTCTTCTTGTTTGGTAGGTGTGTACCACTCTTTCTCTCCTACAAACTTATCCTCCTCCTTAACTCCATTTTCAGCTAATACTATAAGTATTCATTCATCTTCCTTATTCACCAATGTTCCTTATGTTTCCCATTCCACTACATGCATAACTTGTGCTTGTTCTTTAAATACCTCATACTAATGTGCACTCTTGATTTGTTGTTGTTCATCAACATCAACTTGACTACCTTCAATATCCTACATATCCATGGGTTGCATATTATTTTTCCATTTTTCATCTTCTTTATTTATCACTCTTAAATATTAACCTTGTACATGGGCCTACTGTATATTTCCCATCTCATCAAAATCCTCATCTTGTTCAATACTCTCCTTCAAACATTTGAATGTATAAACTCTTACTTCTTTAGTTGCATAATCTCTACCTATATTTAGTTAATAAAACAACTCATTAGACATAAAACATGGAGCCTACATGGCTCTATCTTGAGTTACCTCCTGATACATCTCAATCTCTAGCCTCTTCTTCACTTTCTTGGTGTCAATCCCAAACCACTTCCTTTCAACTCAGCTACAATATCAAACTCTATTATGCTATCTCCTTTTTCATGTACTTGGCTTCCATGCTTGCCTTGACTACCTTATTATTTTAGCACTCTCTTTGCTGCTATTCATTCCTTCATTTGAAAAATAATTGTTAACACCTTGTAATCTTGTTCTAGCTTATTTATTTCAGCCAAATCTAAACAACTTACCTTATCTTTTTTGGGTGCTTTTATCAAACCCAAACTCTCCATTGTTTGACTCCAATACTGCATTTTCATCATCATCATCATCATCATCATCATCATTCTCTCATCTCTTCTATCTTATTCACCCTTAAATAGAATAAGTACATATGCCTTTCCATGTTGCTTAATAGTATATGTGTTAGCTAACCATCATGTATGGCATTATTATCAAATTATTGTGGTCTCCCTAGTAATAAATGACACACATCTATAGGCAAAATATCACATAAAAATTCATCTCTATATCCACCTATCTAAAACTCAACCCAACTTTTATCACTTACTAGTATTTGGTGTCCCTGTTGAACCCATTCAAATTTTATGGTTCTAGATGTGGAATTCTCTTCAATACTAACTTTTGCACCATCTCCAATGATACTATATTGTTAGTACTACCTCCATCAATAACTAAATTGTAAACTTTACCTCTTAATTTACACCTACTCTTTAATAGGCCTCTCCTTTGGAATAGTTCCTTAAATTAATTATTCTACAATATAACTCTCCTCATGAGTAATGATTCATTCCTTTCATGCCTTATCTCCTCATTCACTTCTCTTACTCTCTGATACTACATACTTGTGCTCATATTCCTTGGACACTCTGTTGCCTTATGTCCCTCTTTATGGTAATTCTAACATTTCCCCTAAAATTTTTGTCTTGTTCCATGTCTCATTGTACCTTTTTATCTTCTCATTCTTCCATCTAGAAATGGTCTAATCTTCCTTGCATGGTGTTTTCCCATGCCTTCTTGCACTGTTGCTGCATGTTTTTGTGGTCTCTCTTGAACCACCACTCTATTCTCTCTCTAATTCATCATTTATTGTAAAATTCATAACTAAATTTATTTCCTATCATCTCTTTCTTCTCTTTGTTTTCTCCCTCTTAGAGTATCCTTAATAGCCTCCATTATCATAACCAATGGAATAATTAGCTGGGTCATTATCTTGACCAAATCATCCTCTGCTCTACTAGCTCTCTCCATGGAACACTATCCTTGATTACCTATCTTGTATTTCACTTCAAAACCCATTTTTAATCCTTTCAAAATACATAATAATATTTCACTTGATTTAATACCAGAATTATGTAGAGCATATACCAAGACTCACTCACTCTATGCCTTTGTATCATAGTTCTCACTCTTGACAATAATTTCCTTAGTCCATTTCATTCAATGATTATAGGTTCACTTGTGGTTATTATAATTTACAATGATTTTTATTTTGATTTATATGGGTTTAATTACCCTCACTTACATCTCAACAACTTTGTCATAATGTCCCAATCTCAAGTCTTCACTTTACTCCACTTTGCACACACTTGTTATTAGCCCTTATAGCCCTTTCATAGTCATAAATGCATGGTATGGTCTAAGTAAACTAAATTAAAATAATCCAAATCCTAAATATTGTTTACCCTATAAAATTATACATGTGTATCAATTTTTAAGTCACAACTCTTTCTTTAAGACCACTTTCTCTCTTTTAGGCCTATTCTATTAGGTCTCATCTAGTCCTAGTGCACATTCAGACCTTAAAATCTATACTTACCAATATGTACATGATATAAAATATTCATAATAAGTTATGGAACATTTCATTTAGTATTATTACAAATATTTGGGCATTCTTAATAGTTATAAATGGATAAAACTCTCAAACCCTAGTTTAGGGTTTCACCATGCTCTATCCCAGCCTAAGACTAGTCAAAATTCACTTTCTATCATTTATAAAGGTTTCAAAGATTCCAAAAAAATTTATAGGTATGATTTTATCTTTCCCACGTTTTCAAATCAGTTTATTTATTTCACCAATCCTCAGTTTCAAGTTTCAACTACAAATACACCTGACTGTGTTATGTAAATAACTATCTATAGGCCTATTTCTAGTTTTAAAAGTTAATTCCATGCTATAACTCAATAAAAAAATATTAATAAAATTAAATGGATTTTATTATACTTGAAAATACATTCCAATTAAGGTAAACTTGATTCTATGATCAATCCTCTCTAAGAATCCAAATGCACAGTCAATATATGGGCTTTGCTACAAGAAACATGATTTCTATGAATAGTTTCAAAATCACCATCAATATTATTATCTTTCTTCAAGGATATACCTTAAATAGTGTCAAAAAATTGTTTTTTCCTTTAAAACACAATTCCAAACTAAATCGACACCACTTAAAGCATATAAATGATAACTCACTCTCAGTCTCAGTAACAATCCAAGAAATAAGAGGTATAGTTCACAAACATAAGAATACCAAATAAATTAATATAAACCCTTAATTTATAAGTGTAATACACATTAAAAATTCCATTAAAATATTATATAACCATACATCAAATTCCATTAATATTCTATTTGGAAAATATAGTCTATAATAGCAAAACTCATTCAAGAAAAGGGTCTGCTTGTATGACAATGTTAACATGGTTTTGTCTATTCAAATATCTCCAAGGTTATATTCACACCAAAATTAATTGAATTTAAATAATTCTTGAAATCCATATCAATCTCATTTTCTCATCAATAATAACACATGTAATTAACAATAGAAACCAAGACCTCAATAAGGTCTGCATTCATTTTTCATCAAAATAGGGGTTATCACATTCAAAATCCCCTTTAAACAAGCTTGTTCTAATCTTATCCATCCATTTATTTGAATGGTATCTCATATAAATACAATAAAATTAACACCTAGACTCCTAAAAAAGATTAGAACTAAATCTTGGGAAGTTTTCCACATAGAGGTCTTGTGGGTTACAATGCCTTTTTCTTGCTTTTCACACAATATGACATATTTAGGCCCTTGACATAAGACTCATGACACTTTTTGAAACCTCTTACAATGCCAATAATATTAGACAGTCTGGTTACATCTTTCTACCCTATCAAAGTGCATAAATGTCTTTTGACAAGGCTTGTCAATATTCAAATTTTCAAATAATACTTTTGGCACGAAACATAATAGTTCACATTATATGCATCCTTAGACCAACTAGACTCGACATATGGACTATGTAGGACCTATATCACTTGTAACACACATAATATACCAACATAAGACAAAATTAAACAATTTTTATGGTCCTTATAGGATTCCCCTACATCATAATTAGTGAATTTAATGTAAAACAAATTCTTTTCAGCACATCTATGTCATCTACTCCATATTCTATCATAGCAAAAACATAACCCTTTTTCACACTTCTATTCAATTCATTGAGGAGTGAATATTGTAGGCTAAGGAAATGATGTGGATAGGAAATTGAGTTGATAGACATTAATGAAAGGTATTTGTTTGATCATATATTTTCCCTCTACCATGCATACCATTGGTATGAATTCAGATACCAAATTGTGACTAAACATGCAAACCAACGTCTAGATTATATCTTTGAGGTCACTTAATATGAGTTCAATCAAATTTCCCTTTGTAATGTCATCTACACATAAAGAGATAATTGTAATTGATGAATATAATCCTTAACATTCCTTATTTGATACAATTTGTCTATCTAACTAAACTAGTTTTCTAAGACATTGTTCTAATAGTGGAGCATCATATCCTTATAAAATACAAACTAGGTAACTTGAGGGCCCTTATTTTTGTTTTGATCACACAACCATCTATACAAAATTAAATACTTTGGTTATAGATACAAAGAGGCCATAACCACATTTTTTTCACATGAATTTTGATTTAAATCAAATGAATTTTTTGTTTGATTAAGCCAAGTGAGTGTATCCTTACCATAAAACTTATGCAAGTCCACTTTTAGCCAAAAATACTTCAAACCAAGATTGGATGTCTAATTGTTTGAATGAGGAGAACCAAAATTAATGCACATTTAAATTCTATTTATAAATTTAGGTTTTAATTTCATAAAACCCCTGAAATCCTATTAAAATTTTTAGCTAGTCATTAAGCATAATTTTTAGCTAGTCATTTCTCTAAAATTAATGTTTAAGAGGACTAAGTCACTGTTAACTAAGGATTAATGGATTACCTTATTTAATTATCTTGGTTATAAAATAATTTTATTGACAAGGTATTGTGTAAATCATCACTAAAATTCATAGTTAGTGCATATGCAAAAGAATAACAAGGTTTCTCAATTAAGTCTCGCTAATCACTAAAAGTATTTATCTTGATATCAAGTCTATGGATTTATGTTTTTTATTATTTTCATGAACAACTATAGTTTTACAATTTTATGCATTGATAAAAAATTTTAATATTATTTTAGATAAATTTAATATATTTGAATTTTGTGTTTTATTGCTATAACTCTGCCCTCCTCTATTTGAGCTCTTATTTCATATTTATTTATTGTATTTCCATCATTTTTGTTTGGTATGGACTATCCCCTTAGTCTCAGTATTTTATTTTATGTAGTTTTGTTGGTTTTAGCCCACCTGGGTTTGAATATTCTATTTTTTTACCATAGAGAGAAATTAGACTTAGGATTTAGTTAACCTTCCAAAATGAAAATAGGTCATAGGAGATTAGTGGGTGTATAAGATAAAAACCACTCTTGAAGGTAGGATAGAGAGGTATAAAGAAAGACTAGTGGTGAAGGGTTACAAGTAAAGGCCTATACCTGATTACAATATAATGTTTAAACTTGTAGTAAGGTTAGAAATGGTGAGCACAATCATAGCCATTAATGCTCAACACAAATGAAAGGTGCATCAAATAGATTTCAAGTTAGCCTTCTTGAATGGAGTGTTATACACAAATATAAGGTTATTATTTAGAATAAAATTTATCTAGTCTATATTATATATATCATGTGATCTTTATAAATCAATTTCAAGTCTATGATGGGTTCTTTTGGCAAATTGATAGTGAAATCTGATATTGTATCATGTTTAGTTAAGAGAGGTCTTACGGCTTCATTGATTGTTATTTCCTTCTCTATTACTTGATTAGATGATGATACCAAGTCTAACATCTCTTTTCCAAAGGTTACCCCTTGAGCCAAAGCCTATTTATCAAAATTCATAATGAAATTATGGATTTGGGCTTAGAAATCATCCTTGTTGATGATGGTACCATCTCTCTTTGAAAAATGTGTGATTTAAACCTCCTCAAGTAGAGTTATAACTCTATCACCTTGTTGAGTAAGAGATTGGCCCAAGGATCTTATATTATCAATCCATTGATTTAAGGATTTATTTTTTCCAATGATGTAAGACTGAGTGATTCTCAAATCTTCTAAGGTTACTAGGTTTAGTTCTTCAAATTTCTTCAACCTAATCAACTTAACCAAGTTGATCAATTTGCTATCATAATTCCAATAGGTGTTTTTTTCCTTAAGAATTTTGTTATAAACCTCATCTCCTTTTACTTTATATTGATATAAAGTATTTATAGTATCAAACATGGTCTAAACCACCCATTCCACTTTGGTGATAGTTTCTTATAGTAAGGTGGCTTTATTTTGTTGTTTTAACTCAATTGTCCTTTTTTGTATCCCTTTCACCAAATCGATGGACATGTCACCATCAAAACATTTATTTAATAAATCATCCAATCACTGTCCTTACTTTTTCCACATGTATTATCATCACATGCTTGACTTTTTAGTGAAGTGATTGGAATTTATATCCCCCATAATAACTCCCTATTATTGGCACTTTATAAATGGATGTATGCCACCTAGGTGTTGCTTTTGACACATACTTAACTCTTAGCACCCTCTCTAGCTTTCTAGACTTTTATTATAAATATCAAACCATCCAAGTGGATCAGGCAACACTTTTTCAAGTGTCATATTTTGATTAGATTTATCATCTTTAATTGTCACATAAATCAACCCCTTTCATCTTTAAACTAACATGGCCTCAAAAATTTTGTTGGTTTTCCAAGTGGAAAGTTCTTGTTGGCTCATGTTATCATGTGGCTTTGTTATATAAAATTAGTAATGGACCCCTAAATGTTATGACACTTCACCAAGTATCATGTTTTAATTTTATCACATAATCATTGGGTTTCATGGCTTATTTTGATCATATTATAATCATGAGATATGGATCCATGTGTCTTTAGTCCATTTATCCAAAATTTTGCATGGATTTCATGTCACATCTAGATACCTAAGATTAATTTACTTACTACCAAGTGATATCTTGTTATAAAATCTTTATATTACGAAATTGAAATATTACATCTTGACTATGGGGTGCGACCAAGTTCCAAGTATCATGATGTAATACTATTGAATTTTCATGAGACTTAAAAAATAATAGAATCCTTGTAAGGTCATGATTGGATGCCACATGGCATGTTCCAATTGAGTCATGGGGTAGTGAACTTTGTTAATTATTCATAAGTTAGAACACCATGATTGGGTGACAAGTGAAAAAATCACATTGGGTCATATTGTCACTCAATTTTTAAAAGGAAAAAAGATATGTGACAAAGTCTTAAACTTACATGACTGAGTCACCAATACATGTAACACTATTTCATGTCATTTGAAGATAATCTGACATTAAGGTTCCTACCAAATAAAAAGATACCATAGTTATACAAATCCATTGTAATGACCTTTTTAATCAACATGGAAGGTATTATAATTCCTTTCAATGTATCTCCTAGAAGATAACTTGAAATAAAATTCTAGTCATGTGCATGTTTAAGGTATCTCCTAAGAGTTATCTCAAAAAACAATTTCAATCATGTGCATGTTCAAGGTATCTCCTAAGAGATACCTTGAAATATAACTCCAATTATGTGCATTTTCAAGGTGTCTAAAAGGATACCTCTTGAAATACTATGAATCCCTTAAAGGTAATCCCATAGGACATACCTTAAAGGAAAATTCTAATCATGTGCATGTTCAAGGTATCTACTAGGAGAACCCTTGAAGGTATTACAAGACCCTTCAAGGTATCTCTTAGAAGATACCTTGAAGGGAATTGTAGAACCTTAAATATATACCTTTGAAACATTCATAAGGATAAAATTAAAGGTATTATAAGGCCCTTCAAGGTATCTCCTAAGAAATACCTTAAAATACAATTCTAATTGTGTGCATTTTTAAGGTATCTACTAGGAAACCAATTGAAGGTAATACAAATCCTTTCAAAGTATCTCATAGGAGATACATTGAATGGCCTTATAGTAAATTCAAGGGTACCCTAATGAATGTTTTAAGGGTAACTCCTAGGAGATACCTTATACCTTTCAAACATGCATTAGGGTAAACTTGAAGGTATTACAAAGCCTTTTAAGGTATCTCCTTAGAGATACCTTGAAGGAAAATTCTAATCATGTGCATATTCAAGGATTGTTAGTAGAGTTTCCTAAAATTTCTCCATAAAATGATAATTACAAGGATATTTTACACACAAAAAAAGTGGAAAATAATAATAATAGCATGAGTTAATTTACATAATCTTCAATTTTATACACAACAGTAGTTATAAAGAGAAACTAACATGGTGTTAACAATTCTAGAACATAAACAACATAATACAAGATAGAACAAGATAAAAAATTAAAGTAAACACTGTGCACTATGCATACATAAAATAACCTTAGGAAAACCATAACAACACTAGTCTATTAATATTTATCACACATCAAAACCATATTCCATTATATCAGATCACTATATATAGCTTTTTGCATAGCTATGTCTCTTCACATTATATTTTCTCGACATAAAACAAGAAAAATCTAGAATTCTTATATCTATCACTTGGATAATAAGATTGAAGACATATAAAAGATCATATATATGAAAAAATGATACCCTATGCACATGTGCCCATCAATTATACACTTGAAATTTTACAAGGCCCTACTCCACATCCAACACTTTCTCAGACTTAAACTATTGTTTCATCTTGAGACAAACTCTAAAGTCTTATCTTGACTAAATCTAAAAAATATTAACCTTTCACAAAAGTGGTAGTAATCACTCCAAGTGTATTTTACTAGTTTAAACCCTTTGTGCACTACTCAGCCACTCTTTTACATTTTCAACTAAGTAGCATACTTAGCTACTGCCCTTTCCATTTTTTATAAACTAGCTTAACCTAGTGGCCATCCTAGTTAGATGTTTTCAAACAACCTAGGCTACTCCTAATTCTTATGACTATGTTATAAAGTATATTGTTTTTAAACTACAAAACATGACTAACTTATTTACCTACTATGGAGGTGGTGTTGAAGTTTGGCCAAGTGGCTGTGTAGGTTGTTGCTACTCTGACTGCACCTTTATATCCAACTTTCTCTTCTAAAAAATTTCCTAGAGCCATTGTGGTGGAATGATCTTAGGTTATTCTATGATATGTGCAATATTTGGCTTAACCTATAATATTTAATGCTTGAGCATTTTCCAATTATCAATTACTTTTCAAATCATGGTAAGAAAAATGTATAGTGGAATCTAAATGACCATCAAATTTTTCACATATTTTTATTTATGTGATGATAACGAAGGATTTGGCATTTGATAGCTTAAGCTGGATATCTAAAAGAATATCATCCAACCTTTCTTTAGTCATTTGGGTTTGAATAACAATAAATGTGTTGTGCATTTTCTCATTCTACCAAACCTAGAGATTCTTCATTGTGGTATCCCTGACATCTAATAATTGTTGAAAGGCATAAGTTTGTGTCTCTATAGTATCCATTTTATCACTAATTACAACTTTCACTTTATCCACTATTGCAAATATTGGTTTCAAAAAGTTCAAAGATTTGTCAAGGTGTTACCTCTAATCAAACATTCCTTGGGTTATCTGCTTATCCTAATACACAGTAGTGTCCAAGACCTATACATATTCCTCTAGTAGTTTACAAATGTATTTAGTTTTAGGGTAGATAGCTTACCCTTGGGTGTGTAGTTTTTGTGTGCTCACCCAATCCTTTGTTAGATAATTCAATAACATACTGAATTATTTATCCTCCAACATTACTTGTTCACTAAAGACTTGTGTAACTAGAGTAGGACAAGTAACATTTATGAGCTGCCTAAAATTAGAAATTTGATTTTTTGATTCCTCTTTCTCATCACACATTTGAAAAATAATATGTTTTAAGTCTAAAGCCTTTTGCATAAGGGATTATTAGATTACATCTACTCCTTGAATTTAATTAGATAATGGTAGAAATAAAACATCTAATGATGTCTCCATGGAAATAAAAGTAAGTGAAGTAGATGTGGCTCTAACTATGATAGGAAATAGTGTAAATTGAGAGAATGAAAACAAGAAAATGGCATGATAAGATGATGTGGTAGGGACATCCCAAAACCATTAGGTAGAGGGGTGATACTTTGATAGTGAAGTATCCTATGATGCACTTGATTGGGTCAAATTCTTATGGGATGTTGTGTTATCTACTCCTACATTTTCCTTAGATTTTTTTTTCTTTCATAGTATGTGACTTAGCTTCATCTTGATCCTTGGCTATGGCCTCAATGTGAATTTGGGATGCCTCCTCAGCCTTGGATTTGGCCATAATTTTAGCCTTGGCATCTACCTTAGCCTTTGCTTTGACATCAACCACCTCTTAAGCTTTGGCATCAACCTCAACTTTTTCCTTGGTAGTTTAGACCTTTGCCTCACACTTGGTTCCTCTTCCTTACACCATTGGTCTATGAAATCTTTATCTTGTGCCTCTTATTATATTTGATTTTATCTCTACATAAATTTTACTTCTTGATACTTACATTATACCACTTTATGATCCATTTTCTTTACCTCCAATTATTAGGATCTTTCCTATTGAGCATCTACTTCCTTAGCTTGTCTCTCTACAACCTCCACTTCTTTCACTCTCTTCCTTTATACCTCTAGTTCCTTGGCTTTATTTTTATCAACCTAACTTCTTTAGCCTTCTTTGTCTTGTTCTTAGTTTCTGCTATGGCCCTAACCTATCACATGTATGAGGATAGGAATAGCCAACTTGTGGCTTACTTATCCCTCTTTGATGCTATATCACATTTCTCTATGCATTCATTTGGTTAGTAGGTCAGCCTATGGGGTAACCATGGCTTAGATAGAATATATATATATAGGAGGTAGAGGGTAATTATTTATCATCATATTGTGAATTCTGATCTTATTGAAGCTTGTGAAGGTTTCCCCCTCGAAGTGTCTTATCTATTATCATATATTCTGATATATTTCAGTCATATTTGGATATATTTCTGATATTCTACTATATTTTTCAAGTAATTTCATTATAAGTGGTATCAGAGCTGCGATTTGGGCAATCTTGTGGGCGAAAACCCAATTTTTTAAATTTGGCTATATCTAAAAAAAAGTTGCGAAATTATATACAATTTTTTTACTAGAGGTGAGAAATAATTAAATTAAGCTTCCATTAAAATTTAAGATTATTTGGATCTGTTTTACAAAATTTATCTCTATTTTAGTGTTTTTCATAAAATTGCTCTATAGTGTGCAATTCAAATAATTTTTCTGAGATATTTACATTTTTGGAAAGCTTAGAAAATTTTGTCTATAGTATGTTCTTTGTATATTTTGATTTGAGTCTGCTGTAATTCCAAAATTTCTTGGTCAAAGTTGGGTCAAAAAGTGTCAATCAGGGTCGACATCATAAAGCCCTTTTATGGCAGGTCCACAAACTTAGGGCCAAGGAAAGGGTGCGTAAACTCTAGGTAAAACTCCTAAAAAGGAAGAGATGGAGTCAGAAGGGGGATGCACTAGACCCTTTATACCAAGGTTCTCTGACATAGGTCATAAAGTGAGCCAACTTGACTATAGTGTGCAAGGCATTCAGAGTGAGGTGTAAGGCATACAATCTAATATGAAATCCATACAAGATAGTTTGGTAGATATCATAATTAATTTGAAAAATAATCAGTCAAATCATATAGCTAACACTATTACACAACCCCACTAGGGTGGTTCTCCCAACCAGTCTACTTCAAATCTAACTACAGTGCCACAGAGGAACCTGTTACCAAAGGTGGATATGCACAAATTTTATGGAAAATATCCACTCAATTGGATCAACCAAATGGAGATTTTTTTTAATCTACATTAGATCCCAAGTGGATAGAAGGTTACCATGGCATCTTTGTATCTTGACCCTGATCAATTCATTTGGTATTGATGGTTATTTTCTCAAAAGAAAAAGATGACTCTCAATGTCACTTGGTCAATTTTTACAGAGGAGTTGTAATTACACTATGGCAATAGTGTGACAAAGAATTAATTCAGCCAACTAGTATAATTATGACAGACTAGTTCCATCAAGGATTATATTCATCATTTTCAAAACCTATCCTTATGGGTGGAGATAATTTATGAGAACTTAAATGACCTATTTTTAGGTGGACTCAAGGACCACATTAAACGTGAGGTATGCATGTTTAATCCACTTAATATTTCTAATTTTATTATCATGGCACACAAAGCTGAGGAAAAATAAATAGCCAACAAGAAGTAGCCATTCACTCACTTTAAAGATCATAGCATATCAACACCAACATTTCCTCCACCTACAAGATTGACCCCATAAAAAATTGAAGAGAAGCATGTAAAAGGATTATGTTTTAGTTGTGATAGCAAGTGGAGCAAAGCACATAGATATGCTGAGAAGAAGTTATTCTACATTGAGGGATCCAATGAAGATGAAGAAGAAGATGATGCCTCCAATGATGATGAGGAAGAGATAGAGGAGGTACCTAAAAATTCCTAACCTACAATCTCTTGTCATGCACTTGCAGGTATTAACACTCTACAAACTCTTAAGGTGGTGGGTTTCCTCAAAAAATAGAAGGTGACAATGTTGATTGATTCAGGGAGCACACATAAATTCATCAACCATAAGTTGGCCACTCAATTGAACTATTTCATCTACCCAACACTAGAATTTCAAGTCATGATTGCAGATGGTGGCACAATTAATTGTTTAGGTGAATGCCATCATATTAAGCTTGCTATGGGTGAGTACAATCTCAATTATCCTATGTTTTCTATTCCCATGGGTAACACAAACATTGTTTTGGGATTCCAATGGCTCACAACCTTGGGTACCATTGAGATGAAATTCTAGGAACTATTCATGTGCTTTCATTCTAAAGGTAGGAAAATTAAACTACATGGATTACAAGCAAAATCTCCACAATTGGCTAGTTCACATCAGATGACCAAGATACTCAAAAAGGGGGAAGAGGGAATTATTGCATGATTATGTTCCATAGAAGTTTAACCCACACAAGCATCTACACATCTTGATCTCTAGATGATTCTTGATGACCACCCATCTATTTTTGGGGCCATGCCAAAAGGACTACCACCAAAAAGATAACATGATCAGGCCATTCAACTACTTCCAGGGAGTCAACCACCAAATATCAGACCATATAGATATCCATATGCATAAAAGAGTGAAATCAAAAAAATGGTCCATGAGATGATAGAGGCAAGGATCATCAGGCATATCCAAAGTGCATATTCATCACCAATGGTCATGGTGCAAAAGAAGGATGACACATGGAGGATGTACCCATATTATAGGGAACTCAACAAGTACACCATCAAAGATAAGTTTCCTATTCTAGTAATTGATGATTTACCTAATGAGTTACAGAGTGCTAATTATTTCACAAAATTAGACCTTCACTCGGGGTACCATCAAATTAGAATCAAGGATGAAGATGTTCATAAAACTACTTTTAGAATGCATGAGGGCCATTATGAGTTTTTGGTAATGCCCTTTGGTCTTACAAATGCATCATCTACTTTTCAGAGATTGATGAACACTATTTTTAGGCATTTTTTAAGGAAATTTGTGTTGGTTTTCTTTGATGACATATTGATTTATAGTCAGAGATGGGAAGCACATCTGCAACATCTGAAACAGGTGTTGATAGTTTTAGAGAAGCATCAACATTATGCGAAGCCATCCAAATGTGCTTTTGGAGTACAAGAGGTAGAGTACCTAGGTCACATTGTTTCCCATGAAGGTGTTAAATTTGATCCCCTAAAGATCAAAGTTATGATGGAATGATCCATGCCAAAAACTCTCAAAAACCTCAGAGGGTTCCTAAAACTAACAGGTTACTACTGAAGATTTGTGAAAGGTTATGGTAGTATAGCATCTCCACTCACTACATTGCTAAATAAGGATGTCTTCCATTGGAATGATTCCACCACCAAATCATTTTAGAAACTAAAATTATCTATGTGAACCACTCCAATTTTGGCTACTCCAAACTTCTCAAAGACATTCACTGTTGAATGTGACACTTCTGGATCTGGGTTGGGAGTGGTACTAATGTAGAAAGGAAGACCCATTGCATTTGAGAGTCATCAATTCAAAGGTAATAATCTAAAAAAACCTATTTATGAGAAAGAAATTATGACTATTCTTCATGCAATTAAATAATGGAGGCCCTATCTAATGGGTAGACACTTTAAAGTGAAAATTGATCATGATAGTCTCAAATAATTTTTGGAGCAAATATTATCATCTGAGGAACAATAAAAGTGGGTAACCAAAATATTGGGTTATGATTTTTAAATAATCTATAAGAAGGGTAAATATAATGTAGTAGCCGATGCACTATCCAGATGAGATACATCCATAGAAACATTACTTTGTGAAATATCCATATTGCAAGTAGATTGGGTGGATGAAGCTAGATTACAATGGGAGTAAGACAAGGATACATAGGTTCTGATTTAAAATCTCTAGCAAGGTATTTTAGCCTCTAACAAATTTGAATGGAAAGGTAATGACCTATGGTATAAGGGTAGGTTATACTTATGCAAAAATTTTGAGCTTAAGCATAAGATTCTTGTGGAGTTGCATGCATCTCCAATTGGGGGACACTTAGGGTTCTTGAAAACATATCACATAATTAAGAAAGAATTGTTTTGGGAAGGACTCAAGGGAGATGTACAAAAGTTTGTGGTAGAATGCTTGATATGCCAATAGAATAAAGGTGAGACAATTAAGACCCCAAGTCTGTTACAACCATTAGCAAATCCTAGTTAAAGGTGGGAGGAGGTTTCCATGGATTTCATCATAGGGTTGCCATATTATAAAGGTAAAAATGTTATCTTGGTCATTATGGATAGGCTTATAAAATATGCCCATTTTTGTGCTCTCTCACACCCATTTTCAGCAAGTACAGTAGCAACTATTTTTTTGAAAGTAGTTCTCAAATTACATGGAACTCCCAAAATAATTGTAAGTGATCATGATCCTATTTTCACTAATAATTTTTGGAATGAACTATTTTCCTATTTGGGTAATCAAATAGCTCATATCTCATCTTACCACCCCCAATCTGTTGGACAAATAGAAGTGGTAAACAAATGTTTAGAGGGGTATCTCCATTATTTTGTATCAGATAAACAGGAACATTGGGTTAAATGGCTACCACTTGTCGAATGGTGGCATAACACATCTTTCCATACCTCTTCTAAAATTTCTCCATTTCTAACACTATATGGTTACCATCCACCTTTGATCACTTCTTCATTAAAGGTTCAAACCAAGGTTCAAAATGTGGAGCAGCACATTCAACATCAATAAGAGGTTTTGGCTAGTTTGAGAGAGAATTTGTCCTTGGCATAAAATAGGATGAAGCAATAAGCAGATCAACACTGTAGTGAGATAAATTTTGAGGTGGGTGACTGGGTATTTGTTTGTTTAAAACCTTATAAGTAGATGTCCTTGAAGCAATAGAAAAAGGACAATAAACTTGCCCCTAAGTATTATGGCCCTTATCAAGTTCTATAGAAAATTGGAAGTGTGGATTATAAGCTTGAGTTACCTCATTCATCTTGCATACACCTAGTATTTCATGTTTCATGTTTGAAGAAGGTCATTGGATAGACAGTTTTAGCCCAAATAGAACTCCTAGAATTAGATGAAGAAAGATGAGTCATTTTGGAACTAGAGAAGATCCTACAAACTCATACTAAGAGGTTGAGAACTATAGAGATTAGGGAATATCTGATCAAATGGAAGAACCTGAGCAGTGAAGATGCAACTTGAGAAGGTAAAGATTTTTGAAAACAACATCCAGAGTTTTTCAACATTGAGGACAATGTTGGTTTGGAGGGGAAGGTCATGTTATGGCCCTAACCTATCGCATATATAAGGATAGGAAAAGCTGACTTATGGCTTACTTATCCCTCTTTGATGCTATATCACATTTCTCTATGCATTCATTTTATTAATAGGTCATGTTATGGAGTAACCATGGCCTAGATAGAATATATATAAGAGGTAGAGGGTAATTTTTTATCATCATATTGTGAATTCTACTCTGATTGAAGCTTGTGGAGTTTGCCCCTTCGAAGTGGCTTGTCTATTATCATATATTCTAATATATTTTAGTCATATTTAGATATATTTATGCTATTCTACTATATTGTTGAAGTAATTTCATTACAGTTTCTTCAAACTTTTTTCTTCCTCCTTGGTGTGTTCTTTATCTTATTTATGTTGTACATGTTTAGATTCCTACATATCTGCTTCTTCCATGGATTCTTTCTTATTTTTTTCTTCTCTATTTTTCTATTTTTCCTCTCTTATTTCTTTTTAGCCTCCCCATCATGATCTAGGGTATCATGTGTATCATCCATTTCTTCTATTAGATTGACACAATGGTATCTAGATGTCCTATTATGGAAATTAGTTTACACCCATGGGGAGAGTTCTTCAGGCTCCCTCAAACTAATCCAAAAAAATTGGATATCCTCAAGTTGTGGGTATCCTATGGTGAGGTTGAACCTCCAAAAAAGGGTAACTTCCTCTTGATTGTTCACCTAGACTAATGATTCTACTTGGAAAAGGGTTATAAAGGGGGAAAATGATTACTAATAGAGTTAAAAGGTGATTCACCAAATTTAAATGAAACTCACATATCCTTGGAACAAAAAATAGATTATCATAAGATAATGTTTACTCACACAATATCAAAAACTAGTTAATTACATAAGTATTTGATGAACTAGGCTCACCAAACAATGAATCAATCAAAGAGGAATTCTAAGACTCACACTAGGCATCTATTAATGGAAGAAATAACACAAATTCAAACCTATAAATAGCTTGAAATAACCCTAAAATAGGTAAAAAAGAAGGACAATGGAAATGTAAGAATCTTCATAAGGCCATCATGCACAAGCTTACTAAACACTAGTCAAAGGCAAGATATAGGTAAAAATCATCCTATTACTTCAAGAGGTAGTTACAAAATTTGGCAGGGTTTTTTCCTTGTCAAATGAGAGTCTCTTTCTCTTTAAAAATTATAGATTCCTTGTGAGAGCCAAAAAATTAGATGGAGAGAGTTGCAAAGAGGGAGAAAATAAGAGATATAGGAGAAAAGGGGAAGAGAGAGGAGAAGCACACAATTATAATAAGATGCCACTGCATTTCAATGAAAATCCTCAACCACTTTTTGATCAAATTAGGACTAGTCCTCCATCAAAAAAAAAGCTTGCATTTACCCCCATATCCTTGAAGCTCTCTCATTATTTGAAAAACACACTAGTAGATAAAAATTAGTTAAGGATGATGAGTCATGCTCCTATTAAGAAGGAAATAATCTTCAAAAGCCCTAAAAATACATTGAATTCTCCACCTACAATCTTCAACCACTATATCTCTCTCTTGGATTTCTACACCACCTTCTACTTGGTACTCATTATAAGGTCAAAATCTTCATATCTATGGACCTGACTGAGCCATGACTATGTTTTATTTAAGTGGTTGTAGGTACCAATTTGTCAAGGATATGACTATGTCAAAGGATAAGACATTATTTTCATAATCATAAATATGTCCCTACATTAAACTCTTAATATAGGTTCATTATAGATGAAAACTAATCACCCTATTGGTGTTCATATAGTCATGACCTCAATGAAAAACCCATTAGGCTGCTTGACTTGATTCTTGATCTTTATTAGGTCTCAATGGAACTAATATGTTATTAAACATTATGGAAGCCAAAAACTCATTATACACATAGATCCTCTCCTAAGAATATTCAACACAGTCATGAAAAAACATTACAACCTTAGAAAATGGTTCCTAGATGTTCTAAGTCTTTAAACTATAGGTTCAAATTGAGCTTTAACAATAACCTTTCAAAATATCAATTATGGCTCAACTTTGATCGTATTTCGATCTTAGCTCTATGCATTTACCTTCTTAGGTCCACAAATTCCTTTGATCTGACATGTATGGCCATATGTCATTCTTACCAAACTTTTATCATATTCTGAAAATATGACTACTGCATATTTAAACATGTCTTGAACTCATAAACCCCAAGGAATTGGATCAAAATCTACTTTGTTGATGTCCATTGGAAGCCTCTTAGGATTGAATTTCATCATCGATTATTGATCCTAATTAGAGCTTCCTAGATTTTGACACTTTTCATCCCCGCATGCTCTTTGTAGACCCTACCATTGTATATTCATCTAGTCAATGATTTTGCACCACATTGTGGCCTCATGCTTAATTTGATCTTGTAGACCTCTTGACTTTGTTTGCACCATTGATATTTATCTATGGTCAAATACATGCCATTGATATTTATCTTCTTGATCAAATACCCATTGTTAGATATGATTTTTCATCATGATTGTGACACTTTTTACCATCACATTCATACTCAAGATCTTAAATTATTGACCTTTTGCTTACCATTGATCTTTATTTACATGATTGAATGTGATCCATTGATCTGTTTGAACCCACTGACTTCATTGATAACTTGCATGTTATTGATATTTATTCAGACACCCAAGATCTTGCCATCAGTATCCCCATGTTTGACCTCAAGATCTTTTAAAATATTTGAATTCAAATGGCTAATTCTCAAGGTTTTAATTTGACATCCCCATGCACGTCCCACTCTACTAGTTCAAATTTGAAAGCTTATATATTAAGATAGAAAACATGTCAAAATACCAAATTTATAGGAGATGATCCTAAAAAAATACACCACCTCCACATGATACTTTGACTTTGAGAGGCCTCATAAATTCATTTATTAAATGTATAGCCAAATTGACATGTTCTTTCTTACATGATGTGTTATGATGGTCTGGCTTCTCTAGGCTTATGTTGGTCATATTTGGACCCATTAAGGCCTTGAAAATCCTTTAAGACTTTTAGTAAACCTACTTCATGTCCCATTTATGCCATGAACACCATGAAAACCTATTAGATCCTTTCACTTAAAATTATAATCTTGTATCAAGACATGCTTCCCAAAAATCATCAAATTATACTTTAAATTTGCTTAAAGTGTTTTAAAATATTGCATGTGGCATGTGGTTTTCTTCTTCTACTATTAGATCACTCAATCAAAAAAGACCCTACCTAGCCTCTCACTCTTCACTAGGACTTCTAAAATACTAATCCATCTTGGAAAGTTTTATATGCAGGCCAAAATTGGCCAACATATATGGTGACATCCTAGGATTACATGCCTATTATGCAACAAATTAGTTATTTTTTACCATCTATTGGGGATACAACATCACAAGTATTTATTCCTCAAATGATAATGAAAATTATACAAGGTTGTCCCTTTCTAAAACATCTTATTAAAACAACAAGGACCAAAAAACCAAAACAACAACTATACCCAAGGAACTTATGGAAGGGAAACACACACAAATGAAAATAATGTGCACAAGGCATTTGGAGAAAAACATAAAAACTACTCTAATATGTGTGTGTGTGTGTGTGTGTGTGTGTGTGTGTGTCTATATATATATATATATATATATATATATATATATATATATATATACATATATATATATATATACATATATATATATATACATATATATATATATATGTATATATATATATATATATGTATATATATATATATGTATATATATATATATATATATGTATATATATATATATGTATATATATATATATATGTATATATATATATATATATATACATATATATATGTATATATATATGTATATATATATATACATATATATACATACATACATATATATATATATATATATATATATATATATATATATATACATATATATACATATATATACATATATATACATACATATATATATATATATATATATATATGCATGTATATACACACACACACACACATATATACATATATATATATATATATGTATGTATGTATGTATATATGTATATGTGTATATATATATTAGAGTAGTTTTTATGTTTTTCTCCAAATGCCTTGTGCACATTCTTTTCATTTGTGTGTGTGCACAAGGCATTTGGAGAAAAACATAAAAAATACTCTAATATATATATATATATATACAATGGATGTAAACTCTTCTAATATCAAGGCTTTAAATTAATGATATTAAATGGGATGGGTAATACCTCTCCATCCAATTGGGCAAGCTAAAAATCATTATGTTGTTTACATTTATGGATCAAGTAAGGGCCACTCCACAAGTTGTCAAACTTGGTATGGTTTCTTGGCTTGGCCTTATTTGAATCCCACTTGAGGACTAGATCCCCTTGTATTAAGTCCCTTTCTATGGCTCTCTTGTCAAAGTCTTTCTTGACTTGAGCTTGGTGTGACTCTAGTGTCTTTATTAGAAGGTCCCTAGTTTCTTCAAGATCCATGAACTCTACCATCCTCATGCTCATAGGTTCACGCTCCATCAACTAAAATTTATGGGCTAACTCCAAGGTAGGTAACTCAAAATAGATGGGAAATTTAGCTTCCCTCCCATATATAAGGACATATGGTGAATTGCTAAGGGAAACTTTAGGAGTCACTTTATCAACCTATAAGGCCATATTTAACTTTGTATGCCACACTCTTAGTTTTCTTCCATAGTCCTCTTGGTGACCTATTAGGGACTCATATTTTACCCTATCTGAAAGTAGAAGTGTTCAAGTCCTACTCTCGAACCTGACCTAACATGGGAATGATCATAGGCTATGGGTTACCTATAATGGGGTCAGATCTCTAGGATTTTTAATAAGGCTAGCTCCTTAGATACATCACCCAGATCATTCTCACTAAAACCTACAAATTATTGGGGTGAAAAGGGAAATAAATTTAAGAATAGAAATATATGCTAAAATAGGTGATACACCAAATATCAAATGATCCACTTTTAGCTTGGACACTTCTATAACTACTAATGAATTCAAACAAGATAAGGACTAGTCAAACTCTATGACAAGGTTTCAAGCATGATTATTTTATATGAAGGCTAAAAGGAGACCAATGAATTGAAGGATGGAAAGGGGGAGGTATGTATAAGACACTATCAACTTATGACACTTCATAAAGAATGTCACTAATTAACACTTCATATGACCTATAAGAAACAAAAATAATTGAAGGTACATGAATAACATACAAATGATGAATAGAAACATACACTCTACACATCACACTTCAATAAATCACACTTATCATTCAACTAGAATCTATAAATTGTCTTGTATTACTTCGAGAGAGTATTACAAGGTGATTTTGGTAGAGCTTTACTATTTCTAACTGAGGGATTGAAATAAAGAGATCAAGACTAGTATTTATAAGAAGAAAAAGGTGAAGATATAAAAAATGGTACCAAAAGGATCATTAATGAGCCCCATACCCACAACTTCCTTGAACTTTCTCCTATATTAATGTCACTATATCCTTTTCTTACTTGACGAAGGATATAAAATCAAGACAAATTGTAGGGTCCATTATTGTTGGATAATTCCTTCCTTATAGGGTGAGGTCTTCATATTCAGAGTCATGCTCATGTCTTATTTTAGTGGCTATCTATATGGCTTAGGATGCTCCTCTATTAATTACATCTATCTACCTTTATTTTAAAATATGCACTTAGGCTTAATATATATTAAAAAATAATTTAAAATATTAGTTTTCCTATAGTTGATACATCCACTTAGACATATTTATATCATATGATCATCTAGTAGTCCACCCTGATCTATGTAAGGTCATAAATGACCTATTATATCTCTTTAGAGTCGTAATGATGCCATTCAATCCAAAAATATCTACTCTTGATCTAGCCTATATCATGTTAGAGCTTGGTTCCATTCATACTTACCTCGCTTGAGTCAAAAAATGGCTTTGTGAACTTCTATCAAGAAAATCATAGGTTTATGCTTTACTTATTGGTTATTGATTATTTGACTTAGCCTTTTGAATGTGACACTTATCACTTTCATCCACACTTAGAGTTTATTTTGATAATTTAACTTCATTACACTCTATTAGATCAAGATTGGTATGAAGGCCCATGATCATCTATTGCATGCCAGTTGAATGTGTCCTTCACACTTGTCATGTATACATTTGCCCTTTTGATTCACTAACCATTTTTAATTATGCTCACCATAAATATTGAATCCATAATTGAACACATGCCATTGATTTGACTTGGCCCCATTATCCTATCTTTACCTTCTCACCATTAGATTTAATCTAGGCACCCAAGATTTGGACACTTGTCGATATTATACTCACTCAAGGACCCCTTTTGATGGTTTTTGAATGTAAACAACTATTTCTAGGGGTTTGAAATTGATATCCCCATGACCATTAAATGGCATCCTTGAGAATGTCAATGACATTTTCAAAACTATCTTGGTTACAAATCCTGTAGCTATTTTTTTTAAAGTATTTCTTTTGGGCCTTTTGAAAGACAATTCTTTCAGGATTTTAGCTAGCCACTTTCTCCAGAATAATCCTCTTTATTTCATCCTTATCTTGATTAATTCTTTTAGGGTCTCTATTTTTGATAATTTCTTCAAAATAAATGTATGTGGGTTTATTGCTTCATGACAAAAGCTCTAAAAGGAAAGTACCTTTGAGAAAATTGTCCCACATAATTTTCCCAAAGGAAATATATCCTTATAATTTTCCTTTTACCTCTTTTTGAAATAACCCCCTTTTTCTTGGAATTTCCCTTCAAAACTCTACTTTTGGACCAACTAACCATTAAAGCTTTTAAAAAGTGCCCTTTGGATATCCTATTTAAGATAATTTATTGACATCAGATACCCTTCAAGCCTTTTATTTTATTGAAATACCTTTTGAGATTTGTGAAAAAACACTCATCGTATAAGAATAAGTCCTTAGACAGTTTTCTTTCAGATAAAATTTCCAATAAAATTTCAACACTTATCCTGAACAAGATCCCTGAAAGAAATAAAACACTTAGTGAAATATAGTCCCAAAATAAAAAATTAGTTAGACAAAAAGGAGTGGAACAAAACCTCTAAAATAATTAGACTTTTTATTTACTATGTCTTTATGGGAAATACTTCCTCTAAATGAATTTTGAATGCTATACTTAGCTAAAAACTAAAAATATTTCCTAATTAAAACTTAGGCTTCTCTAAACCTGCTCCTTCAACTATTCTACACCATAAAAAAACATTCTATGATATTGTTAATTTACAAAGCTATACCTAATTAAAATCCACCTAATCCATTCATCAAGTGGGACCCTGCTCATCCATTCAAACTAAGTAGAATCTTTTTTTGTGGACCAAAAAGGCCAACAATTCTGGTGACTCAATTGGCTTGAGCAACCTGCTAGTCATGGAACTCAAACCTTGATCAATCTTACTCAAATGGAAAACTACTTATAAATATACTCTATTTTACATATGGAAACACTTCCTAGATAAATGGGGAGGGAAAACAATGACAAAGAAATAAAAGAGAAAGCTACAACCTAAACTATTAATAGAAAAACTAAAAATGACAGTGTGTAAAAGCACTTGGAGGAATAGAAAAGACCTATCTACTAATGTAAAAGGGACAAGATATGATAATAGTAGTAAAAATTGAGATACCTCCCATTGATAGGGATAATAAGGCCTTCTCCATTCAATTTTTCAAGTTTAAAATCATTTCTCTCCTTATAGCCTGTGATGACATAAGGTCCACTCCAAAGACTGTCAAACTTGGAGTGTTTTCTTGGTTTCACATGATCCTCATCCCATTTAAGGACTACATCACCTTGATATAATGTCTTCAATGAATCTATTTTATCAAAGTTCATCTTTACCTACTATTTTTTAGACCACGTGGCATGCATGGCATCATCCCGTATTTACTCTAACTCTCATAGTTCATTTATCCTGACCACTTTTGTATCACTTTCTAAAATCTCTAGTTGGTGTGCAAGTTCTAAATCTAGAAATTATAATGAAAAGGGAATCCTTTATTATATTCCATAGACTAAGAGATAAGGGGAGTTACCAATGGCCTTATTGGGGGTGACTCTATTAGCCCTTAAGGCAATCTTTAGCTTTGTGTGCCAAAATCTCTGATTATCTTCCATTTCTTTCTTAATGATCTGAATCAAGTTCTTATTAGTGGACTCAGCTAGTCCATTACCCTATGTATAGTAATTTGATAAAGATGATAGATAGATACCCTACTCAATATCCCACTCACATACCTTTATGATGGTAAATTCTAAAGCATTATCTGATATTATAGTAGATGGTGCTCTAAAATGGCTGACTAGGCTTTCATAGAACTTAAGTATAGAGTTATCATTTGCTTCATTCAAGGAGACTAATTACACCCACATGGTGAATTAGAATGTGGATATCAAGACCCACTTATGGCTAGCACTATATGGAGGATTAATCATGATAATAAAGTCTAAACCCCATTGTATAAAAGGTTGATCGATCTAAATAGTCTTTAGTGGCATAGTAGCTAGCTTCTATTTCCTTATAAACATAAAACATTTTGAACACTTCCTCACCCATGCATGTGCATCTATGAATAAAGTGGGTCAAAAGTAACCAAATTTGATAATTTTTGTAGTTATGGTCTTGATTTCAAAATGGCCTCCTTGAGAACTATCATGGAACTACCTAATAAGTTTATCAAATTAGTTAGTTTCAATACATCTTAAGAGTATACCTCTAATGTCCTTTTTGAATATAACTCCATCAATTAGAATGTATGGCACTGACTACAACCTAAAGTGTCTTCTTTGTGATGCATTGAAACTCATTAAACATTCTCTTATTTGGATAAATCTAGCAATATCTTGTGTCTAGCTTAATGAAAGAGTAGCTTCATCTTCCTGGTGAGTGCCTTGGATTACCAAAACTATTTCTTTTTCTTCTCTCACATCTTCAACAAGATGTTCACATAATCCCATTCCTAAGACTATCTTTGTGATCTAGACCTCAATGTCATACTCTATACATTTGCTAACCCATCCATCTTTCTTTTCATTCAAGTCTCTATTGATGATAAAATACTTCACACTTAGGTGAGCCACCATTAATATGGTCTTACTATTTGAAACTAGATTCCTAAATTTCTTCAAACTTCTTACAATAGCAAGCACATGTTTTTTGATAAATCTATATATTTCTTCATAACCTTCTAAATCCTAGCTGAAGAAAGCAATGGGTTACTCTAGACCTTGATCATTATATTGCATGAGCATGGCTAAAACTACATCTAATGTGGAGAAGGTATAAAAATATAAATCATTATCAAAATCTAGATTTAAAAGTGTGGGGGGATGATATATGGCCTCCTTTATGGCCTAAAATCTCCTCTTACATTCTCTTGTCCATGTGAACTCTTTGCCTTTTCTTAGTATATGAGTAATAATCTTGACCATCTCTGTAAATCCTTAGATGAACCTCTTGATGAAATTGATCTTACCCAAGAAGATCTACAACCCTTTCTTGTGTTTGGGTAGTGATAGAACAAGTATTGCCTCTATCCTTTCTAGATCAATGGATAGACCAAATTCAAACACTACATGTCCCAAAAGTCTTCATTCATGTAATAAAAAATGCATTTTTTGGATTTAATGAAACTCCAAATTGTCTACATCTATCAAAAATGGCTCTCAAATGTGTTAGATGATCATTAGGATTCTTTGAGAAAAATGTTATATCATCAAGATAAACCAAAACCATATCATTCAAAGGACCATGAAAAAAACATCCATTGCTCTTTGGAAGGTGGATCCAACATTAAATATTATAAAAGGCATTTTAAAATATGCATGGGTGCCACATTATGTAGTGAAGGTAGTCTTATGCCTATCTTCTTCTTTGACCATGATCTAATTATATCTAGAATAGCCATCAAGAAATGAGAACCTTTGAGAACCTACCACCTTTTGTAAAATTTGATCCATGGAGGGTAGTGGGTAATGATCTTTTAGGGAGACCTTATTAAGGTCCCTAAAGTCAACACATAAATGAATCTCTCCATTATTTTTCCTCACTATCATAAGGTTTTACACCCATGACGAATGCTTAATTAGAAATATTATCTTTGATTCTATCAATTTATAGAGTTCTCTTCTCATGAGATCATCCACTCTTGCATTGGCAGGCCTTTGTTTTTACCTAACTATATTGGCATTAATTTATAATTCAATGGGGTGTTGTGAAAGCTTGGGGCCAAACCCTTTCATGTCTTTGTAATCCCAAATAAATATATAAAAAAATTCTTGGCATAAAGCACCAAATGCAACTCTTTCCTCTATTGTATTGACCTTTCCTAGTTTTAACAATTTATCCTTAAAGATCTCTATCTTTTCATAATGTTCTTATTTAGCTAAGATGTATGATTTCCATTTTATTACCTGGTCATCATCATTAAATATACTTTTTAACATCACAAGCCCCTTAGGCAACTTGTTGGATCTTAGTTGTATTATTTGATCATCATAATGGTGCTAGAACTTATTTTGATTTTTATGGTAGAATTTTACCTCTTGCATCAAAAAACATATAATTTGATCATCATTGTCAAATACTTTCCAAATCACCCCATTATCAAGTATGAATATCATGTATATGACCTTGACCTTATTTTGGTTATGTTATTTTTGACTCCATCTACAACTTCATACTGAGCTCCAATGGTTGGAAGTCTATCTGCTTGTTATTTTCCTCTCTTGGTATGGAATGGATATTAAATGCTAAGAAGTATTTTATGAGATCCCATACATGATGCTTCTAGAATTTGAAATGATTGTTATTAACTTTTGTTATGCCTCTCACTTGTTACCCAATGATCCCACTATCACCTTTGACTTGAATAAACTTGACACCTCTTCTTTTTGTCTATTACAAACCATGTAAAAGAGATTCATATTTAGTTATGTTTGAAGTAAAACTAAATTGGAATCTTGTAGCTAAATAGTATTTATGATCCAAGGGTTAAACCAACATGACTCTAACTCCACTACATTTTTTTCAACCTTGAGAAATCAAAGAATAAGGTCTATAGACCATCTTATTCTTGAGTAGTGCATATAGTATACTCCTAATCTTGCTTCTTCAAGATTTTTAAAGGGATTAAATTCATGGTTGTCAACTACCCATTCATCCAAATATAGGTCTGAAATGCCCTCAAGATGATCATGAGGCTCTTATTGACTAAAATTTTCATCTTTCTCAAATATGGTTTAGTTGACATTTGCAAGGTTAGGCATATAAAGCTCTAGATGGAACTTGGAGATGGGTTTCGACCTAATAGTGACCTTAGTCCCATATCTAGTTTTGAAAACTAGGTATGACCAATGAGATGATAGATAGCCCTAAATATTTTTAGTAAAGTCCCTAGATATGCATATGGAAAATATGGGGGTAAGTCTACAACCATTACATCTTGAGTGATGACATAATTAGAGAAGGATACTAATGTGATCTTAATATCTTTCATTATGCCTAACATTTTAGTGGGAGAACCATCTAACTAGAGAATGCCTTTATCATTGGGTATATATTTAAGCCAAATCTTATTTTCTATGGCTTTAGGCATAACCAAGGTCAAAGAACTTGAATCTATCATATAATTATGCAATAAACAATCTTATATGATGGTTCACAAATAAAAAGGAAGGGGTTTGACAACTTTGGGAGGATAAATAATGTTATGAACTTGAATTTGATTAGGATCTTGATTAGAGACCTTACTAGGGCTAAGATGACTACTATTTGTGAGAATAATGTTCACCTTATCATTTGTCTCACTCACATGAGAAGACTTGGAGAGTTCTGGCTGAAGGATTTCCTTTTGCCCTAGAATAGATAGAGTATCATATGTAGACATAGTGGCATTATCCATTTCAATATGATCCAAAATATTTAAATATAGACTAATACCTTTGTGTTACACCTTGGAATTAATATCATCACTTGGCACTTAAGTGACATGAAGAATGAAAGGATACCTTTGATTTTATCTTAGATGTCAAGGTACTTATTGAGTTATAGTAGCTTTAGTAGCTATATTTGAAATGGTAGGCTAATGACTAGTTTGTGGAGATTTTGAAGAATCCTTAGTCTACTCCAAATTATCATCCAATATACTCCTTTTATACTTGGTATGGGATGCATCTAATTCATCTATCCTTTATGTAGTCTCCCCTAAGTTTGTTGCTACATAGTGAAATGTATGCTCCCCTTCTTAAAATTTTACATACATGGTATCAGTTGGTGCATCACACATGTTTCTTTGCTATTGAATTTGATCTTTTGATGATGTCATGGTAGGCATATTACCTTGGTTCATTGGAGGGCCTTATGGTGGATGAGGTAGGTGTCATAGCCTAGGAATGAAGGAATATGCTACCAAATATGGTCCTCATACATCTCTCTATTTGTAACCATTACCATCTCATTGGACTATTCCCCTAACTACTATTAACCTTCTTACACAAGATTATTTTGTGTAGGGACCAAGGCTCTATAGTTACTTGCAACTATAGGGTTGTAGCTATTATTAGGTCTACCTTGAGTAATTTGGCCTTGGGCTTGTTGGTTTGATGGGTAAGTGGGTATATTATAGGATTGAGTGGGGTATTGGGTTGAAAGGGACCCTAGTGTGAATGTCCTATATAAAGTCTGTTGTTGTCTATCTAGAGCCATTATCCTATTATTTTGTGCCTTTAACAAGATCTTAATCCTTAAAAAATTATCCACTTGGCCATCATTAGGTTGGGTTTGGTTGTTTGGATTGGGGAATAGAGCAATGTTAGGTGAGGTTGGCTAAATTTTAGGAAAGAGTGGCATGAAAAATCTTAGCATGTGTTTCCCTGCTTGTATCAAATAGTTTTCTAATCTTATAGCTGTCTCATAAGCCCCAGACAAAGTTGTCCCACCTATAGATTGGATCATGACACAATGTATAAATTCAATGGTCTCAAATAGTAAAGGAAATAATAATTGGGTTTGGGATTAATGATTACATGGATCCTATCCCAAGTTTTTTGGAATCTATAGTTTAAATCAACCATAGATTCCTAAGGTTCTCTTTTAATTGATGTAAGTTATTCCACAAGTGATAGATGGTCACTTCTATCCTTGAAATGTTTACATAGGCACTCACCAAAATCATCCCACTTATGGATTGAGGTAGGAGTTAAACCTCTATACCATTATAGTGATTTTCCTTTCAATGATGTGGCTAGTAGTCTCATGGCTACATTCTCTTGTGTAATGTGGCATACTACATAAAGGTTTGCAATGTTAGCAATGTGCTCTATAAGAGTGGTGGAGTTTTCTCTTATAAATTATGGTAGACTATTGAAAGAAAGCATAGATATGTCATCATATAATTTAATTTTAAGATGAATTCCACCATTAAATGGTATAAAATCTTGATTTCTCAAAAATATTGTGAATGGAATGGGAAATAGTCTTCACCTAGAATAGAACCTTTCAAATGGAAGTGTAGAATATGTTCTATGGGGTGAGTGGATTATGTTGTGCCTTATGATAGGGGACAAAGATGATTTTACTCTCCTTCTTCTTGAGGTCACTAGGATCTCACTAAAATGGAAGTCAATACCCCTTGTAGATGATCTTGTACTTCTTGGCATATATGTAAGGGTCTAGCTTTTATGAGATATAGATGTTTGGAATTACTAGGTGTTCTTGCTGAGTGTCTAATACACTTTTTAGCTAGATATATAACTAATCCTTTAGTTTATTTTCTTAATTAGTCCCATCGAGCATGCCATAACTATTAGGGACTCAGATTCTACCCTAGCTAAAACTATAAGTGTTTAAGTCCTACTCTCAAACCTGGTCCAATATGGGAATGACCCTAAGTTGTGGATTACCTATAATGGGGTTAGACCTCTAGGATTTTTAATGAGGCTAGCTCCTTAGATACATCACCCAACTCATTCTCACTAAAACATATAAACTATTAGGGTGAAAATGGAGATAAATGCAAGAATGGAAATCTATACTAAAAGAGGTGATACACCAAATATTCAATGATCCACTATTATCTTGGACACTTCTATGAGTAATGATGAATTCAAACAATACAAACACTGGTCAAACTCTATGACAATGTTTCAAGCATGAGTATTTCATATGAAGGCTAAAGGGAGAAATGTGACTTGAAGGACAAAATGGGGGAGGTCTATATAAGACATTGTCAACTTATGACACTTCAAGAAAAATGTCACTAGCTAACACTTCATATGACATACAAGAAACCAAAATAATTGAATAAAGGTGCATGAAAACCATATAGATGATGAATAGAAACATACACTCTATATATCAAACTTAAATAAAACACACTTAGAATTCAACTAGAATCTAAAAAATTTATTATATTGCTTTGAGAGAGTATAACAAGGTGATTTTGGAATAGCTTCACTATTTTTGGCCAAGGGATCCAAATTAAGAGCACAAGACTAGTATTTATAGGATGAAAAATGGAAAGAGAGAAAAAATGGTATTAAAGGTATCATTAATGAGCCCCATCCCTCAATCTTCCATGACCTTGCTTGTGAATTAATGTCACTCTATCCTTTTATAACTTGATAGAGGATACAAAATCAAGATAAATTATAGGGGGCATTATTGTTGGATAATTCCTTTTTGTAGGGTGAGGTCTTTGTATTCATAATCATACTCATGTATACTTTTAGTGATTGTTTATATGGCTCAGGATGCTCCTCCTTTCATTACATCTATCTACCTCTACTTTGAAATAAGCACCTAGGCTTATTATAGATTGAAAACCAATTTAAAATATTAGCTTTCCTATAGTTGATACATCCACTTGGACATATTTATATCATATGATCAGCTAGTATCCCACCCTTATTTAAGGTCATAAAAGGACCTATTTTGTCTCTATTGAGTATTAATGTTACCATTTTATCCTAAAAAATCTGATCTTGATCCAACCTATATCATGTTAGAAATTAGTTCCATTCATACTTACCTTGCTTGGGTTAAAAATGGCTTTATCAACTTATATTAAGAAAATCATGGGTTTATCCTTTGCTTATTAGTCATCAATTATCTAACTCAACCCCGTGAATGTGATAATTGTCACTTTCAGGCTCACTTGAAGTTCCTTTTGATAATTTTACTTCATTGTGCTCTATTGGATCAAGATTGGTAAGAAGGCCCATAGATCATTGATATCATGATAGTTGAATGCATCCTTAACACTTATCATGTAGACATTTTCCCTTGAGATTCATTGACCATTTATACTTACACTCACAATCAATTTTGAGTTCATGATTGAACATGTACCATTGATCTAACCTAGGTCCATTATTCTATCTTCACTCTCTCACTGTTAGATTTAATCTAGGTACCATAAATTTGGACATTTTTAAAGCTTGTGCTCACTCAGGGACCCCTTTTAGTGGTTTTTGAATGCAAATAACTATTTATAGGGATTTAAAATTGATGGACCCACAATCATCAAATGACATCTATGATAATGTCAATGACATTTATGAAACTATCTTGGTTACAAATCCTATGGCTATTTCTTCAAAAGTATTTATTTTGGGCCTTTTGAAAGACAATTATTTCAAGGTTTTCTCTAACCTCTTTCTCCAAAATAATCCTATTTGTCACATCATTTTTTGAGTGATTATTTTTGGGTCTCTATTTTTGATAATTTCTCCAAAATAAATGTTTGTGGGTATATTTCTTCAAGATAAAAGCTTTGAAAGAAAAGAACCTTAAGGAAAATTGTCTCAAACAATTTTCTCAAAGGAATTATATCCTAAGAATGGTCCTTATACCTCTTTTTTAAATATCGCCCTTGCCCTTGGAAGTTCACTTTGAAACTCTACTTACAGACCATTTTCTTGAGAAAAGACCCTTTCAAAAAATTGAAGAGGTTACTTACCCAAGAAATTGACCCTTCAGGATTTTGAAAAGTGCCCTTCTAATATTATATTTGGGACACTTTATTGATGTTAGATAACATTCAAGCCTTTTATTTTATTGAAATACCTTTTAGGATTTGTGCGCAATCACTCATAGAATAATAAGTCCTCAGATAGTTTTATTTTAGATAAAATGTTTGAGAAAATTCCAACACTTAGTCCAAACAAAATCATCAAAAGAAATAAAAAATTTGGTGAAATAGAGTCTTGAAAGAAAAAATTAGTTAGCCAAAAAGGAGTGGGAAAAAACATACAAAAGAATTAGACTTGTTATTTACTATATCTTTGTGGGAATTACTTCCTCTAAAGGAATTCTAAATGTTATATTTAGCCAAAAGATAAAAATATTTCCCAAGTAAAACTTAAGCTTCTTTGAACCTGCTCTTTCAACTATTTTTCACCCTAAAAAACCTTCTCTAATATTCTCCATTTTCAATGATGGAATTGATTTAAATCCACCTAATCCCTTCAATTAAGATCTTAATTATTCATTCAAACTAGGTAGAATCTTGGTATGTGGGCCAAAAAGGCCAACAAATCCTTATCAAGTTATTTTTTGTTGACTCTGCAAGTCCATTATGTTGGGGTTAGTAATTAGAGGATGTACTAAGGTAGATGCCTAGCTAATGTGCCCATTCACTTATCCTCATACTAACAAATTCTAAGGCATTATCTAAAATCATTATTGTCGATATGACAAACTTAGTCATTATGCTATTATATAAGTCCAACACTATTGTTTCATTAGCTTCTTTAAGGGTAATTTATTCCACCCACCTGGTAAAGTAGTCAGTAGTGGTGATTACCCATTTGTATCTTATACTAGAAGGTGGATTGATCATTCCTATAAATTCCAAGCCCACTCCATGAGGGGTTGCTCTACCTAAATTGGGTTGAGAGGAAAGGCTACCAATATTTGATTACTTGCAAAAAGAGCACATTTTTGACACTTTCTCACCCATGCATAGGTATCCTTAAGGAGGTTGGGCCAGTAATAACCATCTCTCATCACTTTTACTATTGTATTACTTAGATTAAAATGGCCTCCCACAAGCCCATCATGAAATTATTCTAAAAGCCTTGACACTTGGTCATCATCTATGCACCTAAGAAGCACTCCATTGAGGTCCTTTCTAAATAAGACCCCATCAATCAAAGCATAAGGTATGGATTGAAGTCTAAAATACCTTATATTTTCCCTATCCATACCTTAAGGGCACTCACCTATCATCAAGAAATGTTTCATATCATGAAGCCATCTAGTATGGGGTAGAGGTTCATCTATTTATGAGTTGTCTTGTGTCACCAAAACAATGTCATTATGTTCTTAAAGGTCATCAACCATATGCTCACATAAGTTTTTGAATCTCATTAGATTAGTGACCTTGATCTCCACATTATAATCCATGACCTTGGTAACCCAACCAACCCTCTTATCATTCAATTCTTTGGTAAGAATAAAGTCTCTCATTCAAGGATGAGATACCATAAGATAAATTTTACTATTGGAGAGCATTGGTTTGAACTTTTTAAGGCTTATTACCACTATAAGGACTTGATTTTATAAAAAATTATACCTTACCTAATATCCTTGAAAAACTTGACTAAAAAATCAATTATCTTCTCAAGTCTTTCATGATTCTTCTACATCAGTATAGCTACAAAAGAATACAATATGAAATCCCTTAAAAAGTCATGATCCATGGGTGTGGGTGCTTGAGCAATGTCTTGATTGATAGCCTCAAATGTTTATTTACCTTCTCTTAATCAAGTGAAGACTTGGATCTTATTTAGCATGGTAATGATGGGTTTGACCAAGTTTACAAAACTAGGTATAAACCTTCTCACAAAGTTTATTTTTCCAAGGAAACTTTGGATTCCCTTCTTGTGCTTGGGTAAGGATAATGCCAAGATGGCACTTATTCTATAAAGATCAATAGCTAATCAATATTTTTAGATAATATGTCCTAATATTTTTATTTGATAAATAGAAAACACACATTTTTTGGGATTCAATGAGATCCCATATTATCTTCATCTCTCAAAGATAAATCTCAAGTGGTATAAGTGCTCACTAGCCTTCTTGGAGAAAATTATGATGTCATCCAAGTAGAATATCACCATTTGATTTAACAAGACTTATAAATCCATCTCCATGTCTCTATATAAATTTTACCCAACATTTAATAAGCCAAAAATGATCATTTGATAAGTGTATATGCCCCACTTTGTGGTGAAGGTAGTCTTGTATTGATCCTCTTCTGTCACCAGCACCTAGTTGTATCCTAAGTACCCATCCAAAAGATATAAGCATTATAAACTAGAAAATATCTACATAAGCTTCTCCATAGATGTTAAGGGGTAATGATCTTTAAAAGATACCTTATTTAAGTCCTTGAAGTCAACACACAACCTAATCTCCTTATTCTTCTTCCTTATAGGTACTAAGTTGCTACCCATGAGGAGTGATTGATATGAAAGATGATATTGTATTAAATCAATCTAGTCACTTATTTCCTCATAAACTCTTCAATTTTGGGATTGATATGTATTTTCATCTACCTCATAGGATTGGCATCAACCTCTAATTCTATAGTGTGTTGGGCTAACTTGGTATCAAAGCCTCTCGAGTCATTGTATTCCCAATCAAAGATATATGAATATTCTTTAAAAATTTGAATAAAAATATGCCTTTTAGCCTTAGTTCTTACCTTTTGAGGCTTAAGGAGCTTGTATTTAAGGATAAGGACTCTTTCATAGTTCTCTTCATTGGTCGACATCACTACCTTGGCTTTCCTCATATGGTCTCCCTCATGGAAAAAAATTCTAGGGTGACAATCCCTTTAGGAAGATTGTTAGACCTCAGCTAAAAAAATTGATACTGATGTTGGAATTTACCTTAGTTCATTGAGGAAAACTCTACTTCCTACTACAAGAAATTAGCAATATGATTGTCACTATTAAAGACCTATCAATGTATTTCATTATTTGGAAATGATGGTCTTACAAACATTCTAACATGTGGCCACACTTTTGAATTTTTCAATTCATTTAAGAGGTCAAATTGAGATCTCATAACTTCTAACCTATCAATATGTTGATTTTTGTTCTTTGGCATTGCTTGTATGTTAAAGGCCTCGAAATACTCAAGAATGTCCCACACTATATGCTTGTAATATTTCATCAAGGGGTTATTTATTATGTTTTTACCTTTGACCTAATGCACTATCATCTCACTATATCCATATACTTGTAACTACTTGATTCCTCTCCAACTAGCCCATTGAAGACCATGGATAAGATGCTCATACGGAATTGCATTACAAAATAAATTGAATTACAACCTATAAGATGAATACTTATTATTTAAGGGAGATATCAACATTGCACTTGCACCTTCCCCATGTTTTCTCCTTAAGCCATCAAATAACAATTTCCACAAACCACTACTATATTCTTGTGTCCTAATGAGGGATGACACATATTCATTTTCCTCATGAATTAAATAAACACTCATGTCTCTTTCTTAAACACCTTAAAAAGTGTCAATTAGCTAATTATCACTCCATAATTCATCCAAGAAAATATCAGGCATCTCCTTAGTATGATTTTTTAGTTCTTGACCAACCAAGTGGTCATCTTCATCTAGGATGGTGCAATTGATGTTTGAGATATTTGGCCCATAAATATCAATTAAAAATTTTGTAATAGGATCAACTTTGATGGATAATTTAGTACCATTTATTATCTTAAAATCCATGTAGGACCAATATACTTCTAGATAACCCAAATTTTTTGTTGTGAAATCTCTAGATAAGCATAGATCAAAATGAAAAGGCACATCTAGAATCAACACATATTAAGCCACTAAAACACTAGGCAAAGCATGCAAAGTCAAGTTTAGACCTTTAATGATACTATCTAGTTTAATGAAGACCCATAAAGTTATAAGACTCCCTTAGATTAGGGTTCATACTTCAAACCTAGATGATCTAAAATTGACTTAGGCATCACTAAAGTACTTGATCCATTGTCTACTATGTAGTTTTACACTAAGGAGTCACCAATGATTTAAAAAATGTATAAGGGAGGAGGTTTGAATACCTTATTTTATTTACCTTCATTAGGTATTTTGGTTGTATTGATGAGAACTACATTTTCCTTGCTTCATATATTATCAGAAACCTTAATCTTTGACAAACCTTCTTAAAGGATGTTCACCTCACTAGGCATAAACATCATGTCCCATATTGGCACACTCATATTAGATTTCTTCATTTGTTCAATAATATTTATGGGCACACCACCAAATATTTCTTGTGCTTTGGGAACCACAATTGTACTTTGAACTTGTGAGTTTTTTGGTGCAAAGGCATTATCTTAGTTCTAATTCTTTAGGGTAATTATAACCCTTGGGGTAGAAATTGGTTTACTTAGAATTGATAGTAATGGATTAATAATAGGAGGATCTTTGATTGCTTCTTGTTTACCATCTATGTTCCTTATTTTCAACCTCATATTAGCTACCACTAGAATGTATTCTTGGCTACAACTAGCTTGTTGATTGAGTGCATATCATCCTTCTTGTTCATAATTTACCATTGTAGCACCTAATTAGTTTGGTCCTTCATTAGACCCTTAAAAATTTTGAGGATATTCTAGTTTTTTCATCATATGTACTTCTACATTCTGAGCCATAAGAGCTTGATTGTACCCATAGCTAGCAGTCTACTACAATTTATTATTGAAGGCTTGATTGAAATTAGTGTTTGGGATAATGTATTCAAAAGACTAATTTTAAGGCATATTACCATCACTTTATTGATCAATTTTTTTTTTTGATTAGGGACTAATGTATTGGAGTTTCTTACATCATTTGGATTATAATTGATTTGCCTAACATAGTTAGGTTTCCCTTATCCTTAGCCTTGACCTTGACCTTAGAAATCTCCTTTATAGGGTGACCTTTTTTCTTGGTAAGATGGCTATTAGGGCTGATATGGGGATTGATAATTTATATTGAATTGGTATTATGACCTCTTTACATTCACCAATTCATGTTGAAAGGATTAAAACATGATCTTAAGCTCTTATAAATTCTTGTTTTATTGGGAATCACTAGATTGACTAGTTAAAGCTTTCTCTTGCTTTGGTGTAGGTATAGAAGAAGTGCTGGAAAAGGAGGAATGGCATAAAAGGGAGGAATAAATATAAGATGTGGTTGAATCTTAGGAAACAAATGCATTGGTGGTCTAGGTGTAAGATTTCCAACTTATACTAGATAATTCTCTACTCTGATTACCACTTCATAATCATTTAGTAGTGTGTTCCCTCCCATAGATTGGATCATTACTAAAATGTCACTATTAAGATATTTTAGGTAGTAAAGGAACTAAAGGTTAGGATTAGGCATGATAGAGACTAGAATCATATCCCATGTCTTTTGAAATCTTGTATTAACCTCATGAGGATCCCTCTTGATTGTGGTTAGCTACTCTGTAAGTGATAAATGGTCACTTTTATCTTCAAATCTCTTACACAATGCATCTCCTAACTGACCCCATGATGTGATTGAGTTATAAATAAAGGCTTTTATACCAATCTAGAGATTCACCCTTAAAAGAGATGGCTAACAACCTAATTACTACATTTTATTCATTGACATTATGAATATTACAAAAGTTGGATACATCCATGAGGTGTTTAGAAGGGGTTGTAAACTAGTCTCCTATGAAATAAGGAACACTTTTAAGAGTTTTTATTAGGATAAGATCATACTATGGGAGGTCTGAAGGGATCTAACCATTAAAATCCATAAAAGGGAAATCTCTAGGGGCTACCATGGAAATGAAAGGACCTAACAAAGATCTTCTTGTAGAGGTAGACTTTGAAATTAGTTTAAAAGGAAAGTTTCCTTTATGTGGATGATTATTATCAAATCATAACATTTTTACTAAGTTTAAAGTAAATTTAACAAATTCAAAAGGAATACCTCTAGAATTTGATCTTGTAGTGACCTTTGGAATGAAAGATAGTTTTTGGTCTACCACAAAAAAGTTGAGTGTTCCTCAGAGTCACCAAATACTTATTGGTTAAAAGATATAACTATTGTAGATTGATGAAACTAGTAACAAAATTAACCAATCTTGTTTGAAAGTGGATCCCTCTAGATGTACCATAAACTATTATGGAAATTATTTTTCACCCATTGGGAGAGTTATTTAAGATCCCTCCAACTAAGCCACAAAATTGAGACAATCTCAAACTATGGGTATCCTATGGTGAGGTTGAACCTCCAGATAAGGTCAACTTCCTCTTGATAGATAACCTAGAAATGCTTCTGCTTGGAAAAGGGTTAGAAAAGGGGAAAAGGGATACTAAGAGAGCTAAAAGGTGATTCACCATATTTAAATGAGACTCACATATGTTTAGAACCAACAATATATTAACATAATTTAATTTTTTCTCACATAATCTCTTAAATTATCTAATTTCATAATTATTTCATGAACTAGGCTCACCAAGAAATGAATGAAGCAAAGAGGAATTCTAAGACTCATATTAGGCATCCATTAATGATAGAAAAAACACAATTTTGGAACTATAAATAGCTTGAAAACACCCTAAAATAGGTAAGAAAGAAGGACAATGGAAATGGAAGGATCTCCTTCACAATTCCATAATCCACAAGCTTACTAAACACTAGTCAATGGCAAGAGATAGGTAAAAATCATCTTATTCCTTAAAGAGGTAGTTATTACAAATTTTGATAGGGTTTTTTCCTTATTGAATGAGTGTCTCTTTCTCTTAAAAAATTAGAGAGTCCTTGTGAGTCAAAAAATTAGAGAAAGAGAGTTAAAATTAGGGATAAATAGGAGATATAGGAGAAAAGGGGAAGAGAGAGGAGAAGCACGCAATCAAAATGAGCTTCCACTACCTTTCAATTAATTCTCAACCACTTTTTTATCAAATCAGGACTAGTCCTCCATCTATAAATTAGCCTTTATTTTCCCCCATAGCCTTGAAGATCTCTCATTAGTTTAGAAACACACTAGGAGACAAGAATTAGTTGAGGATGATGATTCATGTTGCTGTTAAGAAGGAAAACATATTTAAAGCCCCTAAAAATGCATTGAATTCTCCACCTAAAATATTCAACCACTAGATATCCCTCTTTGATTTATATGCGACCTTCCACTTGGTCTTAATTATAAGGAAAAAATATTCATATCTATGGACCTGACTGAGCCATGACTATGTCTACTTTAAATGGTTATAGGTACCTGTTTGTCAAGGATATGACTCTGTTGAAAGATAAGACATTATTTTCATAATCACAAATATGTCCTTACATTAAACTCTAAATTTAGACCTATTATAGATTAAAACCAATCACCCTATTGGTTTTCATATAGTCATTACCACAATGAAAATCCCATGAGGCTTCTTAACTCCATTCTTGATCTTTATTAGGTCTCAATGGCCCCAATATGTTCCTGAACATTATGGAAGCCCATAACTCATTATACACAAGGATCCTCTTCTAAGAATAGTAAATGTAGTCATGAAACAACATTATAACCTCAAAAAGTGTCCTAGAATTTCTAATTCTTTAAACCATAGGTTCAAATTAGTCTTTAATGGTGACCATTCAAAAAAACTATTCCAGCTCAACTTGGATTGTATTTGAATATTGACTCTATAAATTTACCTACCTATGTCAATAAAATATTTTTATCTAATTTGTCTACCCATATGGCATTCTTGTCACACTTCTATCATATTTTAAACATATGACTGATGCATATTTGTACATGTGTCATTATCTTTTACACCCCTAGGAATTGGATCAAAATCCACTCCATTGATCTTTATTAAAAGTCTCATGGGCTTGAATTTCATCATTGACCATTAATATTGAATCAGGCTTCCCAAATTTTGACACTTATCATCCCCACATGCTCTCTATATACCCTACCATTAAATCTTCATTTAGTTAACACTTTTGCACCATGTGGTAACCTCACATTTAATTTAGGTTCATTTACCTCTTAAATTTATTCACACCATTGGTCTTCACCTACAATTGAACATGTACCATTGATATTTATCTACTTGATCAAATGTACACTATTACATCTATTGTTCCACCATGATTATGAACTTATTATCATCACATTCATCCTTAGGATCATCTGAATTATTGATATATTTATTACTATTGAGATTCATTTGTACATTGAAACACTCCATTAATTTATGTGGACCCACTGACTATGTTGATCACTTGTCTATCATTTATCTTTATTCAAGC
The DNA here is from genome assembly GCA_037957365.1 of Torreya grandis. Classification (NCBI taxonomy): domain Eukaryota; kingdom Viridiplantae; phylum Streptophyta; class Pinopsida; order Cupressales; family Taxaceae; genus Torreya; species Torreya grandis. The sequence goes on from JARHVA010001716.1 coordinate 1,218,282, forward strand.
ATGTGAGATCTTTCCACTTAGTATCCCCATGTTTGACCTCAAGATCTTTTGAAATATTTGACTTCAAATGACTAATTTCATGGTTTTAATTTGATGTCCCTATACACATCCCACTCTACTAGTTCAACTTTGAAGGCTTATATCTTGAGATAGAAATCTCATCAAGATGCTAAATTTGTATGGAATGTTCTGGGCAAAAAATACATCATCTTCACATTATACTTTGTCTTTGAGAGTCCTCCTAAATATATTTATTAAATTTACAACCAAACTGACCCATTCTTTGCTACATGGTTTTTTATGATAGTCTAGCTTATCTAGGCTTGTGTTGGTCATCTTTGGACCCATTAAGGCTCTTAAAATACTTTGAGACTTTGAGAAAACCTTTTTCATGCCCCTTGAATTCCATGAACACCATGAAAACCTGTTGGATCCTTTCACTTGCAATTTTAGGCCTATTTCTAGACCTACTTCCTAAAAATCATCAAATTACACTTTAAGTTTGCTTAAAGTGTTTCAAAATATTTTAAGTGGTATGTGCTTTTAATCTTGTACTATTGGATCACTCAATCAATAAGGACCCTACTCAGCCTCTCACTCTACACTAGGGTTTACAAAATATTGATCCATCTAAGCAAGTTTTATATGTAGGCCAAAATTTGCTAGTAGTTCCCTCAATTATATATACATCATCTATTTTCATATCTAATTATGAGTGATCCAAAGATTTAGATTCCATAAACATACCTCTACACAAAAAACTTTCTAGCCTTATATGAAGGGACAAGTGTATCCTTGTGTCTCCTCATGCCCATAGACTTCACTTGATGGGCACTACTTGTTATGGCTCACTCTCCAAAAGATACCATTCATTATTAAATGGTGGTTGAATTCTTAGCCCAATGATGTTTATGTTGTTTGAAAAATAGTGTCTTTAATGAGCTCCCTTACTCTACTAGATATACACTGTACAAAGATGATGAACTAGCTACTGGATCTATTTAGAAAATTTCTACCTCAAATTTATACTGAGATTATTCTTGACCTATAATATCTATAATAATAGAGGGAGGGGGTTGCATAATATTCACCCAAAGGTCTCTTCTTACCTTATTACACACTTAGCAAGTGTGCATTGCTTTCTAAAAAAATAATTCCTTCTTTTCCTCTTTATCATAGACCTCTTGGCTGACATCTTTATCATTGATATAATAAATTCCTATTCATCAACCCCCAACTTTGATAAATCATACTCAGAAGTTATCTTTGGCACATGTGAGTTGTCCAACTAAGACTTGATTTGCATTCATCTCTTTCTGGTTATTGGTGGTGAGGATCTCTATGCAATTCCCTTCCATTTTCCATTTTTTATTATGGGGGAGCTATGAACTTCTATAGTGAGGCATGTGGTTGTGTAGATGGCTATGGTTGCACTTGTTCTTACCCAAGTTGTTGTGCACTAGGAGGGATGACTTGAATAGGTTGTACTAACCTCATGACCAGGGCTGTCTACCTTTATACTTTGTCTTGCACTTAAACCATTGTGATAAAAAGGTCATTATAGTCAAAATTGTTGTGACTAACTCATACACCTTAATTTTAATACCATTATACAATATAGTTACTGATGCATGGTGCCCCAATATTGCATGACATCTTATGGAGTTTGAGGGTGCAATTTGATCAAACATAGATCATCAAGCCATCATGTGTTAAACAACCTAAATTACTCATAATATTATCTTGTCTTAGTCTAAGTGATGCCTATGTAGTATAAGGCTAACTTACTATAGTAACATTAACTTGGCCTAGCAGGGACTTCCATTGGGTGAAGCATAACAATAAAGCTAGAAACTAATATTGGAAATTTTGTGAGCCACCTAAAATTACCTTGTTAATATTAATGTTAAGTTCAGATGTAAGAAACTCAAGCCAATTGAAGTTATCATTTAGGTACATCATGTGATACACAATGTTAATTACTCCTTTTATTACCTACTTGACCTAGTTTATTATCTACTAGAACCTCTTTGTTATACACTCTACTAGAATGTGCACTGCAATGTCCTCAATGGATTTAACTAGGTTTCATTTTCCTATCTTATTTGGAAACTTCTTTCTAATAACTAAATTAATTGGTAGTGTGGTGGAATTATATGGAAATAAGGATTTTCCATGATTTATGAGGCTTATGGCTCTCACCATGTTTTGCACATTGATCCAAGTAATGATATCTTAGGACAAATGAATAGCCCCTAGTTGTATATTATTAAGAAGTTATGCATTATCTCATCTAGTTGCCTAAATTTAGGTAACTTGATTATCCTCTCTAGATTCAAAACCCCAAATCATATGTTTAAGTGCAAGAGCTCTTACTTATTAACGTAGTTGTGTTAATGGGGTGAAGAGAGTAATTTTGGCTATTTTCACAAAGTTGAAGGGATTTGAGTCATTGTATTTGGTATTTCAAAGACCTATCCCAATACCTATTTCCTCCTTCTATACATCTATGATTAGGATTAATAACTTTCTCATATATATGACTATACCTATAATCTACGTTATTTTCATTACTTTGTTCTACCAAAATTTGGGTCTCAATTTTTATGCATAGGAGTATATCAAGAGAAGATAGTAGAATAATCTTAATATCCAAAGTCTATAATGTTTTGGTATTATTCATCCCCTTTGTTTTATATCTTTTATCATCTAATTTTCTCTTCCCAACCTATTTAAATGTATTGACTACCTGTGCACGAGTGTTGTTCCTCATATTTAATATTTTAGCTTTGATAGTGAACTTTTTATCTCCTAAATATTTAATTTACTCCATAGAATGTGTTTGATATGACCCTATGTCACTTCATGTAGCTAATATATTTAATTAATCCACCTATCATGTCCCAACTTGATCTACTTGGAAAAAGATACAATCTTTTGAAACACCCTGTCATTAATGGTCTTACATGATCATTAGCAATATTTCTACCATAACTATCTTATCATCACCATTTTACCATACTTAATTGAGCTCAATGTGGTTACAACTTACTATCCTTGATGATCTATCACTATAATGTGAATTCACCCTATCATCATAGCCTATTCTTAGATGTTTTGATGTGAGATTAAAGGAAGTAAGGCTTAATCTTACAACCATATATACATCCTAAAACTATGGTTTCTTGAAAAAAAATTAGCAAAATGGTACCCTATTATGAGACTTCTTGAATAATGTATGGTCATTTCCATTTAGTTCACATCGTACTTGGAAATGCTTTGAACCTTCTATCATATAATAACACTACATGTTCTCGATTAATCTCTTTAGATCACAAGTTATGATCATGACATGCCTTATGAGTCAATGTTTGAATAAATTTTAAAATAATAAATTCACCATTAATGAATACAAAATACATTTCCACTAAAGGTGTTTTGTTTATTTTTTCTAAATATCTCTGCATATTTACTTATATATCCATAGCTTGATTATCCATCACATGCCACGATTATATAAAATCCCTTACAATAACATTTACAATCAACATTGAGAGTATTACAAGGCCCGTCAAGGTATCCCTTAGGAGATACCTTGAAAGAAAATTCCAATCATGTGTATATTCAAGGTATCTACTAGGATAACCTTTGAAGGTACTACAAGACCCTTTAAGGTATCTAATATAAGGTACCTTGAAGGGAATTTTATTATTTTTAAGGGTACATTGAAAGTATATCTTAGGAGATACATTTCAAACATGCATAAGGTTACCCTTGAAGGTATTACAAGGCCCTTCAAGGTATCTCCTAAGAGATACCTTGAAAGAAAATTCCAATCATGCACATGTTCAAGGTATCTACTAGGATACCCCTTGAATTTATTATAAGGCCCTTTAAGGTATCTCCTTGGAGATACCTTGAAATAAAATTACAATCATATGCATGTTTAATATATCTACTAAGAAAACCCTTAAAGTGCATTGTAGTACCTGTAAAGGTAAATTGAAGGTATATATTAGGTGATACCTTTCAAACATGCATAAGGGTACCCTTGAAGGTATTAAAATGTAATTGAAGGTATCTCCTAAATTCTAAATTATCTTAACAAGATTTTATTCTATAAATAGTCACTGAGATTTATCAATTAGAATTACTATGACACATTATTCATTAACATAATTTAAGTAACTCATAATATAAATTTTAAAATTGATATTGCATATATCAAATAGCTAAGATACCATATAAATGACAAGAAGTGGAAGAGACCACCATATAACATAAAATTTCAAAAGAACTCAAAGGATTTTTTATCTATATTTGATGTCAAAATTTGTCCTCTTTGATTAGATAAGGTGATACACATTTCATAAGCTTGGGATTAGGCCATCCTCATCTATCAAGAAAGTTTGAAGTAACAATAAACATTTAATTAGTGATAAAAGGAAAGTTACAATAATAAATATTCCCAAACAAGGCTTGTAGTTATTAGAGAGGATGTCTATGAAGTGGTAACTATAAATGGTGGTACTTGTCCATTGGCAATTACTATAGCTATTTTAGTTACAAATGAAATTTTTGCCACTATAGCTAAAGTTATTTTCATAGTATGGGTTGTCATTAATGGGACCTTAAAAATAGAATATGAGTTGTAGTTGGAGTAATGGTTACAACTAAAATTGTCAGTGGGGTGACCATAGATGTCATGGCCTACTTGTTTGCCTAAATTTGGAGGTAGAGAGTATGGCTAGAGTAAAAGTCAATTTCCACTAACTTGAAGTCCAATAGGGGTATTTTAAAAATTTGAGGAATCTTATCCATCAACTTTATGTGTATCTTTAGTGATTCCTTAGGCTTTACTTACAAGGGTTTTTCTCTAAGAACCCTACCTCTAAAAAACTCACTAGTTGTTGCACTTCATCAACTATTCTATAGATAGTGCCCTCAATCTCTAATCTAAAATTATTGGTAGCTACATAGATAAGGTCTTTAAAAATGGATCCATGTACTAAGTCTCTATATAGAGTGAATACATTATTGATCTTTAATTCTCAAAAGATATACATAGCTTGCCTCTCCTGACTGATCAACTGTAGGACCAAATACTTCATTTCTTGGTGTCAGTCAATCAAGGCATCTCTCCTACTAACTATGTAGGTATATGCCTAGGTAGCATTAGAATATGATATTAGGTTAAAATGGGAATAATATTTATTCCTATATCCTCTACTAAAAAACTGCAATTTATCCTCCATTTTATTCATCTATTCTACCTCTAGATATACATCTCCCCATCAGGGATATGACTCCCCTTTTGTAGCTCTGATTAATTGGATGATAATGTATAGCTTCATAGATGACCCATTTAAATTATCAATTATTTACACTAGAGGTTTTTTATTGGTTATTTCTTGTAATTCTTAAATGTTTTGATCATATCCTTTGAACATTTCCTTGATCACCCCCTGTAGAATCCATAAAGGTATAGGGGTCCTTCTAGGGTAGAGGGATCACATAAGAGGTATGTAATTTTATCCTTTTGGATAGATATAAGATATATTCCATTTTTTACAATTCCACCTCCTATCCTTCTGAAATGAGGTTCTTATTTTTGACCCTCAGTCTTTGTCACCTTATAAAAATGGAACTTGACCACCAGCTGCTCAATAACTACCAAGTTTCCCCTACCCTCTTCTGCATTTTATATCTTTTGTATTGATTGTAGTATATTCAAGGTTATTAACTACTCAATGGGATTTTTAGCCTCTAATAGAGTAAATTATTTAGGTTTTATTTTATGGAGCATGGGATTAAGGGTAAAGGGTCTTTTTTATGGGAAAGGTGGGATTGCCCACCTCCAACTAGTGACCTTTTTAGGGAGCATTGTATCTAGAATCAACTTGCCCTTTTTAAGCTTCTTTTGAGTGGTCACCATAACTTTATAGGTGTGATTATTCTAGGTTAGTGTTATCCCCATTTGGGTGGATGGTTTATGTAGGGAAATAGTTGAATTGAAAATGAATGCAAAGACTAGGATCTCAAATAGGACTCATTTCTATGGTTGAGGAGGGTTAATTATGTTAAAGTAGAAGTATGTAGAGGAAGTACTAAGGAAATTTTGTAATTACTGAATGGTTGAGGAAAATGTGAGCCCAATAGTAGTGGTAGTATGTGAATTATGGATTTGACTAAATAGAATCTCATTCAAAGAATTTAAATAATGAGAGGGAGCTATAATATTGGATGCCACTACATTAGAAATTATAGAAGCTGAGGACAAAGAATAGTGGGATAAGGTGAATACATGTTACAAAAAATTAAGTGGGGGAACTATTTAAATAGTTTTCATTATTTTCTACAAGTCTAAAGGACCTAGAGAGACTCTCACTAATTGTCCACTTGTGGAAGCCAAGGTTCTCAAACCTACTTCATCTTCAGTGTGTCTCTCTTCTAGAAGTATCTCAATGGAAATTGAACTATTCCCAAAAATATTTATATCCATTGATTGGTCCTATTCTTATTCAATCCATTCATCCTTATGATCACTCTCAGTAGTCTCACTAGTAGTTACTAAGAGTGATGTCTCAAATTCACCTTCCCATTCTCCTTCATCTGAGGGTAATTTATTCAGTTACTTTTCACTATCTAATACCTATACGGGTTATATTATTTTATAACCCTTCCCTCCATTCAAGCATCCTATTGATCACTCATTAGGTGTCTCTTAGAGAGTTTCACACTGTGGTAAGGTTTGAGGAGTCTTGGGTTTATTTTTGTATACAATAGGATCCATAGTGGGACTAGAAGTTTGTGTGGAGGTAATTAGAGAAATAATTGATGAAACAAGTGTGATATTGGGTGTATATGAGGGGATAATGGATGGATGTAAACTAATAGCTTAGGTGAGTAAGGAAATAAGAGGAACTTATTATGCTATGGTGAGTGGAGGAAAGGGAAACATAGAGAAGGCTCAACTATTCCCTATAGTGGTGGTTGTTGCATGAATTTAAGGTGAAAGTGGGAGAGGATAATTGACTGAGGAGAGGAAGGAAGGAAGATGAACTTCCTAAACTATGGTGAGTTAAGGAAAAATTAAAATAGGGAAAAATCCACCACTACCCATGGTATTTATGGTTCTTTGTGCTACATAGGATGGAGAGAGGATCATTGAAATTGTAGTAATTACTACAATTGGAATAGAGGGTGGAAAGGCATGAGGATATGCCTAAGGGGATACATTCTCTTGTGTTCCCATTTTTGAAAGGACCCCCTTGGGAGGATCTAAAATGTAGTGATAATTTTCAATATTCTTAGCCTACTCTTTGGTGGTTTTAGTTTTAAAATGTATGTGCATGGTCACCACCATTGGCATGGAGACCTTATTCATCATGGGATAGACATTTGCATCATTTAGGGTGTTTATAAACACCTCATCATGCCAAGTGTGGATGTGCCCATAGTCAATCTTTACCATTCCTTTGAGTCTTTTTAGGTCTTTCCTCAGATTCTCCCTAGGGTCCCATTCTTTTTAGGGTGCCCTCATGAAATCATAATGGGTTTGAGTTTTTACCACTAGCTAGAAGTGTTCCCATTTGGTGTATTGAATCCTACCAATACTAAGGGGATTTGGGTGAAAAAATATCTACCTATTATTTATTAGTTAAACATCCACAAAGTCAGCTTATTGGGCAATAATTTCTTAGTTTACAACTTTGTCTAGGACCAACCTAGATAGATACCTAGGGTAAGCTCTAGTGCCCTCTATCCTGATTATGGTGTAGTCTAGATAGAGCTAATAATCCCCCATCTTGACTATGCTCTTCTTGATTTTATTTGAGATCCTAGGCATATATTTGTTATAGATAGCTTGGTATACCATTGGGTAGAAGGTCTCTATAATCTTGGTCATGTTCCTCCTGAACCTATGAATGTGGAGGATGTTGAACCTTTCACATATCCTACTCATAGGTTACTATTTAGGAGGCTCCCAAGGCTTGTTGAAAGATGCATGGATGGTTCCATTTATATCATCTACCATGTAGGACATCATATAGATGTTGTGACTCAATGAATTGTTTAGACTAGTTATTGTGTTGATGATGTTGGAACTAATGATTTCCCCTATGGTAAATATCCTTTTAGAGGTGAGAATAAGGTTGAATAGAGGAATCCACACCTCATTGACATAAATCATTCTAGGGAAACCATATATTTTGTTTAACAGGGCCATGTTAATTCTAATCCAAATAAAATATTGGTTATTGGAATAGACAAAATAAGGCTTCTGATTGTAAAAGTATTGGGGTCATGGGCCCATTCTTATATCTTTGTGGTTACATTGTTTTCATGTATCTAGGTAGTCAATATAGTTTAGTTGTATACCATCTTAGGGGAAGGTAGCTTGTATTACTTTTTGAATACTCTATCACTAAGGTGGGACACTGGTTTGCTATTTTGGTGAATGTGCAATATTTAGCCATAAATTTTACTATTTGTAAATAAATCAAATAATAATTTGATGTAGGGCATTTCCTTGATTATAGTTGTGGAATTATGCTAACCCATTGTGTTGATTGCCAAAAGGTCATCCTAGTACCTCCATGATAATGTAGAGAGTTTGTACTCTAGAGTTCAAGGTTTGGCCTTGTTGACTTCTTTCCATATAGAAGAGAAGTGATTGAAACCATGTTTAATGGAATATTCATCAAACACTATGTCAGTATATTCTATTTTTCCTACAATTAAATATGTAGATGGAGGAGGTGAACTTTGAGAAGATGAGGCCATGATTATGTAGTTGTGAAACTTTTGGTTTGTGAGAGTTCAAACTTGGGCTTGTAATTTTTTTATTTCAATGGCAATATGAGTGTAATTGGCTCTAAAAATTGCATATATTTCCTTTGGATTCATTAGATTTTCTTAATTGAATGTAAGGATATTTATTTCATGTGAATTAATGGTTTCAATGGCTTTAGATTTGGTGACACTATTATTGTGTCAGACTCACATGATGGTGCTAATTTATAGGATCATGTTGAGTCACTTGCCTAGGAGATTTTGTATAATGACTTTTATTGAGTTAGTCTCCAGATGATTGGGATGATGACATTTATAATGATATCATTTGCCTACTTACCAAAGGATTATTTCATTAAATTTAATCTATTAGTCTCTAGGTAAATGGGATAGAGACACTTAGCATAATCTTAGAGAGATGCTTGCCTATTGAACTTGACATATTTTTAAAGTTTTGAAATGTCATGTATTTGTGGGCACATGCCACATATCCTTAATTATTGAATAATGAAGTCCTAAGCTTAATTTCATGAGAACCTTTGAAGGTATTACAAGGTCCTTTATAGTATCACCTAGCGCTACCTTCAAACAAACCTTAAATGGCCTTCTAAAACCTTCAAGGGTAACCTTATGCATGTTTGAAAGGTATCTCTTAGGAGATATTGAATATACATAATATTTTCAAACTTGTATTGATTACTAACACTTTTTATCTTACATTAACCTATTGAGTCTCAATATCTATGAGTGCATGCCTCAAGGGGTGCACCAAGAAATGGGTGGGTAGACCATCGGTGCTTCATAAGATTATTGTTCCTTTTGACACTTTCCATCCACACACTAGCCTCCTAAAACCATTCAACCCAAGCTTGTTTTTCTTAGTTCTACCTATTCATATCACTTGCTATGTTTTATCCTTAATTTCTTACCTTATCACCATTTTGACCTATTGATTGCCTTAGGTTGACCAAGTCAACTTAGCATAGTTTAAGGACTTTTATCTATTTTGGTTTGTTGGGCTCATAGCTAACCTAACATAAACCTAGTGAGTTAGACCTGAAAATATGTTAGGTCAACCTAGCACAACTGACATTCCTAAATGATTTTAGGGTAAGATAATACTATATATACAAGGTAATTTACTACCATTTCATAAGAGTGAATAATTAAGTGAATAAGTGCAAATGAACATCTACCTATTGACCATTCTACTTGGGGAATAAATAATTAGGGTTTAATACTTTCTTTGGAGCTCTGATATCATCTTATGGATAAGTCTTTTGGATTCTTGGATAGATTATTTAGCCTAGATCTAATTTATATTATTTATCTTTACATGACATTAAAATATCTTAAAAATCACCTTGGCCAAAGGGGAGATTGAGGCTCAGTGAGTTCATCTTCAAATGTAAGTATTCATAACTTTATTCCTCCTTTGTAAGAGTAGATAGATAGTGAATTTGTATTCTTCTCTTCTATATATTAAGATTACATATACATTGACATGAGTATATGTATTCTATACTTTTTTAGTTTAGTTTTTTGTTTGTTTTGTTTCTAACCCCTACTTTATGCCACAAGTTTTGGTTCACATTATATTAGATTTACTTTTTTTATTATTAGATTAGTAACATATTAAATCATAGGACTATTTTAGGGTTTTTGTGTAATTGTGTTATACTATAAGATTTGGAACCTTACCTCACATGGTTTTGTTGTGAAAAGTTATATACTTATCAGATGTAGCAGATCCTCACATTGGTCATACTCCCACTTAACAATTGTATGCTCCCTAATCATAAGTGTAGGTGTGCTCTATCCCATCCGATCTAGGATTGATTTATGGACATGATGCATTTTTTATTATATAAATTATAGTGAAATTGATGTGAATCAAATCCTTGAAATATTTATTTCACATATTTCATTTTATTTTGATCATCATTTTGATCATATATTTTGACACACTAGATCGATTTTATCGATCTAGTTTTTTCTTTGTGTAGGTTTTCAAGAATAGGCAACTAGATCGACTAGCTCAACTTAGTATAGGTTTCAATTTTATAGACTTATAATTTAGCCTAATATATAAACCAAATTGACCTAGTTTATTTTTAGTCTTCCATTTCAACATACTAGGTCGACCAAGTTGACCTAGTGCATTTTTAACTCTTTTTGCAATAGGCTCCTGTATAGCTTGATCGACCAGCTTGACCTAGTTTACAAGTTTTTAAAATTTTATAAAAGGTTCTTCATAAAAAATATTAATCATTTTTTCATCTCTTATCCACCAAGGTCAATTCATATTTCCTTTGTATCTTTCTTTTTATGTACTTTCCTTTCATGTTTATAATCTTCAAAACTATCTTTGTATAGTCAAGTAGGTCGACCCTGTGGACCTAGTTCTATGTTGTGTGTTTTATAAAATAACAAGGTCAACCTAACCGACCTATTTCACTTTAAAAAATTTATTTCATAGTATAGGTTTGACCCTATTGAATTTTTTTTATATGATTGTCCATATAGTTTCTAAACTATACCTTATTTCAAAGTTGTAACTAACCATATATGTTAATCACATCTTTCTTTTAAGTTGCGTGCATGCTTAGAATAGTTGACATAGTATAATTATGGGATTTTTAATAAATCACTTAGTCTCACTATTTCTATTATTTTACACACATATCCAAACCACATAAACATCAACAAACATTTAAAAATTTGACTACCTAGGTCTACTTACTTGGATTTCATCACCAAGAGGGAAGCCAACTTGATTCTCTAGTCAAGTATAAAGTGTGGTTTGTGGTATATTTTGGCTAAGAACCCATTAACCTTATTGTTACAATGTGTGAAATAAGGGGGTATGCCCCAATAACAAGATTGTATCATTTCCACTAAAGTCTCTTTCATCCTAAACTTACCTAAAACTAGCCTTAGATTGTTATCTACTACCTTTCTTATAGCCAATCTCCCTTTCACACTTAAAATCATTCTTAATAATCTAATAAACATTCTAGGTTAACCATGTAGATATATTTACTTTCAAGTTGTTTTATTTCTCTTTTATCAATTGTGTGTGAAAAATATTGCATTATCCAATGTTAGTATAATATTTTGCTTTGTGTGCATCAATTAGATTGGCTAGTGTCAATTCAATTGGTTGTTTGTTTCCCTTTAGTACTTATTTATTTTAATTACTTGAAAATTATTTTGTTTTAATTCAAAACTTGATATCAAATTTATCTTCTTCCTTTCATCATCAAAAATCTAATGCATTTTATGGTTTACAAAATGGATGAGTAAAACTAAAGATATAGATAAAATAAGGAAACTATCTATTGTGCTACATCAACCCTATTGACCTAGTATCTTTTTTAGCCTTTATCCATTGTAATATGTCAAATTTATCCACCCTATACTATCTAAAATCTATTTTACCATTTTTTCCAATATTTATACACTATATTAGATCAACCTGGTCGACCCTGTATAGTTTTACAGTTCCTATTTTTATGCTAGGTTAACCCGATTGACCCTGTACTATTTTCTATCACTTTTTTTTCTCCTTGTGTTTTTATCTAGTCTAGTTTCATCATGATGACATATTTTCAACCTTCCTTTATTCCAAAACATTCATTATTAAGGACTTTGATAGTAACATCACTTATTTCATTACTTCTGATGAGACTATCCAATTTCTTCCTTCCCCTTCTCCCAAACCAAAACCACTCACTACATAATGTAATGTAGTTTATTTCCTTCATCATAATCCTCTTCCAAATACCAATGTTTTGAATCCTTCACCAAATCATACCAATCAAATTGATAATCTATATGGTTTCTAATTTTTTTCAAAAATCTTGATGATAATACTAACTACACTCCTCACAATAATGGTGGCCTTACCAAGCTTCCTTCTTCTTCTACCACACTTAAGATAACTAACACCAATGTTTGGAACCCTTCACCTACAAAGAATCTTCCTCCCACCAATACTAATAATATTCTTCTGATCAACACTAATATCCCACACTCAAACCCACTTATTAACATAACTCAACCTATTTCCCAAGTCATACATCAAATGAACATCATGAAAACTTCTAATCAATCTCAAATTATGAGCATGAAATAACATTTATGAAACATTACTAGTCAACCACCTCAAGTCATCATGTCTCAACCAAATAAAAATTATGTCCCTCATCCTCTTAGAGATGTCAATGGTAATTCATCCCTCAACATACAATAAATTAAAAAATTCTTCAACATCTCCAAAATGATCCTTTAGAACAATTCATTACATCCATAAATATTGGAAACATTTATCCAACTATCACATATAATGGGACTAAGGACCCTACTATCTTTCTCAAGTCTTTTGGTAATCTCTATAAGTAATGGGTCTAAACTAACACCTTTAATACCACCAAGATCTTATCCAAAACCTTTTTTGGTGATTCACTTGAATGATACAACCAACTACCTAGACATTCCATCTCACAATTATAGGATTTAGTCAATACTTTAGTGAAGGAATTCCAACATGATGACCTTCCTAAAAATTACCTTAGTTATTTCATCAATGCCAAATAACTTACTAATGAATCTACTCATACTTTTATCAAATGATAGAAGTCTATATCTCATAAGGTGGACCATAACATGAATGATGATACTCTTTTAAAAATATTTGTCTGCTCTTAAGGCTACTCTTCAATAAAAAATTTGAATCTTTTCACCTATAACTTTAGAAGAAGCCTTAGACCAAGTAAAAAGGCAAGATTTTTTTATGACTCAATTTGAACCATCTCAAAAAACTACTAAAACAACTTTCCAATCTTCTTCCCATACCATTGATTCATTCAAGCCTCTCCAAAATCAAAATGGAGCATTCACTTCAACCAATTTTAACCCAACCCACCCTCCCTTAAGTCTAGAATAACTTAAAGATAAATTACCACCATCTAAAACCATGAACTTTGATCCTTTTAAGCCTCCTCAAAAATGGTACAATATAGATAAATTTTATTGATGGTATGCTAATATGGTCATTTTCATGAGTCTTGTCATGATTTTTGCCAATTTCTTCTTTCTTGCTTGCTTGGTCAACATTTCATTTTTTATATCCTAAAAAAATAAAGTTATCAAGACTATCTTCAAGATTCTCAAATTCAATCTCAAGAACCATAGTCACATCAACATCAAATACCTAATAAACAAAAATAATTATCCCATACCTATACCTCATTTACTAATTTTTTTCAAACCACAATTGATCCTTCTTCCTACACCAATAAGGAAATGATATCTAACATGAACAAATTTAAAAATATTGTGGCATCCATTGACCTCAAAATATTAGGCCACATAAACTAAAAGAGTACCTATCTCAATGCCTACTCCAAATAATATCATCCATGGTCCCCCTTTACCTATTTATACCTCTCCTACACATCATATGTCACATTCAACCTTATTCAAATCTAACAAACCACCACATTTACGTATCTCAAAAAACACTTGCCAACCCAATGAAAATCAATCTAATGTTTTAGTTTTAACTCACTCCAACTCGCATATTGGGGCATCTTGTTATGCCCATCCATATATTCATTGAAACTTTGGGGCATCTTAATATTCCCATCCCTACATCCACTTACCCTTTGGGGCATCTTGTGATACACACTCTTATTCTACAATGAATAATAAAAAACAAATCTAGATTCAAAAAAACTTTTGAGACTTATAGACTTGTATTTAACATGATCATCTTTGATAAAAATGTTAGCATATATTTTACTTGTTCTTTTTGTCTCATATTTCTTTTTTTTTTGTGCATTTTTTTCTTAATTTCAGTTTACTATCATCGTTGTTTTCCTTTACATTATTTGCTTTTTTACACATTACATTTGCCATTTGCTTTCATTTTTATCCTCGTATATTTATTTCATTTGTCATTTTTTTATTTTTCTTAGTATATTTATGATCATTTTCCCCCCTTTATTTATCGTGTACCCCTTGACATACCATATTCTTCTTTCATTTTTGACATTTCTCTTTTTGACACCCCTTGGGTTTTGCTTTTCTGAGTTACTTTGTAAGACTGTGGATAGGACCTGGCAATCCTCACCAAACCACCATCTTTTTTATTACTTCACTTTATTATTTCCCATGTTTCTTTTTACCACCCTTTGTTTTCTTTTTTCTTTTACGAGTTGTAGTATAAGACCACAGTTAAGACCTAGCCATCCTCATAAAATTACCACCTTTTCCTTTCTTGTCTAGAATGTTTTTTTCAATTATGACAAGTTAATGATGTTTGTTCTCAACTTTAACTTTTGATTCTTTTACTAGATTAAATCTGCACAACAATCTATGTTAGCATGCTTTCCTTCATTTCCCTTATTCTTAAGATAAGGAATCACACTTTATTGTCATTATATACCTCTTTTTGCCCCTTGTCACATTTTTTACAATTTGAAGTAATTCAAATTTGTTCCATGTGTCATTCCTCTTGATTTACCCTTTCTTTCATCTCTACATTAGATAAAACAATGTTGAAGTCAAGATAACACTTTTATTTTACCTAGATTTACAAGACTCTTAGACCCTATTCTCTTTGAATTTCTCTCTCTTAGCAACTTTATCCCAAGTTTTTAGAAGAAAGTCATCTTTACCACCTATGTTTGGTCTTAAAAATTTTTATGGAGGAGGAATCTTTAAAATCCATCAAGAAAGTTAAAATCCAAATCATTTGAAACAAAAGGCAATGATATATAAAAGTCAACATACAAATCTCAAAAGTCAAATTCATAATAAAATGTGTGATTTTAAGAACATTTACAATCTCCAATAAAAGCTCAAACTCTATAGTCAAATTCACATAGAGCTAAAGTCCTTTGGGGTGTGATAGGCTAGTATATTATAATAGGGGAATTAAAAAAAACCTCTATGGTGCTACCTAGTTTCTCATGCAAGTACCCAATATTCATAGTAGATTGATGGCTCTATAAGGGATCCTGAAGAATAGGGAAAACAATGTGGGGAGATATGTCCATTTAAATTTTCATGCATTTATCTCTCATGGGATGATCTATATACTCCATTTGTTTACCTAAGACTTGTGTCACTAAGAGAAGTTATTCAGAGTCCTTAAGGTTGATAGTCCTCTTTTTTGAAAAACCTAATTTGAGTGTCTTGACTTTGATAAAGAGTTCCACTACTTTGGTTTTTCCTTTAATCTCCCCTCCACCCATTTCATTCCCACCTTAATAGGCAAATTGTGATTCCAAATCTATTTTCCCTCTTTTAGTATTCCCTCTTCTTCATCTCTTAAAAAAATGATAACATGGCTTTGTTTTAGTTTTATCTATATTTCGATGCAAAACAACATATTTGAGTAACTATGTATCACTCTCTTTTCTTTTATTTATCATTATTGTACTACATTTTTATTGTAGATAGCTGAGTTGACACCTTTTTACCATTATTACATGTTTCTCTTTATGTATTCCTTGTTCATGTTTGTTTTACATCTTGACTTACATTTTCTTCAACATTATTTTATATTTTTATTTATGTTTGACTTGACATACCTAGCTTACATGAGCTTACTTTTTACCTTCTTCCATATCTTTGTTAGATTTGTCTTGCATTGATATTTCATTTCTCATCCATCTTTTACATGGTTCCTAATGTGATTTGGTATGTTATACATTCCTTTTTGTCATCCATATTTTAATTATAATTTTTACTTTTATTTCCAATATCATTTGTCATTTATTTCCTATCATTTGTCATTCATTTGCCATCCTTTTTGTCATTTATTTGTCATTCATTTACCAATCTTTTGTCATTCAATTGCCATCCTTTTTTCATTAATTTACCTTAAATATTTTAAACCTTGATTTACCAATCCTAATTTATCAATTTTTCTAAAATATCTATCTCTATCCTTTGTACTATTATATGCCTATTTTTCCAACAATTTTGAGTTTTGGCTATTTTTTGCACTAACTTCTATAGGTTCTCCTAGTGTAATCTAAATTGGACACCTTAATTTATTATAGTATACTTATTTATATATGACACTAAGGTAATTTAAAGGTATGTGTTTTTTAATTATATCCTTTCATTTATCTTATTTGATACTTACTACATCATACTTAACATACACATTGTGTGTTATCATGTTTTATCTTGAAGCACCATCCCGTGTTGCACTTACATGACAGGTGATGAGATTTGAGTGGGGCATATGTATACACATAATGTTTTCAAAATTTTATTTATTACTTACACTTTGTATCTTGTACAAACCTATCGAGTCTCAATCTCTCTAAGTGCATGCCTTAAGGGGTGTACT
Organism: Torreya grandis; assembly: GCA_037957365.1. NCBI lineage: Eukaryota > Viridiplantae > Streptophyta > Pinopsida > Cupressales > Taxaceae > Torreya > Torreya grandis. Next base: position 1,235,449 of record JARHVA010001716.1, read on the forward strand.
AAGAAAGGGGTGGGTAGACCATTAGTGCTTTGTAAGATTATTATTCCTTTTACCACTTTCCATCCACACACTAACCTCTTAAAACCATTGAACCCAATATTTTTCTTATTAGTTATACCTATTCATGTCACTTTTTATGTTTTATCCTTCATTACTTTCCTTGGAAACCTTTTGACCTATCAAATGTGTTAGGTTGACCAGGTCAACCTAGCATAGTTTAGGGAATTTTTATCTCTTTCAGTTTGTTGGCCTCTTGGCTGACCTAGCATAAACCTAGTGAGTTAGAACAAAAAATGTGATAGGTTGATTGGGTCAACCTAGCACAACTGATGTTCTCAAATGATTTAAGGGTGAGATACTACTATATACACAAGGTCATTTACTACCATTTCATAAGAATGAATAATTAAGTGAATAAGTGTGAATGAACATCTACCTATTGACTATTCTACTTGGGGAATAAATATTTATTATTCAATACTTTATTTGGAGCTTTAATCTCATCTTGTGGATAAGTCTTTTGGATGATTTGATAGGCTGTGTAGCCTAGAGATGATTTATCATTACATACCATAATAATCTCTTGTGAAACACCTTAGACAAGGGGAAGATTGAGGCTCAATGTGATCATATTCAAAGGTAAGTATTCCTTACATTATCTCTCTTTTGTAAGAGTAGATAAATAGTGCATTTGTATTCTTCTCTTCCATGTATTAATATTTTATATACTATTGGTCCCCCTTTTATATCAACTACATGGACCATGCCAACTAGACCTATCTTAGCATGAGGCAATCTTGTGTAATGATTATTTCCCTTTTTTACATTGATTCTAGTTGTAAAAATCCCAAGGATCCCATACTAGTTGGTAGGCAATTTCATGGTGTCAAACTTCAAAGGACATCTTTGAAAGAACTTGTACATGGTGAATCAAGAAGCATGGGTGTTAGAAGAGTGGATAAAGTGAGATAGTGACCCCCTAATGATAGCTTAACATATAATATGTGCCCATCCAACCTAGGTAACATAGTGGAGCTACTAGAATAGTAACCCCTAGTGATAACTAATCACTTGGTACATGCCCATCTGACTTGGCAAGGAGATGCCCAACTGCCTATAAAAGAAGGCTTGCATTTAAAGAAGAAGAAAGGAGGTGACTAAGGTAGTAAATTTTTGGTGAAATAGAGAGCCATTAATAACACTTTGTAATCTTCATAAGATAAGTTAGGCATTTCAAATGTATCACCCAAGCTCTCTTGTGAGCCATTAGGCATGAGTAGTGTTAAGGAAGAGCATATGCTCTTTTCCTATGCCTTGAAATTTATATGTTAAATGATGAATCAATGGGAATGTTGTGAATAAATGAAGTGTTGAATCTTACATTATAGTTTACATAGTGTTGTGTTTGTGACTTAGTTTTATATATGTAATGTTGTAGTCTTACTTTAAATGCATTATTATATAAAGATTTGTCCCTAGTCACTAATGGAATTCTCATGCCATGTAATGACTTTATCCTACCTAAAATAGACTAAGTGTAGGAACCTTAATGTGTTAGGGGTATAATACTTATGCCTTGAGCGCTACCCTAAATAATGAGTATTTAAACCCAAGCCATTCCCATAGCTTGTACCATTAAGAGATCTATCTAACTAGATATGAACTTACCCATTTAAACTTATTCCTTAGAAGAGGATCGTGCCTATTGAATTTCCCCTAGAATAGTCTAGCACTAGTAGAGTGTCTGAACCCATCTTGCCAATGACTAGATCCCATTGAAACCCAAGTTATGCCATGTTTCAACTAGCCCAATATGGAACTAGTCTCTTCATTATTGCACTTCTAGTGAGTGCACAAGGATTGCACCTTATGTGAAATTGATGATAATAAAATAGTGTGTTAAAATTTATGCACCAGACCCTATTATGTTTATGCCTAGATACATCAAGTATATAACTAACTTAGCTGACAGTTAAGCACATGACTAAGCATAAAATCTTAACTAGGGAAATAAACAACAACATTATGGTTTTGTTGCTTGAACTCGTATTGAATTTTTTTACTATAATGATATAATAGAGTGATGTTGTAACTATCACTCAAGAACATTAAATGTTGGATAGAGAAATTAGAATATAGTTTTATGTAGAAGCATCCCACATACAAAGGATAGGAAATAAGAAAATGGGTGCAAGCCAACCTATATGATGCTCTGTATGAGGTGTTATTTTGCAAGCTACCTGACCATATATACTGGTGTTTAGTTTCCTACACTAATTCTAGAAGGTAAATCTATGGCCAGTGCATCAAGTGGATTATAGAGTGCATAAAGATGCTCGAGATCTTAGATGACATTTGGATGTGTGTTATAGACAACTGGTGGAATAGTACATTGAATAACTACATGTTAGAGTTCATAGTATCAACCTTCTCATGTCCAAAAGAAGTAGAGTATGAGTTTATTCATTAACTAAGTGGTGTGTTCATAAAAGGACTCATCACTGAATAGAAGAATCTTCTAGTGGATTATGGTATATAAATTGTAAGAATAGAAAGCTAAAGTTCTTGTGCATATGAGCAAACATAGAAGGTAAGAATGGGAAGTGTAGGTGAGGTTAAATGAAAGAATACCAAAAACCTGACACTCGAGAGCTTTAGAGGCTAAACTATAGTAAGTGAAAGTGAAGGCTAATGGAGGATTTGAAACTTGAAAGTGCTGAGAGAACCCATAGTGAGTGGGAAGAGCATTAGGAAGGATCCCTTGAATTATAGTAACATGAATAAATAGAGGAAGAAGAAAGATATCAAGCTCAATAATTGGGTATAGGATGTAGTGGGTTCCTATAAGATGTGATGACTGAGGATGCACCAAAACTAACTATCCCCTTTAAACCTAAATTAAAATATCATGCATTGGATTCTCTACCAAAAGATAGAATAATGGTAACTGAACATATTATCGACATTGAATTTGATAGTATTCAACATTTAGATTAGGAGTTTGTTATTGAGTGAAGATATGGAAAACCTAATAATTGTTAACCTAAGAACCATGAACATATGTGTAATCATTCTTTTTTAGAGGATGTTAGTTACACTGATTGGGTAGTGACCCATAGGAAGTGGCATGATGCCACAAGTGAGTATTACTAAATTGACAAGTTTAATAGCATAGTTGAAAATGATAGGGTCAACACTCCACCCTATAATTGGAAGTGTTGGAAGACTGCCTCCAACATAGATGTAAGGGGGAAAAATAATCCATAACTTAGCTCCACCCCCTCAACAATTCTACTATGAGATGGTAATGCACTTGCCCAAGTATCATGATGTAAATAATGACATAAAACATGTGCTTAAGTGTGAGATACAATGGTAAACTTGAGGTATCACTCAGTTTGAGCACAAGGTGACTTAGTTCATGGTCACCTTATTAGATCATGCCCATACCTGGTATCAAAAATTTTATTTGAACTAAGCTATGATTGACTATGATATACTGAAGGAAGCCTTATTGAAAGAGTTTTATATCCTTAATTTTTAATAGTAGAGCATAACAGTGCTCAAGGAAATCAGCCAAGGGTTATCCGAGAGCATGCACATATATAATGTATGGTTTAAAACTCTTCTCTCTAAGCTTCCATATGACATTCACCTCTCTTAACATATGCAATGGTTTGTTGGAGGCTTTCTAGTACCCTTCATATGAGCATTGTCCATGAATACCTTCATGTACCCTTACAAATCACTTGAAGCCATACTCTAGGTTAAGGTGGTAGGCAGTACTGATACTAGGATCAACCCATTCATGGAGGCACAGATTATGTCAATGGACACCTAGCTATTAAAGATTATTGTTAATTTAGCACATAATACTTGTAATAGGTTATGGTATACCAACTATGAGATGGAGAGGCATAACATGAGTAATTTCCCACAAATAAATATTTGTACCCTACTTATTAGCTATGAAGTTTTTCATGAGCCATATGACTCTTAGAACTATCCTCTATTACAACATGCTAGTCAAGTAGATACTACCATTTACTATAAAATGTTTGATGCCTATACAAACTCCATAGTGGACTATAAGTTCATTGATGAGATGCAACAAAATATGGAAATAGGTGCATAGCAAGAAAAAGCATCAACTAGTGGTTAGGTGGGTCAAGGAAATAAAGGCTATGGATAACATAATATGGGTTATGGGAACCAACAAGGCATGCATGGGTGAGGAGGAGGACATGGTGGAGGAAGACTCCCACCTTGATCATGTTACAAGTGTGGTTCAATTGAGCATTATCAACATGACTTCCCCACACACCTAATGTGTAGGTATTGTTAAGGACCACATGTAATTAAGGAATGCCTAGACTTGTACAAAAAAATAACTCAAGGTTGGCTTGACAAGGGTGCCATGATGGTTAGGCATGAATCCAAAGAAGAATAGTAGGATCCTAAGCCACAAAATAATAATAAAGAGATACCTAAAGTGTAGGCCATAACCTAGAGTGGGTTTACCACTTAGGTGACCACTGCACTAACCCAAGAACTATGCTTGGAGGATGGTGAATCAAGCCACACTAAGTGTATAACATGACCTGAGACAACATATGCACCCTATCCTGACCCTACATGATAGAAGGACATATTTTAATAATCCATGAGCATGATATAGAATTTTTAGGGAAAACTCTAGTTAGCCATATATTTAGAGGCATAGGCCATTGTGTCATGTAGAATACAAGACAACCAAGAGGTTAAAGTACAAGAGTTGATCTAGATCCTACACCTCTTAAAAATTAAAGGGATGATTCCCCTACTAAAAGACTTTATGTTAAAGCATATAGAGAAGAAAATAGAAGAAAAGGCTACACCTCAAATGATTAAAGTTGTTGTGTTGCATATGGAGTAGGCACATGAAGTAAGGCATACTTAGAACACTGAGAATGACCAAGAGTTATTAATCAATGTCACCAGCAATGGATGTTTAGTTTGTGAAGTAATTGTAGACATGGGAGCTAAGGTTAATTTTCTAACCAAAACTACCTAGGAGCAGATGGGATAGCCACCCTTGTGACCCTCATCTCATATGTTGTTGATGGCTAATAAAAATTGAGAAAACCTATTGATATATTGAAATGTACCATTATAGATATCATGGACATTGAGTTCTAAGATGACTTCAAGGTCATCGAGTTGGTAGAATAGGATAATTATCCACTAATCTTAGGTAGGCCATGGTGTTACATGAATAACACAAACATGTGCTTTAAGAAGCACTACATAACTATTGAAAATGTCAAAGAGAGTTTGTTAATCCCTCTATCGAGTGACCAAGGGCCCCCATATGTGAAAAGTGTTGATCTCGAGGATGAGATCAACCACATTTACAACATCATGGTGCATGGCACTGAAAAGCTTGACCCTAGTGACCAAGGCATGCTAAATTGAAAAGATGAACAATCAACCTCTAATACAATTGACATAACTTAAAAATAATGGGTAGAATAGGCTTACGAGATCATTGGCTAAAGGTGCCACCTGGTGCACATAGTCAAGCCAAGGCTAGCCAAAATGGGACTGGTTAGGATTGAGTTCAATCAAAATAGATGGGTTCCTTGCACTAAAAATTCTAGGAAAAGGGTATTTCATCTAATTAAGGGTAAGATTAATCACTCTTAAAGTATTAATGGACCCAGCCTATATAGAGGTATGTTCATGATATTGAAGCTTTCATCCCAAATAAAATAGATAGAATGGGCACACTAGTGCATACCTTAAAGTGTACTACTACTCATTGGTGGGAAGTGTAAGGACCTAACTTGCCAACATGGTAAGATGTAAAGGTAGTAATATGCACTAGGTTTGGTAAGAGTAATGAGGACTTGGGCATACCCACTTACTCAGGTGATTTTGACCCAATTATGCATGTGAATTTGTGTGAAGAAACCTAAACTATCTTTAGTGAGAACACACCAAAAGGATTGTGGGTGCACACTTTCTAAAAGACTTTGAAAACATGGGCATGAGCATGGTACATTGTAAATGAAATGTGCCATGAGATAGGAAATTGGGAGATACTCAAGGAGAGGTTTTGTACACCTACTTTTATTTTTAGAACTTAGAACTACTAGATCCATTACAAGTCATTCTCAAGGTAGTGGTTGAGAACACCACCATCCTAGAAGAGTGCATTAGTGAAATGTTTAGGGAGAAAGGACTATTTATTTTGACATTATTTGAAGAGTAAGTTCTCAATAGTGACTCCAGAAAGGAAGATGATGAGACCTAGAAAGAGTATAACTAGAAGGATCTAACAAGAAGATAAAAAATTATGTGCCTTATGGATGACAATGCCCTAGATGGAGAAGAATTGATGCATCTTCAAATTGAAATAATTGAGGGGACAAGGCAAGTTAAATAATCTAATAAGGAAAATAATGATCCCTACCATGCACCACTCAAGACCACTAAATTAGATATCACTGTAGAAGGTGAGTTGAAGATTGCCACTATAGGTGCTTACTAGTCTGAGGCAGAGGTGACATGAATCATAAACCTCCTAAAGGAATTTCAGGACTTGTTCCCATGTAGATACTAGGGCATGAAAGGCACCCACCCTTCCCTTGGTAAAATGAACATAAAGTTAGTGGATGGCATGAGGCCAATCAATAGGTAGACATATAAAATGAATTTCAATCTCTATACCAAGGTGAAAATAGAGATTTATGGAATGCTTTCCACTAGTGTCACCTACCCTGTGCAAGAATTTGAATGGTTGAGTCCAATGGTCATCAACATTAGGAAGGATGAGAGCATATGGATCTATGTAGATTATGGAATTTTGAATGTCACCTACATAAATGATCCATTCCTAACCCCATTCATCGATGAGGTCTTGGATGGATTCATAAGATACAAAATCTATACTTTCATTGATGGCTTATTGGGCTACTATCAAGTGCAAATCGAGGAGGAAGATAAGCCCAAAATAACTTTTGCAACTAAATGGGGTTATTTTTCTTATAATTTGATGCCCTTTGGACTCAATAATATACTATATATATTATCTAGGGTGGTGATCACTAATTTTAAAGACATTATCCATAAGTTCCTCCAAGTTTATCTTGATGACTAGACTATGTATGGTCTTGTAAAGGACAACTATGACAATCTGTACCTCATGTTTGAGAGGTGTAGGCAGCTCCAAACATCATTTAACTTGAATAAATTCATATTCATGACCACTTTTGGAACATTTCTTAGGAACATCATCTATAAGGATGGTTTACTTGTTGATCCTATGAAGATAACCATCATCATTCAACTCTAGAGTCTTTTAATGTAGAAAGATGTCCACACCTTTCTAGGTCATTACAGCTACTACAAGAAGTTTATACAGAGCTATGAAAAGATTGTAGCATGTCTAGAGGATATCTTACACAAATATGGCCCATTATACTAGGGTGGGGTGTAAGAGGAGGATTTTGAAACACTAAATCTAAAGTTGGATAGTGCACTAATTTTATAGTTTCTAGACTAGACTACTCCTTTCCACATCTATGTTGATACTTCTAGCTCTACTATTGGCACCATGTTGATGTAACCAGGCAAGGGCAAGATGGACCACCCTATATCATTCACAAATAGGAAATTAATGTAAGTAGAGAAAAAATTACACCACCATCAAGTGTGAGGCACTAGAAATTGTCAATGCCTTACAAAACCTTAGGCAATATGTGTTCGTAACCCCATTCATATTTTTCAATGATCAAAAGTCATTCAAATACCTTATGAACAATACTATTTTACATGGGTGCATATGCATATGGATTATTCTATTCCAATAATTCTAGTCCTTAGTTGTTGTTAAACCTAGAAAGTAGAACTTGGGGCTAGACCATTTATCTCGCATCAAGTGGTGGTGCCAATTAAGGATGACATGACAAACATGTAGCTATACCAAGTCTAGTGTATCCCTAAATATTAAGTAGATATTTTTTATTTTCTAACATTTGGGTTTACACCTCAGACCTTGTCAACTAAGGAGAATAAATAACTTGTGGTTTGTATTTCCCCTTTCTAGCTCATTAAGGGGGAGCTGTAGAAACTGAGTAGAGATGTAGTCCTATGCTGGTGTGTTTTAAAACATGAATGGGCCTCCATCCTATAGGAAGTTCATGAAGGGATCATAGGAGGCCATTATGCTAGATATGTAATGACACACAAGGTATTATAGTTAGGCTTGTGGTGGCCAAGCCTATTCCAAGACATAAAATAGTACACTAAGGCATGTGAGATATGCTAGCACATCAGAAAGCCCAACAACTGGGAGGAAATGCCTCTCATTCCCATTCTTTTCTAGGGCCCATTTGAGAAATTGGACATTGACTTTGTTGGGCCAATAACTCCCATAACATGATGTATAGGTGAAAAGTATATTTTAGTGGCCATTGACTATTTCACCAAGTGGGATGAAGCCACATCGATAAAAGACTACACAACTACAATAGCCACACGCTTCATATGGGAGAAAATTGTAAGCCAGTATGGGTGCCCATTAAGTATAACTAAAAATAAGGGCACTCATTTCATCAATGAGATGGTGTGCATCCTTCTAATTGAGTACATGGTGGTGAACCAAAAAACCACACCATATCATCCCTAGGTGTAGACACTTGAAAATTTCACATAAAAACTCTTGATGTCAAACTACCTTAAAGGATGTTAGAGAATGATTTCAACAAAAGGTTATCAATTAAATAAATAAAATTAATTGTAGACTATGGAAACTAGTTTATTCAATTTTCTAACTTCTCTTATATTAGAGTATTCAACTTGAATGATGTCCCTTACAATTTGCCAAAGTACGTAGGTGATAAATGGACCTTAATCAAGTTGTGTTGGAAATTGGTTGAAGTAAATGGATTCTTGGCTGAAAATTATAGTTGTAGAGTATGATTCCCAATTTAAAAAAGGAAATATAGATTGACCCCTTGACTGCTAATGGTCATCTTAATCATTAATGGTTGTCTTCACCATCAATATTCAAGTCTCTAAACCTTATTTAAAGTTTTAAATCATTTATATCTTTGTGTGAGATAAGTATCTCCCAAAATGAGAACTTGCTTTTAAAACTAGCTTTAAAACATTATGAATTGACAACTTTATCCCCTTATCAAATCAGTAACTTATTCCATCCTAATTAGTAACTTCATCCTATAAAACGAGAAGAGGAGGAAGTGAAATGAATCCAATATCCATAATCTTGCATCCAAGCTCTCTTGCATATAGGTATTTATCATCCTTTCAGAAAGAAAGCAACATTATCAGAGACTCGAAGCTCTATCCAAATCACTTTTGAAAGCTAAAGGTGTAGACACCAAAATCGTGTCTAACTCTTGGTCATCCTCCCCCTTGGTCCCTTTTTCTAAAACATTACCAAACCCACTCAATTATTAATTTAAAATAAATTAACTATTTTAAATTAATAGCCCCCTTGCCACATCACCCATGCCACCTCACCACTCCTAGGATACCTTTCCTTAGATCCCCTCCACTACCCCATGCCAAATCTTAATTACTTAAACCCCATTTCATTCCTCCCATTAACCCCTCACACTCATTCAATCTGCCTTGAACCGTTTTCCCATGACCAATTGACCCTGGTAGTTGGAAGAATGGGCAAAAGGCTAATTTTAGCCCTTTTTCCATTATTTTGGCTGCCGACGTCAGTTACCAGTCGGCTGACATTGGTGAGATTGCCAATGTCAGTTGCTTAAGATAGACTCGAAGGTGAATTCTGGTCTCCTTGAATCCTCTTCCTGAGAACGTGAATTATCTTGCTCCAGAATTCAAGCTCTCTCGCTCCTCAACTCCTTGTAGGTATCAGCATTTCAACAACACTCTCCAGGCATAGAGGTTTTGCACCAATCATTCCACACTAGATTGAGGGTTACATGACATCTCCAGCATCAGCCACAATGGAAACATACCTCCTACAACTCTGTCTCTCCACCCACAGCTAAGTATTTGTATTTGGTCTTATTTTAATATTCTCTTAAATACATTAACAATCAGTCCCCTATGCATTTCCAAGCACTGCTGACACAACCCAGCCTGTTCTTCCCAGAGAGGCTAAAAATCTTTCTCTCACCCTGATCTCCCCTTTTTTTCCCCTATCATCCATTTGGTCCCTTTTTAGCCATACTCTCTGCCCTGCAAAACCCAAAACAAGCCATCAGACTCCCACAGACATCCCAAACTATTCTGTCAACCACAGACTACCCTGAGACTCATCCAAGACCTCATTGCCCTGATCGATGCCAGTCACCAGGCCCATTGCCCATACCGACATCAGTAGAGTAGCTAACACCGATGACATTACAACTGATGTCGGTAGACTAACTGACGCCAGTGACTGTGAAAGATAGATTGCCACATACAGGTGTCATCCTCCACAGCCAAAGAGGAGTCCCTACAACATCTAGATAATGGTGCACAGACCTCATCTAGGTATCATATAACCCTAGACCACTTATCTTAGTTTCTTACTTCCTTTGAATGTAGAAAAGCAAAAATAGTTTGAAACATTTTGGCATGCCTGGTGGGACACTAGGAATTCTCCTTGGGTTCATACTTTTTTCTTCTAAAACAAACTTTTCATATAGGTGCATTAGGTCTATTCTTGCATCCTTTTCCTCTATCTCTTCCAAAAGATACCATTAGCAAAGTTATAAAGAATCCTTCTTTTTATTTCTTTTCTACATCTTAGACTAGTCAAAATCATACTCTTCAACCTCTTCTCACTTGTCTGCATACAAACACACATTTCAATTTGGGCTTAAAATACATTGAATTTCATTTCTTCTTGAATGCATACTTAGCTCTCACATCTAGTAATTAAAAATGCATCATGAATTAATCGTAGCACACTTATGTTACACGACTAGACCACTTACACAAAAACAAACATCAAAACTTACCTGAGACAAGGTCTGAATAGGATTTCATCACCTAGCAGATACCTTACCCTTCCCAGTAATCCCACTTGGACTTCACCACCAAGGGGAAAGCCCACTCTATTCTCTGGTAGAGGATAAACTCTAGGGGACGTATATACTGGCTAAGTGAGACCAGTTTATCACTGGGCTCGTGAAGTGAGGGGAGCTTGATCCTTAGCACCAGGCCATGTACGGAACCTAACATAGACTCTTGAGCACCAAAACTAACCTAAAACCAATTTTATACTACTTCTTCTAGGACCCGTTCTACAAGCCAACTTCCCAAACACACTCTAAGGCATAAGCCAACAGGATTCTAAAAATTATTCTTAGGAATTAACGTTAGGGTCTGCTTGTTTTCATCTTCTTTTCTATTTTTATCTGGTTTTTCGAGCTAGTGAGGATGTTTTCTTCTTTCTTCCAAAAACTCTCAAATTTTTTGAGTTTCTGGAAAACACAATAACTGACATCAATTTCACCACCGATGTCAGCAACCTTTCTTCGCCGGCATCAGTTATCTGACCGACATTAGCAACCTGTTTCACCGGCATCAATTTTTCTACCAACGTCGATCACTGTCCAAATCTTTCTTTCCCAAACAGCAAGCTTAAAACCCAACTTTCTTTCTGTCCAACACCCATTTTGGATTTCTAAGACTAAAAAACATAGCTCCTAGAACCTGAACCTTCTTGCCTTGAATGGTTTTGACATGCAGTCAAACCAGAACTCTTCTTGACCACGCAAGGCAATGACCACTCCCACCTTTGCCATCTATGCCTAGTCCTCTACTGGAGTATCATTCAGAGACTGAATGAACTCTTACCCAACTAACTCCTAATCAACCTTCAATTGTCCCCGAAGGGGACCCAAACTTTGAGAGACTCCTTGACCACAATGTCAAGGCTCTCCAACACTATCTCGCAAGAAACCAAACGCAAAACCTTTCAAGTGAAACAATAATGGCATCAATACCATCTGCTACCTAGCCTTTTATGACTTAGACTATTGCCTCAACCATTAACCCAACCATGGACAATATGCAAAGTTTGGCCTCCCCATCTATTTTTGGACCAACCTCCATCGGGGTTTCATTACCCCCTTAACCACACACAATTCAACCAAGTTATACATCATACCAGAACTTGATTGTCTCGACTCCACACACTCTTGCGCCTATAAATGTAGGAGTGTCTACTTCCCCTTTTGCCAATGCTACCATGTAACCACCTTTGGCAGTAACTAGTCAGCTTATGCCTTCTACCTTCATGACACAACTACCCTTGGCTTCCACTTCTGTCCTTATGACTAGTCATCAATATGTTGTGCCTATACAAGTGCAACCAACTACATCATACACCTCTTCTAGCACCTTCAAAGCACCTTAAAACCTAGGGGGCACCCCATCTTCTAATCCGTCAGCTGATCTCATCAAGATGCTGATGGACAAAATGTCTAATCTTGAGGCTTCCATTTCCAGTTCAAGCAATGTCCTTTCATATGACCAAATTTGCAACAAACCCATCCATCCCTCCATCCCAATCAGACCGTATCCCAGTCAGTGGGAGCTTCCTACGTTTACTCACTTCCAGAGTAAGGAAGACCCATAGCAACATCTACGAGCATTCAGACATGCTTGTTATCTTATAGCACATGATGATGCGTTATTGCTATGCACATTTCCCATGTCACTTTTCAGCCCTGCCCTTGATTGGTACAACTCTCTCACCAGACACTCTCTCTTCACATTCACTCAACTAGCCCAACTTTTCCTTGACCACTTTTCTATCAACATCACCAAAAAGGTCTCAATCATGGACCTATACTCTATCAAACAGTTCGACGACGAATCTATAGCTGATTTTGTTGCCCATTGGAGAGGCTTAATCAACCAAATCTCCTTCCCTTTACCTTAACCCGAGCTCATTGAGCTCTTCTCTCGAGCATGTGCCATGCACATCTCATCCACCTTGTGGGTTTAGACATTCCACAATTTTGATGAAGCTTTCACCATGGCCTGAAAGCTTGAACTCCGTGCTATTGAAGAAAATAGGGTTAAATTGTGTAATACCAACATAAAAACTGATGACCCTTCTTCTTCCAGACCTTCTTCTTCTACCAATTCCAAGTCCAAAGGAGTGGCCAACACTGTGGTCATTAGATCACAATCCTTGACAACAACTAACCAACCTCAACCTTCAACATCTCAAAGCATCACAAAACAATTCCAACAACGATATATACAACGTTAGTATACTCCTATAGGAGAATTATATGCTTTCATTTTGGATAAACTTGTCAAGCAAGGGGTCCTCAATCTCCCTCAAATCTAACCACCTCAATTCAACCCCATAAAAGCCATCCCTACATGGTATAGGGAAAACAACTTCTGTCACTATCACCGTGTCCAAGGCCATGACATAAACAACTGCCGAACCTTCAAGAACATTGTCCAAGACATGATAGATAAGGGAGATCTTGTTTTGGATAACCCAAATGCACCACCCAATCAAAACATTGATATCTTCAAACAACCTTTTCCTAACCATCCTCCTAGCCAAAATAATGTCCAGACCATGGCCGATAGCTCCCAAGAGTAGGATATACGCACGGTCAACATGGTCTTGCCTCTTGTCCCTGACCAACATCCTCCACAGGTAAAAGAGCCTTCTTCTCCTATTAGTTCTCCATTGACCTCTCTTATATTAGAGGACACTTCGACCATACCAATGCCATTATCCCCACCTTCATTCTTCTTCCTACCAATGGAGGACCATACCCTTCCTACTCCTCAACCACAAGTAGAAGGCACCATCATCCTTGCCCTCTATCCTCTTGAGGAGTCACATTCTCCAATTTCTTCTCCACCAAGAGAAGACCCTGTCTCTTCACCCAATTCGACCGAGGAAGACCCAGTGATGGTTTTCTCCTACCTTTTGCCTGAGATCGCTACATCTCACTCACCTCCATCCACATCTGAACCCAAACCCATGTAGGCATCCACCGTGCCAAAAGAGATTAAATCTCTTGGTGATCACCCCATATCTAATATTGCCTCACACAATAGTGGCCCTTAAACCAAACCAAAGAAGGCCACTAAATCACACCAGAGAATTCCTCCCCCACCTTCATCATTGACCTCTATTTTGGGCCCACATCCATCAACCTTAATAGGAGTGCTTCCTACTCCAACACCTCACAGAGGCAAATTGCCTCCATTATCCCCTTTAGCCATTAAACATATATTTCCTCCAAAATGACCAATGCCTCCTACACCTCCAAAATAAAAGTCATCAACCCCTACTGCAACAAAACACACAGACCCATTGGTGGGTTCTTATGCCTTGCTATTATGACAATTGTTGCAGTCTTCTCGCATCAGTCTTCCACCTCTTAAACCATACCAATCTCTCAAACCAAAACTACCTTGGTTTGATGACACTAAAGTTTGTGCGTATCATCGCACGCTGGGACATGACACTAAGCATTATTGTGCCCTCAAGGTTGTCATTCACCAATGCTTGGAGAAAGACACCCTTCTTCTTGACCATATTATCAACAAACCTTCAACATCACCCCATGCTTCCCATACCTCCTCACCTTCACACTCACCAACTCTCAGATCAAGACCATCTTGGTTTGAAAAAACTAAATTTTGTCACTATCATCGCACATCGGGACATGACACTGAGCATTGTTGCACTCTTAAAGCTATCATTCATCAACACCAAAAAAAGGATACCCTTCTCATCAAGGATCTTCTTGATTGCCCCTTTGCCAAATCTTTGACACCATCACATGCCTCACAAACATCATCACTTAAATCGGGATCTCAACACTAGACTATGGTCCCTCCATCACCTTTAACCCCATTATTTGAAATCAACACAGTCAACTTGACCACCAGCCCACCAACCCAAAAGGATAAAGGGAAAAGACATGTTTCTATCCCTTGGACATCCCCATCTACCAAGCCTTCACCACAACCAAAACCCAAGATTACTGTCTTGGGCACATCTTGACCAGCATCCTCAAAGACAATCCTTGAATCTGTGGTGAAACAACCTTGCCACACAACCCCTATGAAGATGTCTTTGTATGATCTTATACAAAGCTCTCCATAGCATCATCAAACCCTAATCCAAGCCTTACAATCGATGGAGGTCTAGCCTGATGACCCCCAACCATTAGCCACTTTAATCAAATCATTACCAACCATTTCCTCTATCATCACCCATGATTTTGAGATTCCTACCTCTAACCTGGTAGATCATGATCTCTCCCTCTCAAACTAAATCTGTCAAACATTCTCCCTAGCAACTAGGGGAATTTGACCTTACCCTGACTATCGACCTCGACCAAGCCTCGACTAAGCCTCGACCAAGCCTTGACGAAACATCAATCGACCAAGCATCAACCAAGTCTCAACCAAGCCTCGACCAAGACTCAACCAAGCATCAACCAACTTCTTACTCATCTCCAACATGTGACTAATTTGGAGTGAAGAAAATGCGTCAAGTTTGCTCCTAATTGATTTGGACCTTACATCATAACACAAGCATGGGTCAGGGACTTATTAAAACCTGAGCCCCTTTATGCCTTATATCCTTGACCATTCTATTTTTAGTCACGTACTCAATCACCTAATGTTAACTTGAGCTCGATCCCTTGAGCAACCTCCCATCATCATCATTCCTATTCCTTTTCAACCATCAACCTTCCAAACATCAGTTAACCCTTTTGTCAAGCATGAATGCTTCATCCTAATAAAAGGGAAACCCTCTAAACCTCTATAGTCAAGTCCATGACCAAAAATTTAGTCACAATATATATATATATATATATATATATATATATATATATATATATATATATATATATAATTGGGATGCCTATTCAAAGGTCATAAAACTATAAATCTAGACTACTCCCTCAAAGGACAGCTGCATAATTGCTGTAATTGATAGACTGCTCCTTTGAAGGATAGCTATTTAAAAACTTTAAACATACAAAGCAGAATATAGACCACTCCCTCGAAGGATGGCTATGCCTAAAAACTTGCTACAAATAGCATTATATCAGAGGCTTCTTGCATTAATCAGCTTCACAACATGACCACAAAACAAGACAACATCCCCTCACAGACTTCCCACATCGATCAGTCTGTCAAAAAAAAAATTGACTGACAAACTATAAAGTCATGGACTTGTCTATAGTCATTCTCAGGGTCACCTATAAAAGGGGAAAATTTGTTCCTACCAAAAAGGGTTCCCCCTTCCATCCATATCACATAATCACACCCATCTCCCCAACATACTCAAGGGATTTCGAGCTCACTTAACGTCAAGTGATTCGATTACTTCTCTAACACAACCACTGGTCAACGACGTAATGCATGAACGGGGATTTTGTTTCTAAAAATCCCTTATCTATGCCATCATTATGGTCCTTGTCAATGAAAGAGAAATGCGCATTTCACTTCTTATATCTTGGTCACATCCAACCAAATCATTATCAACCAAACCCAAATCATTTTCCAAACTAAATCAAACCAAACATTTTCAGACCACCAACATGACATCGTCCATTTCACATAGTTTCTATGGAAACCAATACACATGGAAACTATCAACCAGACACAATTTATGTCAAGAATAAACCATTACTTGCTGAGGCATAAATCATCTCAATTCATTTTTAGCATACATCCATCACCAATATGGAAAATTGCTAGGGATGAAAGACCACTCAACCAATGTTACTGAATACACCATCACACAGTATGGAAAAGGCTGTAACATCATCTTAGCCTCATCATTTCATCATTACCAAACCAATCATCAACCATTTTGCCTCTTAGTCTAAACTACATTGGTCTAAAGCCCTAACAATAAGGGCTATGTAGGCAGCACTCAGTTGACAGGACATCTTCTGGGGTTAGCTCGACCACAATTATTTGTTCATCTACCTGATTGAAAAACTATCTTACCTTTGACCATGACTTAACCTCATCCAACCCATCCATAACCAACTCTCTTCCTCCCTTTTTAGGGGAACTACATTGGTCTGAGGCCCTCAACACAGGGGCTATGTAGGCAGCACTCAGATGACATGATGTCTTCTGGGGTTAGCTCAGCCACATCCATTTGTTTGTCTATCTAATGGAAAAACCATTTTGACCCTTTAAACCATGACTTAACTTTGTCCAAACCATGTCCATATCTGACCCTCTTCCTCCCTTTTAGGGAGAACTACATTGGCTTGAGGCCCTAACAATAGGGGCTATGTAGGTAGCACTCAGTTGACATGGGGTCTTCTGAGGTTAGCTCGGCCATTCCTTTGTCCATCCTTGACCAATGACCTTGGAGATCGCGACTATCACCTTAGACCATGACCACTTCCAAGACAAATTTGCCTTGGTTCTTTTTGCCCTTGCTACCTCATGACTGGTTAGAAAATTGTCTGCAACCCATATTTTGACCCTCACAAGTATAGGATCATGAGCAAGTTGATCCCCACTACTTGTGACATTTTTGTGTTTTCTAAGAACACTTCCTAAGCTCAAGATACTTAGAAAACGATGACCATTGGAGCTACAACTTAGATCAAATAACCCAATTAGCTACGACTAAAGTTTAGGGTCTAGTTATTTCAATTTTGGCACTCCTTGACCTTTGACCTATGACAATTTGACCTGACCATCTCGTGAAGTGGTATGCATGTAATCTCAACTATTGCAATGTTCACCCTCAACTTCACCATATCCATCCACTCTCTATCAAATCAGCACCCAATTCCAAGTTCCCTTCCCTCAACTCCTGCTTTGAGAGGGAATACCTCATCCCATACTCAGGGCAACCAACTCTTATTTTTGTCTTGCAGTTCATCATAACAACTAATAAGATGAAAAGACCTTATCCCATACCTAGGGCAATCAACTCCTATTTTTGTCTTACAGTTCATCTAGAATAACCAACAAGACAAAAAGGGGCAAATGTAGACATCGAAATCGTGTCTAACCCTTGGTCATTCTCCTTCTTGGTCCCTTTCAAACTTAACCATGCCTAACCTATGTTTTATTAATTTAAAATTACTATTTTAAATTAATAATTCCTATTTACCACATCACCATGACACTTCAACCCTCCTAGGATACCTTTCTTTGGATGCCTCCCTCACCCCATGCCAAATCTTAATTGCTTAAACCCCATTTCATTCCTCCCATTAACCTCTCATGCTCATTCAATCTGCCTTGAACTATTTTCCCATGACCAATTGACTCAGCAGTTGGAAGAATAGGAAAAAGGCTAATTTTAGCCATTTTACCTAACTTCTAGCTGCCAACATCAGTTACCCATCGGCTGACACCGGTAGAATCACTGACGTCAGTCACTTAAACCAACTTGCAACCGAATGGATCAGTCTCCTCCTCAGATCCTCTTCCCCTGAATGCAAAAATACTCTTGCACCTAGACTTCGACCTCTCTCTCTTAGCTCTCCTGGACATTAATAGGGACTCTCTAAAATCAATCATTAGACTTCAACCAACACTCTTCTGGCTACAGACACAACATGGACAAGCATCTCCAACACCTCCAGCTCTACACCAAGCAGCAGGTAAGTATTCTTCTGCCCTTTTTATCATTTCAATAATTTAGAATGTATAAGAAATTAGCTTCTTTTCATTACTTCTAAGTATTATCAACCTAGACTTGACTTCCAACTAGACCAGCCCTGACTTCCTTTCTAGAGAGGCTGAGAGGCCTTTCTCCTACCCATACCCCTTTTTTGACAACACATCCCTTGCCTCTGTCCCTCTTGAAAACCTTGTCTACTGTCTTACCACCCTGTACAGACTCTCAAACTACCACAGACCATTCTATAGACCATTTTGTTGACTAAAAACCTATTTAGACCCTGTCCAAGACCATTTCCCTAACTGACACTAGCCACCAAGCTTATTGCCCCCATTGATGTCGGCAGACATAACCGACGTCGATGACCTTAACTAATTGATGTCGGCAGACCAACTGGCATCGATGACTATGGCAGACTGACAGTAGATAGTAGGTACACATTATTTGTATTTCTATAGCTTAGTCTATCATTATTATCTTCATCCAACATTATTTTTTATCAACAAGTGGACTGACATCCCTTAAGGAAGTCTTTGCACTTTTGGGACCAAGCATATCGCTTGGTAGTCCACCTTACATCCATCTAACGATCTTTTTGTTTAAGTCTCTTTCTTTTGTAGGTGTCATCCTCCATAGCCAAAGAGGAGTCCCTACAACGTCTGGATAACAGTGCACAAACCTCATCTGGGTAACATCTAACTCTAGACCACGTATCTTAGTTTCTTACTTTCTTTGAATGTAGAAAAGCGAAAATAGTTTGAAACAAAAGGACTGTCACTCTAGCCAAATTACTTCAACCTTCCACCCTCAAGTCTTAAGTACCTTTTATTTGATTTCATTGATTTATTTTATTTGTAACCTCCCTTCCCTGTCTTCCCATTAGTATATTATTTTCAACCCCTCAGTGCTGTAATAGACCTCTATTTTCCCAAATACCTAATCTACACCTTATTTTATGATCATTTCTATACTTATACAAGTAACCACTAATGGTTATCATAACTTCTAATGGTCACTTCAACCATCGATGGTTACCTAACCATCGATGGTTAGCCTAAACCATTGATGGTTTACTTTCTCTATTTCTACCTAATTATAGTACCTTTTTTAATTTTCTAGACTAGACACCAACCATTTTAGCATAGGTATTGACCTACTTTGCTATTTTTGGTAATTTTTTAAATAAATATCATTATAATTTCTTTGTATTACATTTCATTTATCTTATACAAGTATATCTTTACTTTATTATTTATAACTTAATTGTTATAACAGTGGATTAACCTCCTCCTAGTATGCAATATGCTTCATAGATCTAGCTCATGTTAGGCAGTCAATTCAACCATCCATCTAAAAACCCCCTTTTCTAGTGTCTTTATTATCTTCAAGTTATTCCTTCCTAGCCAAAGAGGAGTTCCCATCATTTTCTAGATTCATGCATGCATTTTACCAAGTATTATTATACACACCCTATTACTAATTCATTATTTACTTTCAAAATTAAGAAATGAGTGAAAATTAACCAAAACATTCTAGCATTCTCAATGGGACCTAGTTCCCTTTTTCTTCCTTTATTATTTCCTCATTGAATGAAATCTAAAAATTTCTTTTTGGGCTTAAAATAAACCTCTTGCATACATTCATTTCCTGCTTGTCTTATTTCATATAGTAACTTAAGAGGTGAAGTAATTAATTGTATCTTTCACACTTGTTATCACATAATTAATCCAAACCACAAAATATTTAACACATTAAAACATACCTGAGACAAGGCTTGATTAGGATTCAATCACCTAGTGGTAACCTTACCCCTTCCAAGCTATCCTACTTAGATTTCAAAACTAAGGGGAGAACCAAATCAACTCTATAGATGAGTATAAACTCTAAACTCAGTATATTTTGGCTAAGCACCTGACACCCCTATCACTACAGTGTGTGAATTGAGGAAGTGGGACCCAATACCAAGCCATGTAATAAATTTAAACATAGATTTCTCTTAAGATCTTAAACATAACCTAGAACCAGCCTTAGATTTCTTCTTTAGTACCTGATCTATAAGCAAAATTCATTCTTCACACTTTCTAAGGCATAAGCCAAAAGAGATCTAAAAATAATCCTAAGATTTATCACACTTTTAGTGTATGAATTGTTTGCCTTGAATTCTTTTATTTTGATTGCTCTTTGTTTGAGGTGTGAGTTTCATCATATTATTTCCTATTTTCTCACATTTTATTTAATAAATAGTAGTTGAGAAACCAAACCAATTAACTACCACCTTCTTCTTCTTCTTCCTCCATGGAATATAATTCTAATGATGAAGTTTCACCTCATTTTTCTCTCCCTCTTACCATAATTTTGATTGTTACTAGGGGTGATGTAGATTTCACCACCTTCCTTGATAATAACCCTATAGCCCTTCAACACTATCTTAACCACTTACCTCATTGTACCTATATTACTTCAGATCCTCCTATGGATCCTTCTTATGGTATGCCTCCCCATCTTATGGTGGGTTTTACCTCAACCAAACCCTTGCTAACCCAAGCCTCTTCTTCCAACATCTTATCTACTACCACTACCTAAACCCAATCCAACATTTCAACCTCTAACAAAACACCTCCTACCACACCCCAAACTTCCCATATAGGTTCAAATTTACATTTATTTACCTATACTCCACCTACCATGGGGTTATCTTCTACCCCCATTTCTACCATTCCCTTTATTACAACTAATCCACCAACTTCTACCCCATTTTAGAACTTGGTTCTCTCTATAACTAAAACACTTCCACCCATTAGCACTAGAGTCACCACTAAACCTCAACCCACTACCTCAACCATACCTTTAATTCAACCCACATCCATCCCTTAATAAGTACCTATGACAACCTATCAATATGTCCCTAACCACAAGGATATATATCACCTTTTACCCAACCATTTATTTCAATCAACCCTTATTTGTCACCCTCCCAACCTCTCATGACCACATACAAATATGTAGATTATTTATCACCATCTATCTCTTATCCATACATTGTTACTACCCAACCTCAATAAAATTTACCACTTAATTATGTAGCTTCCCAACCTTAGCCATATTTGGTCAAGATGTTAATGGACAAAATCACCAACCTAAAGTCATATATCTATAGGTCTCATAACCTTTTATCCTATGATAAAATTTATAATGAACCCATCCATCCATATATTTCCATCCATTATTATCCTCCTTAATGGAAATTACCTAACTTTACCAAATTCCAAGGCAAGGAGGACCCCCAATAACATTTGAGAGAATTTAATCACTCTTGTTATTTGATTGCATATGATGATGTTTTCCTTATTTGAACCTTCCCTATGTCCTTATCAAGACCATCCCTTGATTAGTATAGTGTTATTCCGACAAATTCCATCTTTTATTTCTCCTAATTGGCCCAAATCATTTTAGAGCATTTATCAATAAATATATCTAAAAAGGTTTCTATTACTGACCTCTATTCTATTAAGAAATTTGATGATGAGTCAATTGTTAATTTTGTTTCTATATGGAGAGGTCTCATCAACCAACTTTATTCCTCCTTACCCCAACCTAAATTTATTGAAATCTTCTCTTTAGGTTGTGTCAAACATATTTCCCCCACTCTTCAAGTTCAAACTTTTATAACTTTTGATAAGGTATTCACTATGGCACGTAAACTTGAAAATTGAGCCATTGATGAAGGGAAATTGAAGTTGTAGAATAATAATTATAGATTTAAATCCAATGATCATCCCTCCACCAAAAACACTAACTAATCCAATCATCCTAATACCAAAGCAAAAGCATTTGAAAATTTGGTTATTATTCAAACTACTCCACCTCCAACTATCAACTAACCCCATCAAACCAATTCTACCAACCCCTCCTACCAAAAAAATTAAAACCAAAACTGACCTCCTCTAAAACAATATATTCACATTAGAGAATATTATGCATCAATTTTGGATAAATTTATCAAAGCCAACCTCATTCAACTTCCACCAATTAAACTATCCCAATTATTTGATGCTTCTTGCCCTGTGATAGGTTGGTATAATGAGAATGACCATTGTGCCTTTCATCAAGTCATAGGACATGACATTAATAGATGCAATACCTTTAAAAGTCTTGTCCAAAACCTGATTTATAGTGAATAACTTGAGTTTTATAATCCCAATACACCTCTTAAATAGTCCCTTTAAATCTTTTATAAATCTTTTCCTAATCATGTTCCTTCTACCCATCACCATGACAACAAACCCAAACCATCTCATTTTCATGAGGCACACAGAATTAATGTTTTTAATACTGAGCTCATTATTGAGGATACCATAACCTCAACCACCTCTTACTATATTTTACTTATGAAAATGGTGGACTCACCTCCTATTCCTTTGGATACTTGAGTGGAGGACTCAACCACCCCTCCCTCTTCATTTGATGATAATTTAGCTTTATCTACCTCTCCTTGGTGGAAACACTGAAGTAGACAACCATTGATTTAACTACCCCTTATTCCACTCCACCTATTTAAGTGGTAGAACTACCTTCCATTCCTTTAGACACTCAAATAAAGGAATTAACCCTATCCACTCTTTCGCTTGGGGAAAACACACCTACCTCTCCCATCATAAAACCATCCATGTCCTCTTTGGAAACTATCCCAAACCAAGAGAAGGTTACCTCATCTACCCAGCCAATAATTTGGGAACCCTTCATAAAAAATAAGGATAGAGAAACCATCCCTCTTATCCACTTAAGGGATTAATATTAGAAAACAATGACCAAGAAATTAAACCCATCTATAAGCCCTTTTCTAGGCTAGTCCAAAGTTTAGAGTTCACATCTCAACCCAAATTTGATAGAGCCACCTTTTGGCATCATTATAGGCTCCCTTACCAAAAGAAATGTGAATCATAAACCTCCCTTTAATCCACCCTTAAACACATTATTAACTCTTCACAAAATACCTCTTCCAAAACCATAAGTGAACCATCCCAACAACCTAAACCTAAAATTGGCAAATCACCTCACATTTCTCTCACCAAACCGATCAAGAACTTAGGAATTCTTCCCACACCTAGTCACACTCACCATCATTTTAAGTTAGACTTAACATCATCTAGTCCACCAAGGAAAAATCATACTAAACCAACTAAGATGGTAGTGTTACCCAAACCTCCACCTTGAACTAGACCCATACCACCTCCTTCCAACTTATCTTCCATCTTAGGATCCAATCCTTCTACCATCCTAATTAATTATTCTTCCTCTAAAAAAACATCCCCATTTTCTCCACCTACACCCATAAAACCATCTATTTCTCCCTCATTATTAACTAACCTATCTACCTCTACTTTACCACATATAGCTTAAATTTCATCATCTAAGTCTTTCACATCCAAGTTTCCAACCCCCAAACCAACCATAAAAAAGAAAACCCAACCAAAATCACTTACCAAAACCACTCCTCCCCTCATAACTTCCATGATAAAGACTAATTTAAATAAGGTCCCCACTCCTTCCACCAAAAACCCATCACGTCCAACACCTTTGCATAAATCTTATTCAACTATTTTATAAAGGTTGTTGCAAACCTCTTCTATCAACTTACCACCCATCAAACCTTTTGACCCTTCACATATTAAACCAAAATGGGTCAATGATAATTTGATTTGAATTTACCATATAACTATGAGACATGACATAGAGAACTGCAAATCTCTCTAAGCACTTGTTCATAGCCTATATGATGAGGATGATTTGTTATTTGATGAACTTCTTTTACCTCCATTACCAATCCTACCATCAACTCAACCTAACAAACATTAACCTACTCTCCCACTCCCACTCAAGAGTGAGGAGGAGGTATTGAAGCAAGCATCAAACCTAGTAAACCCCCTTATCCACACTATTCATGTGGTTATTTGATCCCAATCTCAATAAAAAGATAAGGTAAAATCCATAGCATCTATTCTATGGACTTACCCTTGAACCCAACAACCTTCCAACCAAGACCAAACACCTACACCTTCACCTATGTCACTATTAAATCCCAAAGTATCCATTTTAGGGCCCTTTCCCTCCAACCAATCTGAATCCATCTAATGTATCATATTGAAACAACTTCACCATACATTGGTGAAAATGAGCCTTTATGAACTAGTCAACACCTTGCCCTAGCATAGTCAAACACTAATTGAGGATTTTCAATATATAGAGGTTTAACAAATAATCCTTAACCTTTTTCACCCTTTATTGGATCCCTCTAACTTTCCACCCTCATTACCTTTCTAGACTCTAAAATACCTACCACTCATCCTGAGGATTTTGATCCTCCCATTTTTATTACCACATACATCAATCAAATCCATATCAAAAGGGTGATGAGGATTGATGGAGGATCTAGCATCAACATTACATCCTCCCATGCATATGACCAACTTTATCTACCCACAAACATCATTTTAAATTCTCCTTCAATGATACCATGCCTACTAGCCTAGGGACCATTGTCCTCTATATCCACTTGGGGCTTGATACCATTCATAACATATTTTATGTTATAGAGGGTTAGTTTCAATAAAATGTGTAACTTGGATGCCCTTAGATCTATGTTATAAGTTGTGTTCCTTCCACCTTACATCAATGTGTCATATTTGAGCATGAGGAATAAGCTATTACCATAAAATTTGACCCTAGTCCCTTTTCCTCTTGTCATATGAAATATTGGCCTAATGAGATCCTATTACCTCCTTCACTTACCTCACAACCAAATTTTAACAAAACCATCCCACCAACCAAAACCATCAACACTCCCACTCACAATAATGATGAGGCTTAAACTAGCTCATTTAGCTCTTTGTCCAAAATTCTGGTTGATGACCCCTTACAATCCACATTTCAATATTTCTCTCTTAGGGAATATCACCTTTTAGCCTATAATGCTTTCCATACTCCCCAATAGTATGGGAACCTCAAATATGACCCTTTTTTTGATCCAAATATCAAAACTATCATCCCTTTTGGCCCCCCCAAAAATCAAACAAATTTCATCTATGGGGGATTGATCAACCACTTCTCACTACTACCACTACCTCGTTCATCCAACCATTCACCATCAATTTTTCCTACTAGGAAAAACTAGTCTTTGCCAAAGCATACCTTTATCGGTGTGTTTAAAAGGGGTTTAGTCTTAACCTTTATTAATAGGGACCTCACAAGCTACCCTTAATCAAAATGAAAAAACCTCATGAGTTCTTTGGCCCTGGATTCATACCACTAGAAGAACCCACATCACCAAAACCCATTACCACCATCCTAAAATGATCGAACTCAATTCTCTTACCATCAATACCATCCAACATCAGGATGATGATTCCATTATCACCTACCTTAATATATGGGATTCTTCAATTCATGAATCTCCCCCTCCTTAAAATCAAACTATGCTAAATGAATCCATTATTGATGTCAACTTAGGCACTCAGGATAACCCTTGTATCATTAAAATCAGCCAATATTTAAATTATATGGAGCAACAAGATTACCCTTCTTTCCTTTGAGACCATAACATAGAATTTATTTGGTCTTATCAGGATATGCCTAGATTTAACCCTTTCATTACCATCTAAAACATTATTATACATCATAAGGATAGACTGGTTCAATAAAATCTTTGTAAAATGCATCCTCACACATCCCTCCTTATCAACGAAGAGCTTTAGTGTCTCTTATCTTTCAACTTCATTCAGCCCATCAACTATTCACAATGGGTTTCTAACATCATTCCCATCACCAAACCCATAGGGAGACTTCACCTTTGCATCAATTTTTATGACCTCAATTTTGCTTGACCAAAGGATGACTTCCCTTTGCCCAACATCACCCAACTTTTTGATCTTATAGCTAGCCATAAAATTTTATCTCTCATGGATGATTTCTCAAGATATAATCATATCTTGGTTGCCCCCAAAGATCAACATAAAATTTCTTTTATTACACCATGGGGAACCTTCTACTATAGAGTCATGCCCTTTGGAATAAAGAAATATGGAATAACCTATTATTGAATCATGACCTATATCTTTCATGATCTCATTCATAAAATTATATAAGACTATGTGGATGATCTCCTTGGAAAATCCAAACACCACAAGCATCACCTAGCTATTCTCACCATCATCTTCAACTGAATAATCCATTATCATGTCAAGATCAATCCCAAGAAATGTATTTTTAGATTCCTATCCGGAAAAAATATTAGCTTTATCATCTCTTTATGGAATCAAAATAGATCCCACCAAAGCCAAAGTAATCTTGGAGATGCCTCCTCCTACCAACCATAAGTAACTCTACAACCTACAGGGAAAAATTTAATCCATCTATCACTTCATCTCCTAGTTATCAAATAGATGTCAACCCTTTCACCATCTCCAAAAAAAATACACCTCTTTTAAATGGACCAAATAATATCAACAAACCTTTCATCCAATCAATGAGTATATTCTCTCTCCACCTATCCTCATCCCTCCTAAGGAAGACCATCCTTTTTACCTATATATCTACCATAGACCATTCCCTAGGGGCAATGCTCACTCATTGTGAAGAAAAAAAAATATCAAGCCATCTATTACATTAGAATCACCCTTATCAAATATGAAACTCAATATACCCATCCCAAAAAAAATCTTCCTTGCATTAGTATTCATGGCCTCCAAACTCTTTCAATACCTTCTTAATCATAAAACATATGTCATCACCAACACTGACCCCCTCAAGTATATGCACTCTAAACCATACCAAAACCAACATATGGCTAAGTGGATCATGCTCCTAGCTGAGTTTGATATTTTTTCCTTATGAAAAAATATATTAAAATACAAGTCATCACTAATCAATTATCTGAAGCTCAATCAACCTATTCATCTGGCCTTTCTAGATAAGTCTATTGCAACTCTTTCTTAGGAAGAACCCACCTACTAAATGACTATGTTATTTAATGGCTCCAAATACCAACATGGTGGGGGTGCCAAAGTCATTCTCATTCCCCTTAATGGTGAGCCTCTTCCCCTTTCCTTTAAACTTGACATCAAATGTACCAATAATGTGGCCAAATAAGGAACCCTATTCATAGGTATCCAAACCACCCTAGCCTTGGGAGTCAAAACCATCAACATCTTTGGTGACTCCCAACTAGTCATAAACTAGGTCAACAAATATTATCAATGTAAAAATTATGTCCTCCTAAAATATAAATAACTCATGGAATTAATCTTAGTATCATTTGATCATCACCTTAATCAATTAGTTCCTCGATCTACTAACAAATTCATAAATACAGTGGCCTCCCTTAATTCCCAAATTCCATCTCAAATTGTCAAATCTAAACTATTTGTCACCATCCATCATTATCACATCCTCATATATCAATTTTTATATTCATACCATTTTTAGTGTGGAAACATCTCCTTTCAAAACATGGTATGACCAAACTATTGACTACATTAACTTTGGAATTATTCCTCCTAACTTTTTGAAGAATGCATGAAAATAATTTGTTTAGGGTACCTCTCATTAAACCATAATAGGGGGAGTCCTTTAAAAACATGGCTTCAATATCATCCTTATCTATTGTATATGTATCCATGGAATTTATGGGGGACACTTTAGTATCCTAGTTATTACTAATTGTATCCTTCACCTTGGCTACTATTGGCCCACCCTCAATCGAGACTATTGTGACTATGTAAAGAAGTGTGTCAAATTTCAATAACATGATAAATTACACCATGCACCTCCCTATGGACTTCAAGTATCTATAGATTATTGGCCCTTCTCACAATGGGGTATTGACCTTATTGGGGAAATCAATCTCCATTCTTCACAATGACACCGATATATCATTATCACCACCGAATATTTCACCAAATGGGTGGATGTCATCCCTCTTATCTCAACTAAAGCTAAAAATATTATTGACTTAATCTATCACCATATCATCTATCACTTTGGTGTTCCCCATAATATCATCACTAATAATGGAAAATCTTTTAAAAACTAGAAATTCCAAGGTCTCTATGACACTTTCGGCATCAAGTTAAGCTTTTCCTCACCTTACCATCCAAAAGTCAACGTATAGGTAGAATCATATAATTATACTCTCATCAAAATACTCACCAAAGTAGTAAATGCTTCTGGTCAATATTGGCACTTGCACATCCTTTTCAATTTATGGGCCTATCACACTAGCATTCAAACCTCTACAAGTGCTACCCCTTTCTCTCTCATCTTTGATAAAGAGGAAATCTTACCTCTTGAAGTCCAAGTTCCATATTTTCACATGTATTTACATGAAATCCTTTTTGATATTGATTATCATCAATAATACCTCATGCATCTTAAACTACAAGATGAACATCACCTTGTAGCCCTTGATCATCTTTATGTCTATTAGGAATGAATTGAGCATGCATATAACAAACACCTAAAATAGTGAGAGTTCAACATCAGAGACATCATCCTTAAGGAAAAACAACATGTAACTAATATGGATAAAAGCAAAAAAGGCATGTTTGATTTTAATTTTATTAGACCTTATATCATAACCTGATTAAGAGATTATCATTTTTCCTCTATTGAAGGAAAACTAGAACTTGAGCCTCTCAATGTTTCACATTTGCATCCTTTATATTATTGAAATAGGGTTAAAACTCACATTTATGTCTAACCTAATCTAATCCCTTGGTTTATGATATTTTCACTTCCTTTCACTTACCTATCCCTAATCCCTTGGGGATAATTGATTACAACATAGAACCATTTGATTGTCCATCACAGTTATAGCCTAATCCCAAGCATGGGTACCATGGCTCTACCCAAGGCATGGTTCTCATGGATACATTTCATCTCTAATAATATGGAATCCCATGATTATTTATCTTTTAAACCACCCCCTCATCTATCATTAACCTTTTGTGCTTAGGTTTTGCCTCCATAAAGGTAAACCTTTGAATTTAAATATACTTGTCCATGTCTAACCTACCATTCAAAATTGAAAAATTGTTATACCAAAATATCACTTGGGTCCATATCTCTCATATTTCAGACTACTCCCTTGAAGGACATCTACCTAACACCTAAAAGTTACTTTAAAATAGACTAATCCCTTGAAGGAAAGCCTTCAAAATAAAATTTTAGACCATTCCCTTGAAGGATGGCTAAGAAAAAATCATTTGAAGCTTCTTTCATTGATGGACTTCAACAACTTATAAAATAACAAAAGAAACAAATAACCCTATGCCAAAATCAAAGTAATTAAGCCACAATCAGCTCTTATAAGTACCATTTGTAGAATTCTCAAATCAATTAGTCTACACATTATCCTAGTACATTGTAATAATTTCTTATATATGGCATTGGTAGACTTCTCGTATTAATAAATCTACATATCATATTAGGGCATAGACTTGTCTATTATGATTCTTTGGTCACCTATAGAAGGGGGCAAGTTAACTTGCTTTAAGTTACCATTTCACCCATTTCCCATTCAACCATCTACTTATCACCTAATTTCCATTCACACCTTTTTGTCAAATTAAGGGACCATGAGCTTACTTTATGGAAATTGATCAAATTGATCAAGACACCCTCTTTCTCAATCAAAGCATGCTCTTGCAAAGCATTCTATAGGTTTTTGTTCACTAAGTCAATCCAACTATGTTTTCTTGTTGTTAGGTCCTTACCAACCCAAAACTTCATGAATTTTTCTTCCCTTCATTCATTAGTTCATGTGGACATATGTCTTATGATTGTCCTCTCTTTTCAACATTTCATGTGTTATCTACACCTATTTTATGTGTTTTCGTTATATCCATGTCATAAACATTCACAAACATCATTATCATCACAACACTACTCCATATTACTCACAACATTATGATCCATATCCCGTCTATGCACCTAAACATAATACATATCATAAACCATGCCATCCAAATCAACAAATAAAACCATTCTATCTATCTTCATAAATAAACACATCGTCCCTTATATACATGCAAAACATTACCTAAAACTATCAACATATCAAATTCAAACATCTCATCACAAAACACATTTTAATCCATTCATCTCATCATCCATAATCTATACCTATCAAAGCATCATACCTATCAAAACATAAGACACAAGACACTGCATATTGTCTATCCTCATTTATACACATCTCATCTCATAAACAATGGGGCAAGGGCATCTTGCCATTCATAAACCTTAAAACACACATCATACACATTCATCAATATCAAAACTCATAATCTAACTACATATCCATAATAATATCCATAACTCACATCATGTCATCACAACCACATAAACCATGTCATATTCATTATAAGCAATCATCCCTATGCCACATCATACATATGATCTAATAAACATTTTCATCATTCTATAAACATTTATAAATCAAATAATATATCAAAAATAAGAATACACCATGATCTTATATACCTATAAACATATATCTCATATCCATAAATAACATCATGAACAATATTATTCTAACACCACAATCAATATCCATCTTTGACCACATATATAGCATATCTATCCATTTAATAAAGTGTATACATCTATGAATGAAATAAAAAATAGCATAATTAAACCAATCATCTACATATCTAAACTCATGCATCACTAAGATCATGCCATCATGTATAAACATCATCATTACAAAATTGTGAACATACATTCATCCATGAAATCCATCATTATAATATACCATATCTATTATGTGAATAAAACATGAATAAAAATAATTAATCTATATACCCTCTCATGAGAAAAATTCCTCATAATCGTGACACATCAATACATAATCAATAAACATCATAAGCATCCTAACATAATCATCATGTCATCAATATAATCAAATTTCATCCATATAATCAACATAATAAACATATAATCATCATATACATCAATAAGGAAATACATGACATAATGTATCCATGTATCTCTCACTCATATACATCTCATGTCATCAGCATGCAGGCTAATATCAAAATCAAAATCATATACATAATCCCATCTATTAGGCCTCTTGTACATGGCTACCACTTGTCCCATCTACACCTACACTATAATTTGGTGGTGTCCCCCTAATACCCTTACCTACCCCACTATCGAGGCCCACTATCCTGGAGTAGCTATCGGTGGACTATCTACTAAACTAGCCCTATACTCTCCATACTACATCTCTAATGACAACTATGCTAGCACTATAGCCTCATAATATCTTAGCTCCTTGACTATGGCTAGGTACCATGTCCTTAAAATATGTCAAGTTGTCCTCCTACTACTGCTATTGTTTCTTCTACCCTATATCTCAATGAGTCCCTTTCTTGAGTCACTAACCCATGATAAATCCTTGCCTGATCATGCTCATAAGTCACAGTCATAACCTACCCCTACAAGGTGATAATCTATGCCTATAAAATAGCCACCTATACTTATAATCTAGTGATTTGGTCTTATGATGCTACCAATTTTACTTGGGTTTATCCATCTGGTCACCTACCCTATATTAGTACCCCTAAAGGGTCCACATCCATAGGCTTTTGACCACATTCACCCCATTTAAATTCATCTACTACATATCTAGCCTGTTACTAGGTTGCATACCCATCTACAATACTAGCATCATTAATGGTGGCTCTAACTGGTAGTTCCTCATAGTCTAGTACATCCTATGGTTATGGCTTTAGGAGTGGGAACTCAACATCCTCTTTCCTGTATCATGGGAAATCTAGTGGGATCCCTTGACCAAGTCCAAAATACCTCCACACTCACTCAAAAGGGATAAGCTATGTCTCCCCATCCCATCTCCCATAATATAGTGTCAAATCTATAAGGATAATGTATGGTATATATACCCTATCCACCTAGGCCAACCTGCATATGGCCTCCATATTATGTGAGCTACAATAAAAACCTCTAAGGCATCTTGAAACCACTCAATATCTCATCCACCACCACCTACACCTATCAATGCATAATCACCTTTCTATCTTTTAAAACCAATTAGAAATATCTCCTAGCTAAATCTATCCCAAGGTTTCCCCACTAGTCTCAACACTCATATGTGATCATACACCTAATAATAAAGCAAAAACCTAATTTTTATCCCATATTACTTTCATGATATAAAGGCCCAAATCTCTCTATATATCTACACTAATATCACTAAGGCCCATCCAAACATAGTCCTCCCTAGAAGCATCTCAGCCAACACCCCTAGTAACAGGTATGGGATGTAATCACTACTTGAATTAGATACTGCAAAGTAGGATATGGCTATCCTCATCATCATGAGAAAACAACTATCTATAAGATCCCTCTGGTATAAGGGTCTATAGTTGAATTCCCCTAAATAAAATTGAGCATGTACTTGATCTACCTTATAAATCAAATCTATATGATTGTCAATCTCCTCACTCTCTATATGGTAGATTGGGTCCCCTTGAATTAATAGTTATGTAATACATTAAATGTCCTTTAGGATAATCATCCTCTCCCCCATCAATAGTAAAAATGTATTTGTTACTAGGTCCTATCTCTTGATGAGGGCCACAATCATACTCACATCTCATGGTAAGTGTTGGTAGTGAATCATAACACCTAGTATAAATTTTTCCATATATCTCCACTCATCCACAGTCATCATGTCTCAAACCTTGACAAAAATCTAAGGGACCTAATCCATCATCTAGATCCACTCGTGAGCCTGCATAACAATCATGTTAACAATGGTTATTTAGTTTTCCACATATAACTAAGTACCACGCTACACTTACCTTTTTCAACCTATTCAAACCAAAAAAATTACATCTATCTTATTTACCTCTATCCAAACCTCTCCAATAAGCCTATACCTCTATCTAACATCTACACTAACATCTCCTTTTGACCACCTAATCACTTCTCTTTGCTAAAGTCTACCCACATACCCCCAATCCTCTCTAACCCTTTTCACATAAACCTTCATCAACTATACCTATCTCTTACACACTTCATAACACTTTACCAACCTTTAAACACAATAACATTTTATAGATTCTACCACCATTTTCAAAGATTTTAATATTTCCCATATTTCCAACCATTTCAAACACTATATAAACTTTTACACCAACATTACATAGTCACACACATGTATTAATGTTAACAAACTTTCCACAATTTAAAGGAAATTTCAAGAACACTCCTTTCCCACTCATTTCACAAACTCTTTACACACACTTTCAACTATTTCAAAAAACCCCTAAAAACTTGTACCCACCCATTTCATCAAAATTTTATCTACCAAAATCCTTCACAACATTAACAAACCTTTCAACATGCTTAAAACACTACCTTTCTAACGTAGTTTTTCTTCATCCCTTCAACCACCAGCAGTTCCTTAAACCATTGATGATCCTTTATGGACCTTTTCTTCCCAGGCTTGACCACTGATGATTGAGTTAAACCATCGATGGTCAGTGTTTGTGACCCTTGATTATGCAACTCAAACCCTCAGCCTCCTAAAACCCATACAAAAATTCCTAATCCCTACAATTCCTTACCTAACCCTCTTCTCAAGGCCAACATATAAAAAAACACCTTTAACCTATCAATTTGACCTACCCCTTTGCCTTAATACAACTTACACCATAACTAGGGCATCATTTTATCCACAATCATTTAAACCCTACCTAGAATAATTACATCACCCTATCCCTATCAAATTCAATATCACAACACCAAATTTAACTATGCTATCAATTTTAATACATCTCCTACCTCATTCTATGATCACTAGCATGGTAGAAGCCCTCATACCACCACACGATCATGTCCTCATCCACCCTCCATCATGTCACAACTCAGTCAACCTCTACACACACACTCTACCAATCAATCACCAACACCTCAGAAAGCACATGCAAAAGGATAAAATGCTCTGACCATAATGCAACAAAAGTCAAATGGTAAAAAATAATTACCATTTCAGTTTTTATATCTTAGCTTTTTTGGGATTTTCCTGACCATTGATGGTTAAGGCAATCATCAACATTTGACCCTATGGAAAACCCTAACTATCGATGGTTGGGGTCCCACACTATTTTCTCAATCTTGTAACACACCACCTAGGTGTTACCCTTTTAGGCCATGCCTTATCTCCCCTAACCCAACCATTTCACCTTTTAGAAATTACCCATCTATAATTGACTCATTTAACCATATCCAATTTGATGTTGGATGTTTGTGACCTAAACATTCACATGTTTTGTAATGACCTTACCTTGATCTTTAATGATCACATCAACCAACCTTTCTAAGTTATACTTTTTAAATTTGCACCACCCCATACATGACTATACCATTTGTGTTGTTTTATGGGAGAAATTCCTACCTCAAATACATACACATAATGTTGACTCTATTTAGATGAATTGATAGGTATGACCTTATTATATATGCCCAATTCTATAGACTGGTTACCCTTGTCATGCATCTCCCTAGACCTTGACCTTATTTTTATGAACACTGGTAACTTTAATCTCTATGTGATCTTGATTATCACACTTAGTCATAGTTTATGTGAAAGTTTGAATTTCAAATGACCAACCCATTTTGTATCACCCACCTTGTGACTCATGTTTTACCATTGATCAAACTCTAACCTAATTTTGATTTCACCTCATTGACTCCCAATTTGAGGGGGAACACCTCCTCCATTACTCAGGGAAACTAGACCTTGACCAGTGATCTATTTTTATTTTGTAGCTTGTTACATCAAAGTTATATAATAAAAAGGGGTAAAATGTAGACACTCAAAAATTATACATGATATATTTTGATGTCAAACTACCTCTTGACCCTATCAAACTCATAACTTAACACATTTAGCTAAACCATTTAATTCACCCCTTTTTTAACTTACTTTAACCCATTTTCTTCTAGCCCTTGAATGCTAATGGTCATCCTAACCATCAACAGTTGACCTGACCATCGACGGTCAGGTCTCTAAGCCCACTTTAAATTTTTAAAGCATTGACAACTTTGTGTGAGATAAATATCTCCCTAAACAATAAATTGATTTTAAAACTAGCTTTAAAACATCATGAATTGGAAATTTTATCCCCTTATCAAATTAGTAACTTCTTCCATCCCAATTATCAACTTCATCCTACTAAAGGAGAAATAGAGGAAGTGAAATGAATCCATAATCTACAATCTTGAATCCAAGCTCTCTTGCATACAGGTATTCAACATCCTTTCAACAAGCAAGAAACATCACTAGAAACACAAAGATATGTCATAATCACTTGTGAAGTCAAAATACTATCACTTTGGTCACATTACCTCAGCCTTCCACCATTAAGTTTTATGTATATTTTTCTAGTTTTCATTTATTTATCTTATTTATAACCTCCCTACCGTATCTAACCCATCAATATCTTATTTTCCACCCCTCAACTCTATAACAGACCTCTATCTACCCAAATACCCAATATATACCTTCTTTTCTAATCATTTCCATAATTATATAGGTAACTTCTAATGATTAACACAACCACTAATGATCACTTCAATCATAGATGGTTACCCAACTATGAATGATCAACCTAAAATATTGATGGTCATTGTGGTATAAAAATATAGCAAGCTATTTTTAGCCTCATCAGCCCAATCAAACCCATTTTTCTCTATTTTTCCCTGATTATAGTACCTTTTCTAATTTTCTAGACTAGACCCTAACCATTTTAGCATAAGTATTGACTGTCTTTACTAATTTTGGTCATTTTTATATTAACTAACATTCTAATTTATTTTTATTTCATTTCATTTATCTTATGAAAGTAGATCTTTACTTTATTATTTCTAACTTAATTATTATAATAGTGGATTGATGACCTCTTAGCAAGTAATATACTTCTTGGATCTAGCTCATGCTAGGCAGTCCACTCAACCATCCATCTAACAACCCCACTTTACAGTGTCTTTATTATCTATAGTTTATTACTTCCTATATAAATAGGAGCTCCCATCATCATCTAGATTCATGCATGAATTTTACTATATATTATTCTACACATCGTATTACTAGTTTCATTCTTTACTTTAAAAATTAATAAATGAGTGAAAATTAACTAAAACGCTAGGTCAATGGCATAGATAAAGCACTCAAGAAGATCTTGGGAATGTGCTTGATAGATATATGTGATATTGGTCACAATTATTAGGATGATCAAGTTTTATCAGTACTTTGGGCATACTATATAGCATTACCTCATGAGTTCCAAATTATGCCTGGGTGGTTGGTAGACTAATGTTCCAAAGGCATACCTTTGCATTGCCTATCACATGGTACAGGGAGTACAATTTAACATTACAAAGTTCATCATAGAAGAATTGGTAAAAAATGCAATGGAATTCCATAGTGCAAATAACACCTTTAGGTGGGGATCCATCCTCATATTGATAGTTATGGAGGAAATTGGGATCCCAAATAGAAGTAAGGATAATCTATGAGTATTCTTAGAATCCCATGAATATATAGCATAAAAGTAAAAGGACTATACTTACCCTAACACCTTTAGCCCCATGTATAAGATGCATATAATGTGCTGGTGAAAAAATTATATGGAATCCTTTGGACTAGAGTTGTACATTCCCCAGGGGCTTCCCTAGAGTATGTTTAGGATGACATGTTTTGTTATAATACAACATTATTTCATAGTGTGCTTGGTGTTTTGGGATGGGAATAGGTCAAGATGGTTGAATCTCCCCTTTAAATTTTCAACAAGGTACTTTAAGGATGTGTTGTATTGAATCCCTAATGCATAATAGATGGAC
This sequence comes from Torreya grandis, assembly GCA_037957365.1. NCBI lineage: Eukaryota > Viridiplantae > Streptophyta > Pinopsida > Cupressales > Taxaceae > Torreya > Torreya grandis. The sequence goes on from JARHVA010001716.1 coordinate 1,273,016, forward strand.
ATTATAGTGAAGAAACTGGATGTAGATAGGTGTAGGTTGAGGCATCATTCTCTTGTGTAGATGTAAAGTCCACTAAGGATGAATAAAATGCTTTGGATCAACCAAATAGTGATCCCATCCAAGAAGTCACCATCCTTGGCTTCATCCATAGACTATAGAATGAGATGAATCCATGAAATAAGGATTCTAGTGTTGAGTAGAGCATCGAGTAGAAGGAAGACCTCCTAGTCTAGATTAGGGGTGAAGGAATGTCAATGCCTATTGAAAAGAAAAAGTCTTTAAAGAAAAATAAGGGGGATAATTTAGAGGAAATATAGGAGTGGCTAAGTCTAAAGATCACTTCAAAAGGAGAAGCATCTCCTTATACCTTCATACCAAAGCATGTGTAATTCATGCTAAAGACTTTCCCTAGCATATAAAAAAAGAATGGGAAGGTTCCTCTTATGGTGCAAAGGATAATCTTTTCCAAGAAAGAGGAGGAAGAGGAGTTAGAGGAAGAAGAGAGTGGGAGGGGCATTTATATCATACCCGAGGAAAAATATTCCTCATCAAGTGAATTAACCCCCTCTTGTCAAGGAACCTACCCCCTTCCCACCTCCTTAAATTTAGTTAGAGAAGTGAATATGAAGATTGAGGAAAATCAGCTTCAATGAAGAAAAAATATAGAGGGCACAAGAGCTACAGGAGTAAAAGTAAGAAATAAAAAAGGTAGGGGTGCCAAAAGAAGTCATTAAAATGGTGTAGGCTAAAGAATGAAGGAAATGGGAGAAGGAAGTAAGTAATGAGAAGTAAGAGAAGAACCTAAGGAAGCAATACATTAAAGTACATTGATAAAAGAAAAATTAAAGTACCAGTGGAAGGACATGAGCCTAGACCAAAGGCATATTAATGTGGCACTAAGTTTTCATTAAAAGCTCAAGAACATGAAGGCCAAGGACATATCCCAATCTGAGATCGATCAATTAGAGGTTGAATAAATAAGAGCAAAAAAAAAGAATTGTAAATAATAAACCCCATATAGGAAGTCAAAAAATTAAAAGGCCAAAATAAAGGAAAAAGAGGAAGAGGTGGCCCAAGAATAAAGGGCCAAGATGATAAAGGAACAAGAAAATAAAAAGGTTGATGCTAGCATAAAACCTAGAGAGGAAATAGTACCCAAGAAGGCATATAGCACCTCCACTAGAATAGTAGAAGTAGATATATAACATGCATGCCTTGGCTCTGAAGGGGTACTTAGAGATAAATAAAGTGATACTAACACCTAGGAGAAGTAAATAGAGAAGAACATAGAGGCTTTGTTAGATAAAGAAAATAAGAAGGATGGTGAAATATAAGCTCATGACAAAGAGCCACTACAAGAGGAAATGGACAATGCGGAAACATCCACTAAAGCACCCCCAAGAGAGGAAGAACATAATGGTGTGTTGAGAACCAAAGAAAGAGAATAAATGAACAAGGGGGAGAATTATGGTGAAGAAGAAGGAGAAGAAGAAGAAGGCACTAGCACAAGCACCAATGCCAACAAATAAGAGTTGAGAGAGGAAGAGGAATATGAACTAGACAATAGGGAAAGAGCATAGTAGGAGTTTAAATAGGATGAGTACTTATATATGATAGAGTACATACCACCAAAAACTACCATGACCTGGATATACCACTAGGTTTATAGGATGATGGATTGTTACATGGATGAGCCTGAGTTTAAGGTTTCAATAAAAGTAATTCAGAGTGCCAAGAAGCTAGAGGAAGGGCATTGCTACCAACTCATCAATACTCAATACATGAACCTTATGCACTCAGCTAATTACCTAATCAAGATGGCCTTCTTAGTAGCATGCAAGAACATCATCAATGATGTTTTTGATAATAGCTAAAAAATGATAGCATAAGAGATTGAAAAGGAGCTTCAGGTAACAAAGCTCAAGCTTAAACAACTAGTAGAGCATGTAGAAGAGGTGGATCCATCCCTTTTAGATGGTCTAGATACCTCAAGGATGAAATAAATGGACAAGCAATGCACATTTTTTGAGTAAATTCTACCTTGAATGAAATCGATGTTGGAGGAGCAAAAAGACCCCTATGAGGCCTTAAGAGGAGAGTTGAACAAGAAATTGGATATGGTGGAATAACTCTTCACCAAAATTGAAAAGGGAATGGAAGAAGTAGATGTTATGTTTTAAAACTTTTCCACCCATTCTATGGTCATTGATGTGTGACTAAAAAAGGCAAAGGAGGAAAAAGATGCCTTATTCCAATACTCCTTCACAATGAGCAAAATTGAGAATGTACAAGTGATGGTATATGTCAACTCCCTAAGTGACCAACTAAAAACCCAAGAATAAAACCTAGAGGTGCTCTTATGTATCTTTTAAACAAAGGCTATCAAGAAGGGGGAGATCTTAGATATGGTGGTAAGGCACACAAGAGAAAGGCTTGAGGCCTTCAAGAAAGAAGTATAATTCATGGACATGCTCACCCTCAAGGGTACCTAAACTAAAGTAGATGGCACCTTTAAAGAAATAAAGGGTGCTATATAGGGTTTTGAGAACTTAAATGTATAATTAGAGTAGGGTGTGCCAAGTTTTGTGCATTAAATTCACTAAAAGACTAGTTCAGGGTAGACTAGTAATTTTGTATGGGGTAATGTTGGGCCCCCTTTTGTACCAACTATATGGACCACACCAGCTATACCTATCTCCATATGAGGCAATCTTTTGTAATAATTTCTCCCCTTTTATACTTTGGGTGCTAGCTGGAAGAATCTTGAGGATCTTGTACGACTTGGTAGGTAGTTACATGGTGCCAACCTTCAAAGGACATCCCTGGAGGAACTTATACATGGTGGATCAAGAATCATGGTTATTAGAAGAGTGGAGTAGGTGGGATAGTGATCCCCTAGTGATAGTTAATCATATGACATGTGTTCATCTAACTTGGGTAGTGTAGTGGAGCTAATAGACTAGCAACCCCTAGTGATTACTCATCACTTGGCACATGCCCATCTAACCTATCGAGGAGACGCTTAGCTACCTATAAAATAAGGATTTCATTTGAAGAATAATAAAGGATGTGACTAAGGTAGTGAATATTTGGAAAAATATAGATCCATTAGTAGCACTTTATAATCTACATAAGATAGGTTAGGAATTTTGAATGTATCACCCATGCTTGCTTATGAGCTATTGGGCATGAGTAGTGTTAAGGAATATCATATGAGTTTTTATTATGGCTTGAAATTTATATGTTAAAATATTAATAAATGGGAATGTTGTTGTGAAGAAATTAAGTTTTGACTCTTACATTATAGTTTTTACAATTTTATGTTTGTGACTTAGTTTTATAAATGCAATGTTGTAGTCTTACTTTAAATGTATTATTTTATAAAGGTTTATCCCTAGTCGCTAATGAAATTCTCATTCCATGTATAAACTTTGGCCTACATAAAATAGACTAAGTTTAGTAACCTTAATGCATCAAGTATCTAAGACCTATGCCTCAAGCGTTCCCCTTAAGAATGAGCATTAAACCCTAACCAGTCCTATAATTTATGCCATTAGATGGATATGAACTTACCCATTAAGACTTGTGCCTTAGAAGAGACTCGTGCATATTAAATTTCCCCTATAATAGCCTAGTTATAGTAGGCCACCTAAACCCATCTTGCCAATTACTAAACCCCATTAAAACCCAAGTTGCACCATATGTAACTAGCCCGATGTGGGCCCAATCCCTTAATTTTTTCACTTTGGGTTATTTAACAAGGCTTGTGCCTTATTTGAAACTAATGTTAGTGCAATAATGTGTTTAAATTTGTGAACCAAACCCTATTATGTTCACATGTAACTACATCAAGTCTAGAACTCAATTGGGTGATGGCTAAGTTCATGATGAAGCACAAAAGCTAAACTAGTGAAATAAAATACAACATATACATTGATGTGAGTATATGTCTTCTATATATGTTTAGTTTAGTTGTTTATTTGTTTTGTTTTTAACCCCCTCTTTGTGCCACAAGATCTGGTACACACTAGATTAGATTTACTTTTCATGTTATTATATTAGTGAGATATTAAATCATAGGACTCTTTTAGGGTTGTGTGATTGTGTTACACTATAGGATTTGGAAACCTACCTCACATGATGTGTTGTGATAAGTGATCCCCTAATAAGGTCTAGTGGATCCTCACATTGGTCATGCTCATGCTTAATAGTTGTATGCTCCCTAATAAGAAGTGTATGTGTTCTCTATCCCATCCAATCCAAGATTGATTTATGGAAATGATGCATTTTTTATTGCATATAGATACCTTAAAACTCTTGGGTCTACTACATAGGTTCAAATCACATACAAGATCCTAAAATATAAGAAGTTGATCATTTTCCATAATTTTTTTCAAAACCCCCATTGCTTAATATAATTCTATATATTATTAAAATACATGGTTTAATATTGACCTAATTACTTATTTTTCTCTACATAGCTATTCTATTCTTATGCATGTTTGAGATGTATCTCCTAGGATATACCTTCAAAGTATGATGAAATGAGTATTGAAGTATGCAACATATGATATTAAAAGCTATTATTTTTTTTTATTGACATAAATTGTGTCATTAAAAAAAGTTATACATTACCTTTTTAACATTTTAAGGTTTTAACATATCTCCATGCTTATGTTATGGTTAAATACAGCTTTGTCTCCTACATATAGGTATAAATTGGAATTATTTTATAAATAACCTAATAATAACTCTTCTCGTGTCTTTTTCAAATGTCCAGGTTGAAAAATCATACGTCAATGGTTTTTCAATGTGGAGGCTATGTTGCTCTCATAAATAATGGTAAGGTCATTAGTGAAGGAAGAATACACAAAGTTTCAAGTCCAGATGTTGAATCTATGGAATCCATAATCTCACTTCCACATGCCATAATGAGTAAATACCTATTAAATGTATAAGTTTTAATGTGACTAAATATTTTGATCTGACTCTACTTCTATCTCTTTCATCTTTTATGGATAATTTTTGGGGTGTAGTTGATAGTTTTACTATATGGAGCACAAGAATGATGCAACATGTCACATAAAAATTTTATATGGATAATGACATGGAAAAAAGACAAAATAATTTTAGTTTAGCTATACATATATAACCATTTTAATAAGAAAACCCTTTCTTGGATTCATTTTTTTGATATATAAATGATCTTACCACATTTAATAACCTAAGAAAAAAAATAATCTTAGTAAAAGGGTATATTTGTTGCACAAATGTACAACTCTCACAAATGATGAAAAAATTGTTTCTGGTTATGTTGAATTTGGAAAACCAAGGGAGATTTTTGGTTGTATTCCTCTCCCAAAGTTAGAAAATGAATTGTTAATTTACATAATGGAAGTTATACAACATTTTGAGACTTTTAGTATAGAGGTAAATGAAACATATATCATTAGATGGCCTTCCAATAATATATTGGACATTGAATGTAGAGAAATCAATTTTCCATACATAACACCAAGAGAGAAAGAAAATGGAAATGTTTGGGACATACTAGATAATGAAACCACTCCTTTCTTGAAATTCCTAGTACAAAGACATCAAAAAAAAAAACTCATGCCTACAAATGCTCAGATAAAAAAATAAATCAGCCAAACACTTCACCCATTGAAGTGGAGTTTGATGAAAGGATAGATAGTGAGATTACCACAATGTATGTAGATAAATTTTATAACAAAAAATGTTTTCAATTAGGATTGTCATTTGAGATGCTAAAATATAAAAGGATAAAGTTGATTTATTCCAACACAATAGATAGGAGGCAACATATCTTTGATGCCCTTTCTATTGGTTTGTTTTAGAAAAATAAAAACAATACTACCATTGATTTTTAGGGTATAGAGATCTATTTGGAAGCTTGGCTTAAAGTATATAGATTGCAGAGAATTAGTTTTTTTGACATTCAAAATTGTCACAAAATGGGCAATGAAATGCTTTCCATGTAGGGAGATTTTGTTAAAGGCAATAAAACAAGACAATGATAGATAAAGATTTATTGGACTAATTGATGGATGATTTTATAGATGTTTCTCCATGACTAACATGCCAGGTAGATATATATGGCTCATGAGAAAATTTTTGACATCTTCCATCATCTTTCACTCAAGAATTTATGAGGTTCCACATTAATGCACAACTAGAAAATATGAAATATGATCCAATATCCTAGCCAAAATTCAATAACATGTGGAGGACTAATATTCATGATGTGACCATTACCACATATAATGACTTTACTAGGTTAAAAATATGCAACTTATTGACAAAAAAATGCTCTAGGTCCCTCTCTAGAGATCAGGAAGATCACATCAATCAAGAATGATGCACTTAATTATATTCTTTTTGAAAGACAAATGTATTACACACAAAAATCAATATCAGATCAATACCTTGAAGAATTCCTTAGTGTGATTCATGACATGGTATAATGTTAAAAAACATTTGTGCCAAGGATAGTGATAAAAATCAAAGTAATTACCAACATAATAGTAGAGTTGTTAATGGAGGGAATTATAACACATGGTTATGGTACACGCATATATGGTCATCTTTTTACCATATGTTCTTGAAGGATCTAACTTTTTATCACCTCATTGAATAAGTGCTTCAATGATATGGAAACAACATTGATAGATACTTATGTTTATTTACTATATAAACTTGGATCTTAAAAATATCCATTGTATGATTTAAATTTGTCAATAAACTACTACCTTGAATAATAATTATAGAGAATAAGCACAATTAATTGGTGCCTTCAATAAAATTCCTTCTAAGCTATACCTTCAACTAGAGAATTGTTGTGGGGATAATAAGAACATATAATTCCTTCCATAATTATACTTATAAGATGTTGAACCTTAGATGGAGCTAATATTGCATTTAAAAATTCACAAAATCATCTTTTATTTACAAGTTCGGGTTGTAATATTTATCTCTCCTTGTCTACAAGGTGTTTTCCTTAATGTCAAAGCTAGATTTCTCCCTGTAAGACATAGCCATGAGGACATTGATGTCACATTTGGATACTTATATGAATTTATAAAGAGGAAAGATGTATGGAGTGTGGCAGAGATGATGATAGTTATAGGACATGTGAAAATACAAGAAACTTCATTCCATATTTGATTAAAGAAGTAGTGGATTTCAAAGACTGTTAATATTTACCAGTTGAAGGGAAGAAATGAAATAGTAGGATTGACAAAAGGTCACTACTTTATTTTATGCAAGGAGCAAGGTCAACCCATTATGCATTACAAAAAATCTATAAAAGATAAAAATTGGTCCCCCACACTTGATTACATTATGGTGAAAAAAAGAACATGGTGAGACAAATGTTCCAAAATGTAATCTGATAAAAATATTTTTTAAAGACTTGAAAAATAGAAAAATGTCACATAATTCCATTGTTACAAAAGTATCAGATAGAAGTAAAAAATGAGAGTGAAAAATAAATTAAATATAAGTTGATTAATTATGTACAACAATTTAATGAATTGGGTTTGACTAGAAATAGTAAGTGGAAGGATCTAGCATATTAATTCCAAAACATCCATGACATAATGAAAGAAGACATGTTCCCTTTTGAAGTTGAATGTACAGGATATTTTTGGTCTAGAACTCACTATGACATATCCATGCATAGATATCTACACAAAATGGTTCATGATAGGACCCTTGATTTTGGAGTGGCATCTACAAATACATATGTTGGTCTAAGAATCAAAAAAAAAAAAAATTGATCCAACTCAAGATGTGAAAATTAGAGATATGTTATTTGTTAGACCTAAGGATTATATAGGATTGGACTACATAATATGGGTTACTAGAGATAAAAGTAATATTGAGATACTCAAAATAAATGGAGATATAGAACTAAGGGTCAATGTAGCTTGGTTCATCCCAATTCATGTAGGAAAAAAATATGTAGAAGAAGCAAAAATTTATTCAAGCTGTTTAGACAAGAAATGGAAGCCAAACCCAAATGACACATATTTACCATCCATACTCATAGATGGTATCATCTAAGCTTGGAAACCAAATAAAAGTTGGATGGGTCATACACTTATTTTCACTAATTTTTTGAAAGGCATTGTAACAGACTATTTGAATGCATCAAAACACTAGGCACTTTCAAAAATAGTGATAAAGAATTGAGAACTATTGTTTTATTTCATGACATTAGAAAATTTCAAAGGGTGTTTCATTAATTTTGAAATGATAAATATGAATGGTTTTTCTCAAAATTTAGTCCATTTTTTGGGAATGTATAATGTTTTATTATTTTATTTATTTATAGTTGCACTTTGATTTTTGGGTCTTGGAAAATACACTTTGGCATTTACATTTTATATTTTATACTATGACAATTTAGTATTTTGGTAGTTGTGCATCTATTTAATGGAATCTAACTATTAAAATGTGTACATTGCATTTTTATATTTCAAAATGATCTTCAACTTTTGTGTATTCCAAATAGCCAAATCATATTTTGTGAATCATGAAAACCTCTTCAAATTTTTGATTTTTAAATTAAACTTCACATTTTGAATCCTTCAAAATGATATTCAAAATTTACACTTAGGATTTTGTGCATGAAAATTATACTTCAGTATTCCCATGTTTTCAAAAAGGTCTTTAGGGTTTATGCCTCAAAATGTCCCAATTGCACATCAATATTTGTTCTTCGACATTTATGTATTAACAAATAGTCTTTGGATTTTTAGTTTTTCAAATTACACTTTGGAAAATTGCTCAAGATTTTTCCACATGGCATAATCTCAGTCACTAAATTATGCAAAAGGATGACTAGCCCAAACAAAAGTCTTGAATAATACGAGTACCAGAGATTGTGACATGCATCACAATCTTGGTAACTCTCCTATGTGGGAGATTATATTAATAATATAATAATATAACATCAAAGAGGTGCCAAAAACTTGAGATCAACATGCGGCATGTATACAAATATGAGATAGACTTTGACAATCAACATCACCTGATTCAGATTAAACAAATAGTTCAAGATCAAATCAACTATTGACACATGGAATCCTAATCATCTTAGGTGATTTAAATCACATATTGCTTAGGTACTCGATTGATATATGAATTATTTTTACTTAATAAATAAACCACCCAAGATTATTATCTACAAATGCATGGTCTATGAACTATTTTAAATGGTTGTATAAATTCAATTGAAGATATTAGAAAGACCATGTGCCTTTTGATTATTTTACACATTTAGATAGATGTTATTTATTTATAATAGGTTCAACTAATTTTTAATTATTTTCAATTATTTTTGAATAATTTGGACTTATTACAAATACATTAGATAGATGAGATTTATTTGTAATAAGTCCAAGTAATTCTTGATGATGTCTAATTTATTTATGATAGTTTTCAACTACTAATTATTTTTGATCATTTAAAATAATTTGGAATTATTACAAATACAATAGATATATGTGATATATTTGTAATAATTACTAACTAATCTTGATACAGTCCAATTTATTTCTAATAGTTCTAAAAAAATTGGACTATTGATAAGTTCATATTATCTAAAATAGTCCTTTAAGGTCCTTTGAATTCTTGGTTCTGAGGATATTGTTTGGTTGTGAAGGTTTAGATACTAGAATATGAGAATAATAAGGTTAAACTCTCATTATTATCATTGTATTCCATGATTAAGTACTTTATTTTCTACTCTAGATCAATCCTTATTTGATTGACCACACCCTTCCAAAGTAGCCACATATGTGAGAAATAAGTGGCTATGTATCCATTCAAGGATTTTGAATAATCTTAATTGAGTAGAAAACCATAGTCCTCTAGAATTTATACCACTAGTATGTTAATAAATTGTTATACACATGGTTCAGAGGCTAATTATATGTGTACATTCATCAATTCCATGACACAAGGTATTAAAAATTTGTCTAGTTGTAAGACTACACTTTTTGACTTATCTCGAGCTAGTCCCAACTTTTTGTATATGCCTATGCGCATCACATTGGCTCAAGCTCTTTATTTAACTAGACAATTATGAATATTCTTACCAAACATTCTAAATATTATTAGAAAGGGTGTAACCTCATGTTTATCCTTATAGATCATTACATTTGTTTGGATAATCTAAGATTTGTCTACATAATATATTTTGGTCAAGACTTTCAACGGTAGATTCCTTTGCTCGGTGATCTTATCTAAAATACATAGGGTAATATTGGCTTTGATATTCTTCATATCCTCCATCCTATTGTAAATTATTTTGTTTGGTGATTTTGTGGGTTGTATTTGATCCTTCTCCTTTGGGGGAGGTGGATTATTATTTCTCTTTATATTTGGAGGAGTGTTATCACTATTACAGAGGTGTAGAGGTAGTAAAAGGATTCCTATTCCTTAGATTATAATTATTTATTTGGAACTACTAGAAATAATGGATTTCATCTACAAAATCCTTTGGTTCATTATCTTCTTCCATTGAAAATGGAAAATCATATGTATTGAAGACCATAGTAGTGATAGAGTGGCTTGAAGTGTTAGGAGTAGTAGTCTCAAGAGTATTTTTTAGTATTTATTGTCTATCCATTTCACTTTGAAATATATAAAAGGTATAAAGAAATTATTCATAATAAAATCCTCTATGCTTAGTTATGTTATGGACCCAATACTAGTTAGGTAACGTATCTCCCATAATGTTCATCTCTAGCATCTTGTTCAGTAGTTGTTCAACATTATTTCTTGGTTTGTTAAAAGGCTAGTTTTATCTCTAGTATCCAAAGCTCTCATTGGTGTTTTATGTATTGAAATTCACCTTATATTTATGCATATTTAATAACTCATTACTTAAATTTAGTACCATCCTCAAGATGGAATGTATCTTAACCCTATTAGAATGAACAATAGTGCCTTGAGTAATGGAAGTATTGATTGGGACTAGAGCTTGGATTCTATAAGGATTAACTACTTAGATAGGATAATTCAATAAACTTAGACTTTGCTTAGGTTCAGTATGAGATAATGGAAATTACATATGGGCCTAAGTTTGATTATGAGCCACAACATTTTCATTATCACTTGGTACTGGGTTTAACATTTTATAGACATGATAAACATATGGTCTTGCTAAGCCTTAAAAATAAGGATTCATATGTTTGTCAACCTCTATAGCCTTGGCATATGCATGGGTTAATTATAAGACACCAACTACACTACATATAAACACTATAGTTATAGGATATAAGGCATTTTTGTACATTTCCATAGATAATGTGACATATGGCTTATACATAGTGTCTATCTAGATATACATCTTCTATAATATTGTATTAAATGCTCTTATGGGTTTATTAAATTCCATTTTCATGATAAAAAATAATTGGTAGACAATACTAAGGATATTGACTTGGTCAAATTATCTTATAAAGATGTTCTAAAATTGGTCTAGGATGTGATAGAACCCTTAATATTAAGGAACTAGTTGTAGGCAACATATTGAAGTGTAAATGGGAAAATCTAGAAAGCTACATCCTCATGCACTATATAAGTATCCCTAGAGTAATTCTATAGGATTTTACATTTTCTTTGATGGATCTACCCCTAAGGTCAAAAATGTGAGGAGGTATTTATTGATATTTTTGGGTATATCATCACTACCTCCTAGAATATTAAAGTCAAGACCTGTCAACCAAAGGTGGGCCATTAGACATGAAAATGGTCATCTATTTAGATAATATGACCAAGCCTAGGATGTCCTTAGAACACCTTTGTTTGACCTAAATTTATTATAGGCCTACATAGGTGGATGTATTAAGTTATTTTTAGAGGTAGACCTAGTTAATATTTGGAATAAATCCAATGTAACTTTAAAGTCTATATTAAAAAAATAGGCCCTCCTTTTAGCACTAGGTTTTTATTGTTCTAAGTTTTAAACACACTAGAAAACATATATAAGGTAACCTATAATGTTTTTGGATAGTTTTTAAGGTTAAATTCACTTTAAAGCATGATTTTTAGGTATTAGGGCTTGAAATGAATAGTGGTGAGTAATGTAACTGCTAACCTAGTTAGTTTAGATAAGGATGTGGATCCTAGCCCTACTTGAATGAAATAGGGGTGATAATAGATTTAATATAAATTGGATAGGACTCAAATAAATTGAAAAATAAAGGGTAGGTTAATGTATAAAATGGGAAATATAAACAAAGAACATGAATTATTTCCAACTAGCTTTAAAACAAGGATAAATGACAAAGAACTAATGTTTGTAGACTACTACTTTATCACATAGAGCTAACAAACATAGTGAAAAAAATAATGGATTAAATGTAGTTAGCTCAAAATTATTAACTAAATTTTTATTATTATCAAGGATATTGTAACATATCTTAACTTTAAGATTATAAATAATACCAAAGAACATCTTTGACTAACTATGGCTCATTTTGGAACGTTTCACCAAATGTCATTTCTACACAAATTCCAAAGTGTAACATAGCTAGATCATTACCAAAAAGCAATATATATCAGCATAAATTATTTATGAACATTTCAATTGATAAAATTTTGTTAATTGATCATAAAATACTTGAAATTGTTATTGCATAAATCAGAAAAGACTAAGTTATTTATTAGATTAAAATCATAAACACTATAACACAAACACAAAATATAGAATTAAATATGGGTTGTCACTTATATTTTCACCCTTTGAGGAAATTTATAATCTCTCCTCATACAAGTGGCACAATGGAAACACATCTAGGCTTGTGGGTAGCCTAAGGATGAGGTGAATATCTAGATAGGGCTAGCTCCCTTGGTGTACCACTTTGGATCACAACTACATGTAAAATTTTGAGGGAAAAGGGAGAGAGATAAATTAAATAAAACTATTCAAATGGAGGTGATACACAAAATAATATAATAAATTCCAACTAGCTACATGTTACACAAGAAATCAAGGGACAAACTAGACACACTTTTTTAATCTGCATCTTCTCACAATAATGTTACATTATGAGGCTGTGGATGAATGTGAAAATATAGAAGGACTATACAAGAGTCCTTTAATGGAACTACTAAATATATTAAATCACTCAATCCTTGAAATTTACTATAGCACTTCACATGCCCTATAATAAGAAGCTTTCCAACTACAAATAGGGTGAAAGAATGAGATAATATGCTAAGGAATCCATAGTCTTCACTAAAAAAGATTCATCATACAAGTAAAACACACTTATAAAAATTCATTAAGAGATAAAAATTAGTAGTCTTATTGATCAAATGGTATGAAAATGAGTATATATTCACCAACTCAGGCAGATCATAAGTTACAATGGCCAAAATGGCTAGTTCATATAGAACTTGAGAGAAAGAGGAGAAGAGAGAAGTATAGGGGTCACAAGGACACTTTTTAAGATAATAAAATAATTTAATTGTGAATTTTAATAGGATTTTTAATGAACCATGAAATTTTAGGAAGTACAAATGTCAATCCAAGTCATAAACCTCATGAAAAGTGGCATGAAACCCCTCATATTGGCTCAAAAACCTACCTTCATGATTTGGACCTATTTTAACATCCCAAAATTTATTAGGGATATGTATGATGATCATAATTAATGTTAATATTTTTATAAATTCCTCTCCATGCATTTGCTTCAATCTTGGTCCCCTAGAATCATCTAGAAGTGAGTCATCATCATTTGTAGTCTAAAAACCTCTTCCTTCATGCACCCTACATACTTATCCTCCAAAAAGGCATCAATTTTACATTAAAATCCATGTAATTGAGTTTATTACACGTATAAATATCATCCATTTCCTTATAAGCATCAGTGACACATTAAAATAAGCTCACTTAAAGTTTTCCACCCCTCTCATTAGTTTGTCCACTATGCTAGTTATGACTGGCTAAGATGAGAGCTATTGTTTTCACACTTATAAGTTTTTTTTAATAATTAAATTACCATTGGGAGTTATAAAAATTATATATATTCCTCATAAAGTTATTTTCATCTTTAGACTCCTTTTAGAATCGACAAAACACTCAAGAAAACCTTGTTTTATACCCTATCTATATAATTATATATATCTCATCATGGTGGTAAGTATTAAAATAGATTCCTATACACTTTACAATCATAACCATAGTCAAAATATTCCATTAGATTATCTATCCAACTCCATTTATACAAATTGGTTACTGGTAAGGGTTTAAGAGGGTTTTACCTATTTTGACCTCTTAAGCTTTGTTAATAAAGTTGGGATGTTGTATTTTCAGATTAATTCCACAAATGGATATTTAAATTCCTCTAATAAATATTCTAAACCTCTTTTTTCTCCATGAAAATCATCAAGGGAGATATGAGTATTCAAACTTGTCTTATTGAGCCCTTTGTTCCATTTCATGCAGGCCTGAGAGAGTTTTGAGCTCAAAAATGGATTATTTACACTTCCTATACAATGTTAAATATTTAACATAACTTTAATGATACTATAATAATTATACAATATGATATGAATCATATCTCATGTTACAAGTGCAAATGGTTCTCCATTTCACTTTATGTCTAAGTATGCTCAATAGGCCTGTCTGTAACCTAAATCTCAAAATGACTCTATTTATGGATTACATAATTTAAAATATATCATACACATATATTATTCCCCCATATACATGTTAAAATACATCATAAAGTTAACTTAGATCTATAATATAAAGTGACCTCTTGTTTGGCCTCTAGGGATAACCATGCCTCATGAGCCTATTTTGACTTTTGAGGGTCCAGGGAACCCTGTATAGTTTCATCATAATGTTCATGGTTTATCATATTTATATATGTATATTTAAACTTATAATCCTCCATGAAAGGTATATATACCCCTTTTTCATCCTTTATCTCCCATCCCTTGAAATTGTCAATTAGTGTACCTAAGGAAGTGGCCTCTATCTAAGACAAAACAGATGGCACTTCCCAAATTTGTCTAGATATAATAAATAGTTTAAGAGATTTAAAAATTTATTTGGAAATTATACACCAATTAACATATTTTTATCATGCCAATAGGCCCCTTGAATCCTTTGAAGCTTAAGGCAGACTATGTGGAAGTTGGACTATGCAGGGTTTGTTAGTGTAGACTGTGAATTATATGTTTAGTGCCCTTTGTTGGTTTGGTTTACACTATAAATATCATATGGAGGTAATAATGGTCCAAAATAATTATCTCATAGATCTAATTTATCACTCTAACCCCTTCCTATCCTCTCTAAATGTACCTTTAACTCATGAATTGAGTCCTTATTCTAAGCGTGAAACCCTTCTTTAATGACTCTTATAGGTGTATATGACATATCTAAAGTTTTTTACATTGATATAAGGTCCTAATTATATCATTTAATTCTATCCTAGTCCTTTGATAATTTTATTTTAAATTCATTTCTAAATTCAAAAGTACCAACCCTCACTCACTATCCTACCATTATTATAGTTGACTATGTTCTTTATCTTGTAGATTGTACCTATAGGTGTTCCTTATATGGTTAGACCTTGGATAATTTGCATAATTATATGATACACCTTCCAAGTTAAATTTATCATTTATTTATCCTATTCATGATATAATTTGGCTATACCCATCTCAATAAACTCACTAATTATGCTCACTGCCCCTCTCTACCATCATAGTTGGATATAGGTGTTCATTTCTAAATGAGGGACATATGAAGGTGATTTTTTTAATCAAAACTTAACATATTAAATTTTCCTTATTTTTTATATGTTTATACATGTTCATACTATGTTATAGGTTAATATTCACCTATATTCATTATAATTATAATCACCTTTCCAATTTTCACCTTTTGGCTAGTTGTAGGTGAGTATTTGGTGATGAAAAAGAACTGTACATGGTGCTATGTGATCTTATCTTACATCCTAACTGCTATAGATAACCCTTTTAACCTCATTAATTTATACTTCAACATTTAATTAAACCTATCATTGATGAATTATTTATATCACCACCTTGGGAATTAAGGACACTTAGTCATCAAAATCCTATAGACAATAGTGAGGGAAATCATATTTAAAAGGCAACTTTAGGTCTCTTAATAAGTGTCTTTCATTAGCCCTTTGTCCCTTACATTTTGAAAAGTTAAATAACTATGTAGAGGATATATAATTAATGTATTATAAGTGATTAAAAATTAAAATATCATTGTTATGAAGCCTCTTCAAAAGAGTTAGGTGCTCTATTTTATCAGTTTAGGGACAAAGGGCCTAAACATAATCATTGTTCCTTTTGAAGATTCCCCATATTTTAACTTCCAAACTAACAACTCATATGAGTTTTTAAAAATATATTAAACATTTTAATACTTAAAATATGGTTTAATATCATGATTAAACCCCTCCATACAAGTACTTCATGTTCTGATAATGACACTTGTAGGCAGATGTTTCCATATATAGGTAATGGGTACACACTTGGGAAATATGCATCATGTTTGGATAAAAAATGAGTTATATACTTATCTTAATACCTAAATATTCATATTCACACTATTATGGATATGAAACAAGTATTGATACCTCCATTATAATGTGAACTCATCCATGAGAACACCTATAAGTGCATTTTAATGCCATAAGACTATGTGCATAGGTAGTGTGGAAGAAATATGTGCTTAGGATTAAATATAGATCTTACCCAAGTGGAAAATATATTATTATAAATTAAAATGATTTGAAACACCTCTAAAATCTCCCATTCCATCATGAAATCATTTTGAGATACTTGCATATTCAAAGAGCTACCTACATATGCATAGTGTATTGGTTGTACCCATGGAACATGCCTTAGAAGATGATATTGGAAGGTAGAGGGAAACAATATCACATTTAAAAAATTATAAAATACCTATCACAACCCTATAAAACCATGAATAAGCATGAAGTTTTTGAAAATGGTGAAAAACTACTTTTAACTCATAAAAGTGCTTCCTCCTACAACCTAAGCTATTTTTCTCATAAAAACATCATGAAACATGAAACCAAGCATGGAGAGTAGTTTAGTATGGATTAAAAATCATATGGAACCAACATTACCAATTGGTTCATTTGGAACTACCTAAAATGAAGTAAAACCTATAAGGTGCATGAAATAACTACAAAAACATACATTTAACTTCATGAGGATGGTTCATAAAGCATAATTGATCAATCCTTGCACTATTTATATGTAAATGAAATTGTTTGAGTTTAATATCACCTCCCAAAAACATTTTCACTGAAACCTCCTGAGTTGTCCATACTAAGCATAAACCTGAAGGTCAGTTCTATATGTCTAAGAAATCAAAGAAGGATTAGAATGGTTTTGGTTTAAAAATGGCACTTAAAAATAATTTTAATCATTGATATGATTTTTAGGAATATTAATAATACATCCATTATATTCTCCCATGTGGCACACTTCCCCATGAGCTGTACAAGTGCTAAATGCTCTCTTTTTCAGTTGGTTTCTTGAATTTTATTTAAATAACCTTCAATATTCTGATGTAACTAACATACATTATAGGTCAAATAAATTATTGGATGATTGAAAGGAAATAGGACACCTTTTCATCTTAGTAATTGTACCACTTGTATTTATGTCCCTTAAAGCCTACTAAATGACCCAAAATTATAAATAGATTAATATGACTAAGAACAAGGCTAATATAACATTAAATAACATCAAAAAAAAATAATACAGCCCATGAAAATATATTATACCTCTTAAAACATATAAAATCCAATTTTTTACCTATAGGGGTCCCAATTTGACCTACAGGTCAAATTTGGTCAACAAATTGGTGACTCATAGGGGTAGTTGCATGCTATACTAACTAAACTAGTAGCCTTATTATTCCATTGGGCTTATGGTGTCATATGAATTTTGAGATAAAAAAAGGAGACCTTTGACCATTAACAACAAGCTTGAATAATACAAGACAACTAATTGACTATCTCAACCACACAAAGCAAAGGACACACACAAAACAAAGCAAGCAAACTAAAAAGACATACATGTGATCAAAGCACTTAGGAAAAATAGGAATTATATATATATATATATATATATATATATATATATATATATATATAACTAAAAACTAAGAATACCTCCCTTTCCAGGATGAAAAGGAAAGTTTCTTGCATCATCTTCTTCATGAGATGAAACATGGTGCAAAGCATGCTGCTTTTTAGATTAAACACTTCATAGATCAAACCTATTTTTGGCACTTCAATTTCCATGATCTCATGTATACAATCTTAAAATACGTCTAAAATTTAAAATTATTCCTCTTACATCCAAACAACCTCAATCTTCTCATATGGATCCTAAATTACAACCAAAAATGGTGATTCAACGAGGCATACCTTCTTGACTTCCATAGTGCTCTCAATAAGATTTGGCTTCCTCTTAGCTACATCTTATTATAGTTCATCAAAGAGATTTGTATATTCTTCCCAATATTTTTCATTATCCTCTATGGAATCCTCCTTCTTCACCTTTCTATGTACTTGATTCTCAACTTGACAAAAGTCTTCAAGCCCTTGAAAGAACTCCATTTGTAGCTACCAATCATCCTTGTCCTCTTTATCATCTAAAACCAATACCTCTTCAACCTTATCTTATGGATGTATGTTGTTATAAATATTGTGTTCTTTAATCTCCAATGCATCTTATGGTGATTCAAGATCAAGCTGAGGTATTGGGTCATCTTCAAGAACAACAGCTTGCACATTTATCTCAAGAGAATTTTTTAGGGTTGCAACCTCTTTGAGAAAGACTTGAAATTATTCTCCATCCATAATAGAACATTAATATTAATAATGTATATGATTATCCAAATTTTTTTGATCATAAGTGGAGTCTTCTTCAAGGGCTACAAGATCTTCCAACTCCTTCTCCTTCATGGTGATGCTAAGTCTAAGTATCTTGAAATCATGTGACCTAGCCCAATAAGGCTTCTAAGGAGGTAGGTTTTTTTTTTTATAAATAAAAAGGGTAAAAATATATTAATAAAAGAACAAGAGCATTACAAGAAGAATGGGGGACCGGAATCCCCAAAGGAAAACAACAAGCACAAAAAAACTAGGGATGAACCCACCTATATGTTGATATGAGCCTTCCTATCTTCCTCCAAAATACGTTCCAGATTAAAGCAAAGCTCCAGGGAGAGAGACTCCCAATCCTCATAATTAACACCATCTAAATGCTCAGATGCCCATTTTTCTAAATAATCCACTACTCTATTCCATTCATGGGGAATATGAACAAACCTAATTGTATCTATGAGCGAGCTAATCCTCAAAATCTGCTACACAATCCTAGCTAATTACCAATTGACATCCAACACTTTCCTCTTAACAAGCAGGTTGATCATGACTTGAGAATCTAATTCACAGATGATCCTATGCCAACCCAATGCCTGAGCCTTCTCAAGAGCATAAAGAATAGCCTAACCCTCCATCATGTTGTTGGTTTACGTCCCCTCATGGATCATAAAGAGAAAAATCACTGTACCTTCAGAGTCTCTACCTATCCCACCAGTACCCACAAGTCCAAGATTGCCCCTAGAAGAGCCATCCATATTGATCTTGAGAAACCCATTGGGAGGGTACTGCCACTGACCATCCCTATGAATATTCTCTTTGCCCTATTGACCTCTCCTGACACAAGCCAAATTACCTGCAAATCACTAGAATCCTAGGTGCACCACCACCTTAGCATCCTATTTGGATAAAGGGAGACAAACCTCACTCTTGGCCTGCACAGTCTCTTGAATCATCCCTACGACTTTTTGCCATACTTGTGCCATAATCCTCTCATTTCATAATATCTACCTATTTCTTTCCAACCAGAGCTACCATAGCAAAAATATGGGCCCCCTTAATCAAACATTCTATAGAAAAGCCATCCTTGAGGGGGGTTCTCCCATGCCACTCCAAAAATTGACCAAGGATGAAACATGGAGATAGGGGCGTTGCCATACGTCCCACCAATAATGCCAGAGTTGCAAACCAAAGGAGAAATGAAAAAATAGGTGAGCAGAATCCTCCACAGCCACTCTGCACATAACATAAATGGACGGGCCTTAGAAGCCTCTTTTTGGAAGATTGTCCCAGTTCAAGCACCTATTCCAAGCCAACAACCAAACAAAGTAGTTGCATTTTGGCCATGAGAATTTATTCTAGACCTGTCTCCACCATTGCACTTATCCCCTACCCAATCTCTAAGATAATAAAGCCTAATATCCTGAAGAAATTGTGTAATTTCCTTTAGGATTGGGAGACCAAGCAAGCTCATCTTCCTCCTAGAGGGAGCTACATCAACATCTAGAAAGGAGGTTTTGTAGCTCATTATGCTCCTCCTACGTTCCAACAACCAACCAAACCTTAGGCGCTTTCCATTTTTCCACCTCTAGTTGTTCACAGGAAATGTATGATTTAAATTCACTCACCTGAGACCAACCAGCATCAAGGAATCTCTAGCAAAGGTTCCATAGAATAGGGAACTAAGAAATAATGGGAGGGTTACTGTCGTCCAAAAGAGAGCCTTTGATCCCCACTTACAAATCTAGAATAAGCCTTCCTTAATAAGAGCAAATCCTTTTTTTAGAGTTCTCCATATCATTAAGCCTTTCCCAATGAGTGGATAATGAGGAATATCACTCTGAGTGGCCCCTGAATAGTACTTCTGAGAGAGAATTCTGGCCCAAGCCTTGTCTTGTTCATTACACTAGTGCCAATAATGCTTAGCCACCAAAGTAACTCCATTTAAGTCTGTCTACCTTAGACCAAGCCCCCCATGTTATTTGGGGCTATAGACCATATCCAATCTAACTAAGCTTCATTTTGAGGTCATCAAAGTACCATCCCATAAAAATTACCTAGTGACCGAGTCAAATTCCTTAACAATTCCCACCAGGGCAACCTGAAGCATACATCTGTAAATGGGCAAAGCCTACACCATAGATTGAATTAATTGAACATGGCCTACAAAAGAAAGCCAGTTATGAGTCCAATGATTCACCTTCACCCAAAATTTATCCAAAATATTCTACCAAGATTCTTTCCATATACAGCCAGCTGTAATAGGAATACCCAGATAAATCAAGGGGAGAGTCCCAATTTGGAATTGTATAGTATGAGTAATTTACTATTGTATGGGAGCTAGTGTATTAAAGAAGAAGATGGATGACTTATCTTCATTTAACTTTTGCCTTGAGGCCATTAGATAAACATCCAAAACCCTATGCAAATTGGTGGCTTCACTCATTGTGGCCATGCCCATCAGAATAGTGTCATCAGCAAATTACAAGTGAGATTGTGCCAACAGTTCACCCCCCATCACCAGCCTTGAATATACCCATCCTCTCTGTTCCTTTTGATAATCCTCCCCAAGCCTTCATTAAGAAGAAGAAATAGATACAGAGACAAGGGATCCCCTTATCATATCACCCTAGAGGCACCAAATAACTCCGTATGTTCCCCATTGATAAGCACTGAAAAGGAAACTAAGGAAATGTAGCTCATGACCCATTGGGTCCATTTATCCACAAAAACAAAAGTTTTGAGAACCTTCCATAGGAATGACCATCTGACCCTATCAAAATCCTTGGCCATATCGAGCTTAATAAACATTGCCTTATCCTTGGAGCTGGCCATGGAGTGAATGGACTCAAATGTTATGACAATACCATCAAGAATTTTCCTGTCTTCCACAAAACCACTCTATTATTTATAAATCACATTGTTGAGCCCAATTTTTAACCTTTTTGCAATGATTTTAGTTATGATTTTATAAACAACATTAAAAAGAGATATAGGGTGAAATTGACTTAGCCTATCAGCTCCTTCGCATTTCGGTATGAGGGCAAGATAAGTCACATCTGAAGCCTTAAGCATTTGCTTATTTTGCTAAGATTCTTGAATAATAGCTAAAAGATCCAATTTGATAATATCCCAAAATTCTTGATAGAATTCAGTTGGGAAGCCATCAGGACCATCTACTTTCCCCTTTTTCATCTGGAAAATAGTCACCTCAAGCTCCCCAAGTGTGATATCCTTCATTATATTCTCATTCATTTCATGCATCACCAGGGGCAGAATGCAGTAGAGAACTTGTGCTTCTTCTAGTAATTCCTCATTCACATCTTCCCTAAAAAGAGTATAGAAATACTGCACCACCTCCTCTAACATTACAAGAAAGGAATTAAGCCTCTCACCTCTTTCATTGACCAGGACCAAGATAGAGTTGTTGTGCCTTTTGGCTTTGGATGATTGAAAGAAAAAAGAAGTATTTATGTCACCTTCTTGGAGCCATTCTATCCAATATTTCTGCTTCCAAAAGACTTCCTCCCATAGCTCACATTCTTCCAAGTCTTTCACAGCTTGAGCTTCATCTTGAAGTAAGATTTTAGTCAATCCTTCCTCCCTAATTATTCTCATGATACCATCAAGATTAGCCTATGCATTAGCCTTAACATGAAAAATATTCCCAAAGCTTTGATGATTCCACTGTTTAAGCTTATACTTCACAAACTACAATGATTCAGCAAAAATATACATCACCATACCATGGTCAGGTCTTCCCCACCTCCACTAATTGGCCACACATTCAAACAATGACTGATCTCACAGCCACATGAGTTAGAATCTGAAGGAAGGAAAGTGAGGCTGGTACTTTGAAACACTATTTAGCTTAATAGGCCAATGATCTGATCCTCTCTAGTCCAAAATTTTAGACCCTGTAGACCACATACCCCTGACCTAATAGCCAAAAACCAAAAAATGATCCAGTCTCTCAGTAATTCAATGTTGGCCAGTCCTTCAATTATTCCAAGTAAACTATCTATTGTTGGGTTGAATGTCAACTAAATTCAAAACTTCAATGTAATAACACATAATCAAAGTATAGGGGTCAAGCTTTGTCATACCACCACATTTTTTAGTCAAATCCAAAATATCATTAAAATCTCCAACCATAATCCAAGGTTAGAGGGGAGCCAAGCTGTGAACAAAAATAATGTGGCCCCATAGGGATTATTTACCCCACCAGTCAGTAGGGGTATAGACATTGGATAGAAGAATGACTTCCTTCATCTCAAATCTAGAAGCCATCATAGTCAAGGAAAAATTAGAGGACAACCATCCTATGAGGCTGATCTTGCGGGGGTTCCAAAGGCAAGCTAATCCTCCTAAAGATTTGGTAGCCCCAATGCATTGACAGTCCCCTTGTCTCCACAACTTAGGCACTAATTTGGACATAGCATCTACTGAAAGCTGAGTCTTTTGCCAAAAAAGGACATTAGGTCTTTGACTTCTAATCAAGTTATGAACATCATTTTGTCTAGGGCTACTATTCAAACCCCTTACATTCTAGGATAGTACAATCATTTCAAAGGATTTAGAAAGTGAGCATCTAGAGTCTTCACTAACCCTAACTCCACCAAAGTCTCTCCCCTTAGTTTCATCCTTTCCAAGTCTTTTTTCCTACCAACCTTGACTGATTTCTCCCCCCCACCCTTCTTAAGGTCTTTTTGTAAAAGTCCCAAGTGAGGAGAAGATTTACTACTCCTTATTGCTCCTAATTCTCTAGATTTCCTTGTTAAAGATAAATTCCCATCTTTTTTAGAGGGAATAGCTAAGAAAGTCAAAACATCTGATATCAACATCTACTAGTCCATATCCATGTGCCCATCCCCAACATCTTGTGATTTAGTTAAATCAACTAAAACATTGTTCTCCTGGGCTGGGCCCTCAATCTACTAATCCAAAATCATCAACCTTGGGTTCACCTCCTATTGGTTAAGGTCATCTAGAATTTCAAATCTATTAAGTGAGTCATCTACCTGTCTTTCCTTTAAAGACCATTTTTGACCCCTACTTCTATATCACCCTTTAATTGGGATAAAACCATCAGTTTCTGGCACCTCACCTAGAATCGGGCCCTTCCCTTTGTCAATTCTAGGTGGATTACGAGAAGGTTGAGTAGGCTGAGATTTAAAGGTTTTAGATTTGGGACACCATCATTGCAAGTGACCATAAGCATGGAAAAGACAACAATGAAATGGAAGAGTTTCATAATCCAATTTTTGTACTCATGAAAAGGGTCCCGCACCTATTTCAATAGCATCAAGTATTGGCTTACTAAAATCAATTTCAACACAAATGTGGGCATAAGTCATTACCTTTTTCCTAAGGATTGGCATTGATGAACTGACTGGCCTTCCCAAGAGGGATGCAAGTAATTTTAGGGTATCTTCATGATAGCATCCACTAGAAAGTGAGGCAGTTGTACCCACACCAGAACACAGTTTGTCAATTCCTCTAAAGGTATAAAACTAACATGCCATGGCTTGATAAATAGCCCTACCTGATTGTGAAACTATGGACCTCCAGCAAAGACTCTACTACAATCAATCAAGTAGGTAAAAGTGACCATAAAATAACTATTGGATAACATTGTGATATCCATTTCTCCTTCTGAAGCCCATGTCCTCTGAGCCCACTCTTCCAAGAATTGGAATGAAGTCTTAAGCCCCAAAAACTTACAATACAGATAATGATTTATATAATATTCGATATCCTCAGCAATCATGTCCATAGGTATGACTAATTTGGGCCTCTCCTTGCATCTTTATAGGCATCCATTGACCTTGGGAAGTCTCAAGCTAGTTGGCTCTTTAGCATCACACGGACTTAGAAATAGTGGGGGGAAACCATTCCATCACTCCTCATGCTCTACACTGACTGTTGCACTCCCTAGGCCGATTGTTGCACTCCATGGGCTGACTACTACACTCTTAATGCCACCTTGTAGTTGTGACTTGTGCTCTCCCCCTTCATTCCCTCCTTCCCCTATGCACCTTCCTTCTCTCTTTCCACCATTTTCATCACAGTCCAAGATAACATAGATCAGAGCAATGAGGTCAGCATCCGATCAAATCATTTTTACTTTAAGGAGGTAGGTTTTCTTCAAGAAAGAATTTTTATCTTTCCTCAACCAATTAATCTTCTCTAGGTTCCCATACCACATGCCCATTAAGGAAAAGGGTGATGGGATGAGGACAAGATGAACTAGTTGGTGGAGGTGGAACATAGGGCTCAAAATTAGGCTGAGAATGAAAAGTAAGAGGTTATTTTGGGTGTTTATGGGGAAAGGGAGGTATACCTTGGGTTAATATGGATTTTATCTTAATTCCACTTAAAAATAAATTTATTCACATCTGATTCAATTTTGGAAATCTCTTGAGGGAGGTTACTTGGGGTGTGTTTAGGGATAGAATCTTATTTTGGGTCTAAACCTTCCATCACACCTTGACTTAACAAATTCATCCTTGACTCAAACTCTTTAATTCTATTAGATAGGTTCTCTTGGAAAATTCTTTCTTGAATTTCATAGGCATCACCATGAGGATAAGCAATGAAAGAGGGTTGACATAGAAGATAAGAGGTATCTTCTTGAGGAAGGGTGGGAGGGGATTGCAAAGGATCAAATTCATTCTCAACCTTAGACTCATTATCAATGATTCTATCCTATTTATTTCCCCATGATTCCACTATCTTTATATATATTAAGATATTAGGATTATAATTATTCTCTTTAGGTGGTGATGCAATTTGAGGAGTGGGTGAAGTATTCAAGAAACTTGGAATCTCCTTAGGCTTGGACTCTCCACCTTGTCTCTAACTTGGAATCTCATATCTAAATGTCTTCTCTTGAGCTAGGGACATAATAGGAGGGGAAAATTAGTGATTTAATTCCAATTATTTTACACTTGACATGGACTAATACATATGCATATTAGCTAGCTCAATTTGCCTATCAAGATTAGATTTAAAAACAAGGTTTCTTTTTTCAACTCTCTCTTCCAACTAATGGGGAAAAGAATGAATTTGATAACCTTTATTGGGATCATGAGTAAGGATCAATATGGCTGATAAAATTCTTTAGGAAGTGGAAATTAAGGCTGGTAGGTTTGGTGACGTTGTTCCTCATGAAATCTTAGGTTATCTTCTAAGGATGTATCCAAACCAATCACATCTAGCATCTCATTTGTGAGCCTTTGCCAATTAACTCTCTCAATAGGTATCCACTATCTTTTGAAGAAATCTAATGCATCTATTGACATGTGAATGAAATGTTTATGGAAATATTAACCATGTCCCCTTAGTGTATCAACATCCAACATGTAATTCTCATAGCCCAAGAGAGTTTGTTTGAATGTGGAAATAGATTGAATTGATAAGTGGCTAGGTTGACTAGGAGCAAGACACTGGGAATGTTTGATTTAAAAATAATAAAATTGATTAATGGCCTAGTTATGATCATATTTGGGCTGACAATAATCATATTGGGGATGACAATAATCATGATAAGGTTGATAAGGATTACCATAATCTTGGTACACCTCACCAACTTATGTAATACAAAACTCAACACCAAAGTTAGCCATGAAACATTATTGAAAGAAAAAATACAAATTAAAATTTTAGCAACAATATTAAAAGGGAAACCTTGGATACTTGAGTAGATAATATAAATCTAGATTCACCATTAATTCTTGGATACATGTCTCCAATGGTTGATTGTTAAAAGACAACATAAAAAATCTTTCAACTTCTTGGACCAAGAGTCCCACTAGGCATGCCAAAAAATATTTTCACTTATATTTTCACCATTTGAGGAGATGCCTAAGCTCTTCTCATTAAATTGGCATAATGAAAACACCTATAGGCTTGTGGGTAGCCTAAGGATGAGGTAAATCTCTATATAGGGATAGCTCCTTTGATGTACCATTTTGGATCATAACTACACCAAAAATTTTAGGGGAAAAGGGAGAAAGATAAGAAAGATAACTAAAATAAAAATACTCTAAGGGAGTTGATACACCAAATAAGATGATGAAATTTAACTAACTACATGTTACATATGAAATCAAGGGACAAACTGAATATACACTTCACCAATCTGCATCTTATCACATCAATGTTACATTATGAGGTAATGGATTGATTTATAAATATAGGAGGACTATACAAGAGGCCTTTAATGGAAATAATTAATATACTAACTCAATCAATCCTTGATAGTTTGTAGAACACTTCACATGCCCTACAAGAAGAAGCTTTCCAACTACAAATGGGGTGAAAGTATGAGATAATATGCTAAGGAATCCATAGTCTTCACAAAGTAAGATTCATCATAAAATAAAAAAACACTTATGAATATTCATGAAGAGGTATAAATTAGTATTATTATTAATCAAATGGTATTAAAATTGGTAGGGCTTCACCATACCTAGGTGGAGCATAAGTTACAATGGCCAAAATGGTTAGTTCTTATAGATATTGAGAGAGAGAGGAGAAGATAGATGTACATGGGTCACAAGGACACTTTTAAATCTAAGAAAATAATTTAATTATGCATGATAATAGGATATGGTATGAACCATGCAAGGTTATAAAGTGTAAATGTCAATCCAAGTCATAAACCTCATGAAAAGTGGCATGAAACTCCTCATTCTAGCTCAAAAAACTACCTTCATGATTTGGACCTATTTTAACATACAAATACTGATTAAGGACATGTGTTATGATTGGAATTAATTTCAAGGGTTTCATACATGCCTTTACATGTGTTGTTTTTAGTCATTGTCCCTTGGAATCATCTAGAAGTGAGACATCATCATCTACAACCCAAATACGTCTTCCTTCATGCACCCTACACTCTTGGCCTCAAAAAAGGCATTATTTTTCCATAAAAATACATATGATGGAGTTTATTATACCTATAAAGACCCTCCATGTCATTATAAGCATCAGGAACACCTTAAAATGAGCTCACATGAAGTTTTTCACCCCTCTCATTAGTTTGTCCACTATGCTAGTTTTGACTGGTTGAGATGAGACCTATTGTTTTCACACTTAGAATTTTTTTAATTATGAAATTAAAATGGGTAGTTATAAAAATTCTCTATATTCCTCGTAATTTTTTTTTCCATCTTTAGACTCCTTCTAGAACCTAAAAACACATAAAACACTCAAGAAAACCTTATTTTGTACCTTGTCTATATAATTCCATATATCTCATCCTAGTGGTAAGTAGGAAAAGAGAGTCATATATAAATTAAAATAATAAACCTAGTCAAAATATTCCATTAGAGAATCTATCCAACTCCATTTATCCAAACTAGTAATTGGCAAGGGTTTAGGAGGGGTTTTGCATGTTTTAACCTCTTAAGCTTTGTTCATAAAGTTGGGATGTTGGATTTTCAAACTAATTCCATAAATTAATTATTAAATACCTATAATAAATCTTATAAATCTATTTTTCCCCCATGAAAATCATCAAGGGAGATATGAGTATTCAAACTTGTCCTATCGAGCCCTTTGTTCCATTTCATGCAGGCCTAAGAGAGTTTTGAGATCAAAAATGGAGTATTTATGCTTCCTATACAATGTTAAATCTTTTACATACCTATAGTTACCTTATAATCATGATTCAATAGGCTAGGAATCATATCTCATGTTACAAGTGAAAATGGTTCTCCATTTGGCTTTATGTCTAAGTATGCTCAATAGGCTTGCCTATAACCTAAATCTCAAAATGACTTTCTTGATGGTTTCCCTACTTTAAAATAGCTCCTAAACATCTATAATTCCACCATAAACATGTTACAATCATCAAAAAAATCACTTATATCTATAATTTAAAGTGACCTCTTGTTTGGCCTCTAGGTATAACCATGCCTCATGAGCCTATTTACACTTTTGATGGTCTAGGGCCCCCTGTTTGGTTTCATCCTCTTGTGCATGGTTTATCATATTGATATAGGTATATTTAAAATTCTCATATCATCTATTAAATTTCCCTATATATTTATTCCCTCCTTCATCTCCCATCCCTCAAAACTATCAATTAGTGTACCTAGGGAAGTGCCCTCTATCTTAGAAAACATAGAGGGTACTTTAACTCTTTGTCTAGATAGACTGCATAGTTAAGGAGCTTCCATAAGTGATGGGGACCTTATAAACCAAGGACCAAATTTTGATCATGTCAATAGGCCCTTAAAATCCTTCAAACCTTAAGTTAGACATCATGGAAGTTAGATTGTTTAGGGTTTGTTAGTATGAACTATGAACTATATGTTTAGGGCCCTTTGTTGGATTAATTTCCACTACAAATAGCCTATGGAGGTCATAATGGTCTTGTTGATTTAATTTGACTTTTAGGTCAAATTGGGGCACCCCTAGTAGAAAATTTGTTTTTTAGGCCTATAAGGGGGTATAATGTATTGTCATGAGGTGTTTTATAAGTCATTTGATGTCAATTAATGTTGTATTATCTTTGGTCAATTAGTTTCTAGGTCCATTTATCATTTTGAGTCATTTAAGGGGTGAAAATGGTGTATTTAATGTTTTGTATGGGTTTCATTAGAGATGTGAAAGTGTAAATTGGTGATTTCGTGAACCATGTGTCCACAAAGGTCTTAAGTAATTATAAAACTAAAATTTGCAAGTATATCAAAAGAAAATTTATTTTTCTTAAAGAAATGGAAGAGTTCGGCACTTTTATAGCCTCCATGGGAAGTGTGACACTTTTAAAATGGATAAAAGTGTCTTTTCAGCTCCCTAAAACTCATTTCCATTCTTTATTTTCTTTTTAAGTTCCATTTTTGTCCCAAAACTATTCTATTACATTTTTTCCCTTCTTGGCAGATTAAAGTGACAATTAGGTTTTTGATTGGTATGGTCAGCACCAGGGTTTTCAAGTCAAATTATTATGGTAGATGATATTAAACTCATGGAGATACATTTTAATATCAATAAGTTTTTTTTTGGTTAATCATTCTTTATGAACTATCCATTTAAAGTTTAACTTCCAAAATTGCCTACTAATCTATGTACCCTATTAGTTTTCTCTTGGTTTGAATAGATCTATACAAACTAGTTGCTCATATTTTATCTATATGATTTTCAATATGTATTATAATGATTCAATTGATTTATTTAATGTTTCAAGTTATTTTTATGAGTTAGTAGCCTCAAGTTTGCAAATTGGTCTAGCTTATGTTATGGGAAATTTTCTCACCATTTATAGAATCCTCATACTTGATAATGGTGTTAGAGAGTTATCATATGTCCTTAATAATGTTTAAAAATTTACTCTTTCTTACCTTAATCTTCAAATCCCATATTCCAAAAAAATATCCATGAGTACATCAACCATATGCAATTTTCACAGTCTAACAGCCATTGATGAGCATGTTCAGATGTTTTCATGAATGCATTCATGTTAAAATGGAGGTGGATATAATTTTTTCACATAAATTATGGTATGAGTATGAATTTTTTAATAAATATAAGAAACATGGGGCATAAATCATGCATATTCCATACAATATCATACTTATTGCCTGTGTATACAAATAGCCACCTACATGTGGTCTGGATAGGAGATTGAAAAGTCATTTTAGAGCATTAAAACATAAAGAGGATGCTATAATTGAGTTATATTTATGAATTTATATCATTATTTACCTTTGGAGAGGATATATTATAAATTTTAGTCAAGGATTACCTTCTAGGACCTAAAGACTGATTTCAGGGACTCTTTTCCCTAGACAAACAAAATAAAGGACTAGGAGGTTTTGTAGAGACATTATAACATGGTTGAGAAGAAATATAAAATAGATAGGTAAGTAAATCATATATAAATTATCATGTAAAATAACTTTAAAAAGTTATAATGGAATATGATATAGGGAAGGTGGTTTTTAAAAGGCCTAAAGGTGCCTCCAAAGTACTGAGTTCTTTTAATGTTGTCTACAAGCCTGAGAGGAAAATGAGACCCTTCTTCACCCAAAAGAGGTAACTAGGATTTGATACTAGATTAAATTCCTTAAAATTATGTATATCACATTCATGAACTATATTTAACCATAATATAATTTGATATGCAATGTTTCAAGTGCATGAACACCTACAAGTGTCTACACACAAGGTAATAGTCTATACAAACAAGGTATAGGACAATGACCAAAGCTTGCATTTTAATGATGTTTTAGTAATTAAAATAAAATATAAGGTAAATTAATGTAATATTAATTTTAATAAATTTTAAATCTTCAAGGATGATCTCCATACATCAGGACCAAAGTGTCTAGTAGGCAATGTACACCTATAGTGACAAAGAAGGCAATTTTCTTAGTTTAATGGAGTTATGATAGTTTATGAATATGAAGAGGAATAATTTGATTAAAATGTAAATAAATTTATTTTATGACCTAAATGTTACCAATAAGTCCTTAAAAATTTTATAATAAACCTCAAATAGACTCATGGTAACCTACAAATAGGGTAAAAAGGGAGTTGTCTCAGTTAAAGAGACAAAGAGTAAGAAGATTGATTTTCTTGAGACAAACATGACATGAAGATAGTTCCAAGTGAATATAAAAATAATAAAATGATCCTATATAACTATATGAGGACTTTAATAATCTATTTATAAACCTCAAACAATCATAAAAAACCTATAGGCATCACTCTAAAGTGCAAAACTCAATCAACCTTCTAAAGCTCCTCACAGTCTATTTTTTCAAGGAGCCAGTCTTGGAATTTGATGTTTTGAGGAGTTAAAAAACCAAAAAAAGGACTCAATTTTTGTTTATATTACCATTAAAATTTTTATAAGACAATCAAAACTTCATTTTTACTTTGGAAAATAGGGGAGTGCCCTTTGTTTTGTCTCAGATAGAGGGCACTCCCCTTAATGTAAACCTTGATAGATTTTGAAGAAAGTAAGTGACAGGTTGAAATAGAGTTTGAGTAAGTATTTAAATTAGTTTTTTGAAGTTTTAAAATGCTTAGGGTAACATGAGGATTACTTAATATAGGAAAGGAATCTACCAGAATGCTTTGGACTATGAAGTTTGTAAGCATACCTACTAGGCAAATTAAGGCCTAGAGGCTAAATACAGGGTCAAAACCATTGTTAGTATGATATGATATTACAAAATTGTTGTAACATGTATATGAAGGAATTATATATGTGTTTTAATCATCAAGAGGTAATGGAGTCCATCAAAGGCTATTCTAAGCTCTAAGGTGTAGTCAAGTCTGTTAAGCATAAAGCCATGTGAGGAGTCACTTGTATTCCAAACATAAGGTGATTAGTAAAATAACTTGAAACATGTTTATGGGGATAATATATAGGTTTTATATATTTTTTATTCAATTAAAGTCATGAAAAATCCATTTTTGGCTTAAAATCTAACTTAGACCTATAAGGAAGAGGAAAATAAGCTCATTAGGAGAAATTTAAATGCTCAAAACTTTCATGATGGTTTTAATGGAGAAAAAATAAGTTTATAAGAGTAATATTATTTCCATATAAACTGATTTTTTGCATTTTTTTGAAACTTATATGTGCAATCTTTATGAATAATGCTTAAGAACCAAAACTACTCTAAAACCCTTATTAAACCCTTGCAGTGACCAGTTTTGGAAAATGGAGTTGGATATGAACTCTAAAGGTCAATTTTGTCTAAAATGATGATTTTAGGTTGTATAGGACAAACTAAGGATACTTCAAACCAATATTATTTTTAGGAAATTGTACGGATGGGGGTAGAAACAGGTTCTTTCTCACTATTTTGTATATTTTGTATGTTTTAGGAAGTTTGAAGAGATGAAAAGCACATGGATGGAAATATTGAGACTTAATATAACCAAAAATGTAATTTTCATGACTTGAAAATTTCCCTAAGTGCCTCAAATAGTTCTTTTAACTCAACTAGTTAAAATTGGTCTATTAAACAAGCTAGTGAAGAAGATGGAAAACTTCAAGTGAGGAGTTTTTAAGGTCTTTCAAATGCTTATAAGTCCATGAATGGAATTGAAAATTTCATCCACTAAATTTTATTTATTTTAATTTAAACTTAATGGAATTTTAGAGGTCAAGTGTGTAGGGTACATGGAAGGGTAGTTTTCTGGACATCAGATGATAATGGCTCCTTTTCAAAGGTTTCTAGAGGACCAAGCATGAAACCAATGAATTTATATGAATTTTTGTTTTACATAACTAAAATTATAATAATTTTATGTGGTAATCATTAGTTAAAATATTTTCAAATAGGCCCAATCATGAAGGCAATTTTTTTGTGCAAAAGGAGGAGTTTTGTGCCACTTTACAGAACTTTGATGACTTGAGTTGACATTTATACTTAATGAACTTGCATATTTCAACCCATAAATTCTTACCATGATTTTATAAATAAATTTATTATCTTGACAAGTGTCCTTATGAACCTTGGACTTATCTCTTTTTCTCTCTCTTTCTCAAGCTCTATAAGAGTTAGCTATTTTGGCCATTGTATTCTATGCTCCACCTAAGTATGATGAATCCCTACTCATTTGTATACCTTTTTATTAATAAAATTACTAATTTTTAAATCTTAATGACTAATCATAAGTTTTACATCCTATCTATTCCTTTTAGTTTTGTACATCTATCCATGACCTCATAATGTAACATTGATGTGAGAAGATGAAGATTAAAAGAGTGTATGTTTCAGTTTGTTTCTTGGTCTCACGTGTATAATTAAATTAGTTGTAAGTCATCAAATTAATTTGGTTTATCACCTTCCTAGTTTATATTTTATTTTATTTATCTCTCTCCATTGTCATCCCCTAAAAGTTTAGTTATAGTTTGATCCATACTGGTACATCAAGGGAACTAGCCCTATCTAGAGACTCACCTCATTATTTAGGTTGTGCACAATCCTAGAGGTGGTTACATTGTGAAATTGGATGAATAGATATTTTCATCTCCTCAAAGGGTGCATATCTAAGTAACAATAATTTTTGGCATGCCTAGTGGGACTCTTGTTCTAAGAGATTGGCAAATTTTTGGTGTTGTCTCTTTACAATCAGCCTTTGGAGGCATCTATCAAAACATCAATGGTGAATCCAAAAATACATCTGGTCAAGAAACCTAGGTGATCCTTTAAAAAAATTTGGTAACTTTTTATTTTTTTTTCTTATGTCCTAATGAAGTTTCATGGCTAACTTTAGTGTTGAGTACAATTTCACACAAGTTGGTGAGACCTTCCAAGCTTATAAGATTCCCTATCAATATGATTAACTCCTTAACCAACCCTATCATGAAGTGTATCATCCCCAATATGTTTATTTTAATCCTCAATATGATCATATCCATCCCATACATGATTATTAATAGTCATATATCTAAATTTCTCCATGTCTTACTTCTAGTCAACCTAGCCACTCCTCAAGCCAACTCATTTCCAATTTCAAGAAGACACTATTGTAATATGAGAGATATATTTTAGAGCTTGATACTCCTATGGGATGTGACTAAAATTTTATTAATCATTCCTTCCATAAATTTATAAATGCATTAGAGCTAGTTAAGAAGGAGTGGGCACCTATTGAGAGAGCTAATTAGCAAAGGCTCACAAGTGAGATGCTAGATGTGAGTGGTTTAGTCTCTTATTTAAAGGATAGGCTAAAATTTCATGAAAGGTAGCCTCAATAAATGTATCATATTTATTTTCCACTTCTAAAAATTTTCTATCAGACCTACATGGTTCCCACTCATTAATCTAATCAACCTTATCAAGGTCATCCTTTTACAAATCAAGTGGAGGAAAGAGTTGACAAAAATAACCTTGTGTTTAAATCAAATCTTGATAGGTAGATTGAGTTGGAAAATATGCATATGTATTATTCCATGTTGGAAAAAAAATAAGTGTATTTCAAACCCTCATTTCCTTCTCACATTGTATCTTCACCACCTCAAAAAGAGACCTCTAATCCTAATATCCCAAGATGGGATAAGATAATGGAGTCATGTGGAAAGAAAGAGGAGAAAAGTCTTGACAAAAAATGTGAAATTTAAGAGAAGATTGATCTTATACAAATACCTCCCACCCTTACTTAAGAAGAGAACTCAAATCCTAATATCTTAAGTTGTATCAAAATAGTAGAGTCATGGGGCAAGAAAGAAGATAAAAGCATTATCAAAGAGTGTGAAGTGGATAGTAGAGTTGATCCTTTTCAAGTCCTTCCCACCCTTCTTCAAAAATCTTCTTGTATTACATGGCAGCCCTCATATACACCTTAGCCTCATGATTATTCCTATGATCTTCAAGAAATACTTTTCCAAGATGATCTAGTCAATAAAATTGAAGAGTTAGAGTCAAAGATGAAGTTGTTATGCCAAGGTGTGATGGAAGGTTTAAACCCACAAGAAGATTATATACCTAAAAACACCACATTTCACCTCCTTAAAGAGAATTAATAATTTTAGTCAAACATGGATGAAGTATATTTCAAGTAGAAGGAAGAAATTCAAGTTGTATCAGTCCAAGATCTGCCTTCCCTTCTTCAAGATCTCTTACAAAAATCTCTTACTTTTCACATTCAGCCTCATTTAAAACTATATGTTCCACCTCCACCAACTTCTTCTTTTTTTCCTCATTCCATCACCATTTTACTTGATGGACCTATCATTTGTGAACTTAAATAAAATAATTTAGTTGAGGGAAATTTATAATTCCTACTTAAAGATAATGTAGCTCCTTGTCAGCCTCATTGGGATAAATCATCAGATTTCAAGATGCCTAGTCTTGACATCACTAGAAAGGAGATGGAAGATATTTTATCCCTTGAGAATAAAATTCATGATATGGTAGTTGAGATTTAAATTGAGATCCTTCAATAATACCTAAGTGATGAAGAAGAGGTGATTTCTTGTGTTGAATCTCATTTTTTGGTTGATTATGAAGAATATTTTCCTTATGTTGAAGAGCCTATCTTAAGAGAAGCAAATGAAGAAGATAAATTCCAATTCATGGCTAATAAATAAGACATAATGAGTTATTATGAGGAATATATTACCATAGTTACTCCAATTGATGAATAAAAGTGAAATACACAAGATATTATCTCCATATTTGAGGGTATGTGTATTCATGAAGCTAACTCTAATGCATCCATTCTTGAGGAGGAGTGCATCCATGAGGAAGGTGGACAAGACTTGAAGAAATAACTAAATGATTAATACTCCATGCTTGATCATAAGGTTTTGGATGACCTGTTTAAGCATGAAGAGGTAATGGTATTATATGAAAAAGAAGATTTAGATGATTGGTAGTTGCAAATGGAGCTCTTTCAAGAGCTTGAAGAGATTTGTTAGGTTAAAATCTAAGTATATGATAATGTGAGTAAGGAATATTCCTTAGAGGACAATGAAAAATATTGGGAAGAATTTGGAAAACTCCTTAATGGGCTAGAGGAAATGGTCACTGAGAGGAAGCCTCATATAGTTGAGAGCACTATGGAAGACAAGAAGGTATGCCTTGTTGAATAACCATTAAAGGCCATAGTTGAAGGATCACATGACAAAGTTGAGGTTATTTGGATAAAAAAGTAATTAATTGAATTAGTTAATTTTCTTGGAACTTCTTATTTCTCATTGAATATCAAGCCAATAAAGTTGGAAAATGTTATGAAATAGCTGGAGTCATCAATGCTAGAGTTCAAAAGGCTACATGCCACATTAAGTCCTCCATGTCATGAAGTAAGAATAGTCTCAATATTTACCTTTAATCTAAGGAAAGGTATGATCATTTTTTATTTTTACATAGTATTTTGTTCTTTGCTTTCCTTAAGTGCTTTAAGCACATATTTGTTTGCTTTATTGTATGTCTTTTACTTTGTGTGGTTGAGGTAGTCACTTTTGCCTTATCTTGATCAAATTTTTGTGGTCAATGGTAAAATTTATATTATTTATCTCATTCCTTAAATGAATCCATAATATTAATCAACTAATAAGGCTACTGGTTTAGTTAGTATAGTAGGCATACTACCCCTATGAGTAACCAATTTGTTTACTAAATTTGACTTTTAGGTCAAATTAGGGCACCCCTAGTACAAAAAGTGATTTTTATGCCTATAATGGGGTATAATATATTTTCATGTGGTGTTTTATAGTTCATATCATGTCAATTAATGTTGTATTAGCTTATGTAAATTAGTTTCTAGGTCCACTTATCATTTTGAGTCATTTAAGGGGTCAAAATGGTGTATTTAATGGTTTGTATGGGTTTCTTGGTAAATTTGAAAGTATTAAATGGTGATGTCATGACCATGCATATAAAAAGGTCTTAATTAACTAAAAAAATTGAATGTTTTAGGTTCATCAAAAGAAAAGTTAGTTTTATTAAAGAAATGGAAGAGTTTGGCACTTGTACAACCTCTTTAGGAAGTATGACACTTATAAAATGGTAAAAAGTTTATATTAGACTCCAAAAAACTAATTTTAATGCTTTAATTTATTTTTAAGTTCCATTTTTGTCCCAAAACCATTCTACTGCATTTTTGCCCTTCTTGGTAGATTGAAGTGACACTCAAGTTTTTGCTTAGATGGTCAACACAAGGGGTTTCAGGTCAAAATATTATAATAGGTGATATTAAAATAATGGATCTCCATTTTAATATTAATAAGTTTTATTTTGGTCAAATATGCTTTAAGAACCATCTAT
Organism: Torreya grandis; assembly: GCA_037957365.1. NCBI lineage: Eukaryota > Viridiplantae > Streptophyta > Pinopsida > Cupressales > Taxaceae > Torreya > Torreya grandis. Next base: position 1,310,712 of record JARHVA010001716.1, read on the forward strand.
TTGAAGTTTAGCTTCCAAAACTACATGTTAATATGTGTACCCTGTCAATTTTCTCTTGGTTTGAACAAATCTGTACCAAAAAGTTTCTCATAATTTATCCATATGATTTTTAATATGTAATATAATTATTCCCATTAATTATTTAAAGTTTAAAGTTGTTTTTATGAATTAATAGACTCAAGTTTGCAAACTAGTCTAGTTTGTGTCGTGAGCAAATTTCTCACCATTTATAGAACCACCATGCTTTATCATGGTTTTATAGAGTTAGAATAGGTCCTTCAGTATGTTTCCAAAATTTATATTTCTTTCCTTAATATTCCAATCCCATATTATAAAACAATATCCTTGAGTATATCAGCCATATGCAATATTTATGGTCTAGATGCCATTGATGAGCATGTTGAGATGTTTTCATGAATGAGTTCATGTTAAAAGGGAGGTGGATAATATTTTTTCACATCCATGATAGTATTAATATTATTTTTTTTATAAATATAATAAACATGGTTTATAAATAATTAATATTCCCTATAATATCATACTTGTTGCCTATGTATAAAAATAGCCACCTATAGGTGGTCTTGGTAGGAGATTCAGAAGTCATTTTGGAGCATTAAAACATAAATATGAAACTATAATTGAGGTCCATTCATGAATGGAGATAATTATTTCTCTTTTTATAGTATATATTATAAATTTTATTGAATTATTACCTTCTAGGACCTAATGGCTGATTTTAGGGACTCTTTTCCCTATAGAGGTAAAATAGAGGACTAGGAGGTTTTGTAGAGACCTTATAGCATGGTTGAGATTAACTGTAAAAATTATAGGTGAGTAAATACTATATAAATTATCATGGAAAATAAAATTTATAGTTTTAAATGGAATATGATATAAGGTAGGTAGTTTCAAAAGGCCTAAAGGTGCCTCCAAAAGCACTGAATTCTTTCAATGTTGTCTACAGGCCTGAGAGGAAAATGAGACCCTTCTTCACCCAAAAGAGATAACTAGGGTTTGATACTTGTGTGAGTGACTTAAAATTATTTAAATAACATTTTTTAACTATAGGTAACCATAAGATAAGTTTATGTTCAATGTTTCAAGTGCATGAACACCTATAGGTGTCTACACATAAGGTAATAGTCTGTACATACAAGATATAGGACAGTGACCTAAGCTTACATTTTGATGATGTTTTAGTCATTAAAATAAAATATAAGTTAAATTAAGGTATTTAAAACTTTATTAAACCTTAAATATTAAATTATTATCTCCATACATCAAGACCAAAGTGTCAAGTAGGCAATGTACACCTACATGTGTCAAAGAAGGTAGTTTTCTCAGTTTAATGGAGTTATGATAGTTTGTGGATTTGAAGAGGAATAATTTGAGTCCAAGGTAAATAAATTTATTTTATGAACTTATGGATACAAATAAGGCCTTAAAATTTCATAATAAACCTCAAATGGAATCATGGTAACCTACAGATAGGGTAAAAAGGGAGTTGTCTCTGTCAAAGAGGCAAGGAACAAGGAGATTAATTTTCTTGACATAGACATGGCATGAAGATGGTTCCAAGTGGATATAACAAGAATAAAATTATACTATTGAAATATATGATTATTTTAATAAACTATTTATAAACCTCAAACAATCATTTAAAAACCTACAGGTATCACTCTAAAGTGCAAAACTTAGTCAACCTTCTAAAGCTCCTCATAGTCTATTTTTTTTAAGGAGCCAGTCTTGGAATTTGATGTTTTGAGGGGTTAAAAAACAAAAAAAAGGACTAATGTTTTTTTTATAGTTCCAATAAAACATTTATAAGACACTCAATACTTCAATTTTACATACTAAAATAAGTGAGTTCCCTCTATTTAGTTACCGATAAAGAGCACTTCCCTCAATGCAAACCTTAACAGATTTTGAAGAAAGTAAGTGATGGGATGAAAAAAAGTTTTATTAAGTATTTAAAGGATATTTATAAATTTGGAATACACTCAATTTAACATGAGGATTACTTCATATAGGAAATTAATCTAACATAATGCTTTGGACTACGAAGTTTGTAAGTAGGCTTGCCAAGCAAACTATGGCCTAGAGGTTAAATGGAGGGTCAAAACCATTGTTAGTATGAGATGAGATTCATAACTTGTTATAACATGTATATGAAGTAATTATATATATATATTTAACCATCAAGAGGTAAATTAATCCATAAAAGGTCATTCTAAGCTCTAGGGTGTAGTCAAATTTGTTAATCAAGGGTTAAGCATAAAGCCAAGTAAGGAGTCACTTACATTCCTAACATAATGTGATTAATTAAATGAATTAAAATATTTTTATGGGGATAATATATAGGTTTTATAGATTTTTTATTCAAAGGAATTCATAAAAAATCCATTTTTGTCTCAAAATCTAACTCAGACCTATAAGGAAAAAGAAAATAAGCTCAATAGGAGAACTTTGAATGCTCACACCTTCCATGATTATTTACATGGAGACCAAAAAAGTTTATAGGAGTTATAGGAGGTTCCTAGTAACTGATTTTTGTCATTGGTTTTAAATTTGGATGCGCAATATTTATGAACAATGCTTAAGACCTAAAACTACTATAAAACCCTTGTTAAACCCTTGCAATGACTAGTTTGGGAAAATGGAGTTGGATATTTACTCCAATAGACCAGTTTATACATAATGATGATTTTAGATTGTATAGGACTCCACAAGGCTACTTCACACCAATATTATTTTTATGGACTTATATGGATGGGGGAAAAAATAGGCTCTTTCTCACTATTTTGTGTGTTTTGTAGGTTGTAGGATATTTGAAGAGATGCAAAGCACATGGATGGAAATATTAAGTCTTAATATAATCCACCATGTAATTTTAATTCCTTGAAAAATTTATTAATTATATAAAACATTTTTTTTTCAACTTAGCCTATCAAAACTGGTCTATTGGACAAACTAGTGAAAAAGATGGAAAACTTCAAGTGAGGAGTTTTTAAGGTGTGGCTGATGCTTATAAGGTCTTGAAAGGAATTGAAACATGTCACCCACTAAATTTTATGTATTTTCATGGAAAACTTATAGAATTTTAGAGGCCAATTATTTAGGGTACATATAAGGGTAGTTTTTTGGACAGTAGATGATGATGGCTCTTTTCTAGAGGTTTTTAGAGGACCAATCATGAAACAAATTCATGGATATGAATGTACTATTCACCTAACATAAATTAAAATTATCATACCTGGTAATAATTAGTTACAATATTTTCAAATATGCCCAATCATGAAGGCAATTTTTTTATGTAAAAGGAGGAGTTTTATGCCACTTTTCATAACTTTAATGACTTGATTTGACATTTATACTTCATGAACTTGCATGTTTTGACCCATACCTTCTTATCATGCATGTATAATTTAATTTATCAAATTTACAAGTGTCCTTGTGATCCTTATACTTCTCTCTCTCTCTCTCTCTCTCTCTCTCTCTCTCTCTCTCTCTCTCTCTCTCTCTCTCTCTCTCTCTCTCTCTCTCTCTCTCTCTCTCTCTCTCTCTCTCTCTCTCTCTCTCTCTCTCTCTCTCTCAATCTCTATAAGAGTTATCCATTTTGGCCATCTCTCTCTCAAGCTCTATAAGAGTTAGCCATTTTGGCCATTGTATTTTATTTTCCACCTAAGTATAGAAAATCCTTGCTCATTTATATACCTTTTGATCAATAAAATGAATAAGTTTTTCATATTCATGAATATTCATAAGTGTGTTCTACTTAAATAATGAATCTTGTTTAGTGAATACTATGGATTCCTAGCATGTGGTCTCATTATTTCACCTTGTTCACAGTTGGAAAATTTCTTCTTGTAGGGCATGTGAAGTATTTTAGGAGATGTGAAATTTTGAGAGAGTTAAATTTTAATTATTTCCATTCAAGGAATCTTATATATTCCTCCTAGTTTTACACATCCATCTATGACCTCATAATGTAACATTGATGTGAGAAGATGAAGATTGACAGAGTGTATGTTTTAGTATTTTATTGGTCTCAAGTGTAGAATATAATTGGTTGGAAATCATCCAATTAGTTTTTTGTATCACCTCCTTAGTTTATATTTACTTTCAGCTATCTCTCTTACTTTTCACCACCTAAAAGTTTAGTTGTAGTCTGATCCATAGTGGTACATTAAGGGAGTTAGCCCTATCTAGAGACTCATCTCATTCCTTAGGTTGCCCACAAGCCTAGAGGTGATTCCATTATTCCACTTAGATGAGGAGAGATTTATATCTCATAAAAGGGTGCATATATAAGCTACAATAGTTTTTGGCATGCCCGATGGGATTCTTGTTCCAAGAGATTGGGATATCTTTGGTGTTGTCATTCAATAATTAGCCTTTAGAGGCATATGTCAAAACATTAATTACCACTTTGAAGATACATGATCTAGTCAAGCAACCTAGGTGATCCTTTGAATATTTATGGTAACTTATTATTTTGTGTTCTTGTGTCCTAATGAATTTTCATGGCTAACCTTGGGGTTGAGTACAATTTCACACAAGTTGGTGAGACCTTCCAAGCTTATGACATTCCCTATCAATATGAGGAAGTCCTTAACTAAACCTATAATGAAGTGTATCAGCCCCAATATGGTTATTTTTAGCCTCAATATGATCATATCCATCCCATAAATGATTATTACTAGTCATATAGCCAACCTTTTCCATGTTTTTCTCCTAGCCAACCTAGCCACTCCTCAAGCCAACCCATTTCCACCTTAAAGAAGATAATTTTGGACTATAAGAGATATGTGATAGAGCATCATACTATTAGTGGATGTGGAAAAAATATTCATAAAAATTACATACATAAAGTGTGAAATCTATTAGAGTTAGCTAAGAAGGATTGGGCACCTATTGAGATAGCCAATTGGAAAAGGCTAACAAGTGAGATGCTAGATGTGAGTAGTTTAGTCTCTTCCTTAGAGAATAAGATAGAATTTCATGAAAGGCAGCCTAAAAAAACCTATCAGATTTATTTTAAACTTATAAAAAAATTCTATCAGTCCTACATGGTTCCCAGTCATGAATCTAATCAACCTTATCAAGGCCATCATTTTCCAAATCATGTGGAGGAAAGAGTTGAGAAAAATAACCTTGTGTTTAAAGTAAACCTTGATAGGAAAATTAAGTTGAAAAATATGCATATGAAATAGTCCATGTTGGCTGAAAAATAAATGGATTTTAAACCCTCATTTCCTTCTCACATTTTATATTCACCACCTCAAAAAGATACCTCTAATCCTAATATCCCAGGTTGGGATAAGATAGTGGAGTCATGGGAAAAAACCAAGGAGAAAAGTCTTGACAAAGAATTTTAAATTGAATAGAAGTTTGATATTATAAAAACAAATCCTACCCTTAATTAATAAGATAAATATAATCCTAAGATCCTAGTTTGGATAAAAATAGTAGAGTCATGGGGCAATAAGGAATATAGAAGCATTATCAAAGAGTGTGAAGTGGAGAGTAGAGTTGATCCTTTGTAAGTCCCTCCCACCCTTCCTCAAAAAGCTTCTTGTATTACATGGAATAATTAATGTACACCTAAGCCTCATGATTATTCCTCTAACCTTCAATAAATACTTTTCCAAGAGGATCTATTTAATAAAATTGAGGAGTTAGAGTCAAAGATGAATTTGCTTAATCAAGGTGTGATGGAAGGTTTAGACCCATAAGAAGATTCTATGCCTAAACACACACCATTTCACCTCCTTAAAAATATTTCCCAAGTTGATTAAAATTATAATGAATTATATATCAAGTGGAAGGAATAAATTCAAGTTTTTTTAGTCTAATATCTACCTTCCCTTCCTTGAGAGCTCCTAAAACAATCTCTTACTTTTCATTCTCAGCCTGATTTTGAACTCCATGTTCCACCTCAATCAACTAGTTATTTTTTTCCAATTAAATCACCCTTTTAATTGATGTAAATATGGTGTGGGAACATAAATAAGAGTATTTGGTTGAGGGAAATTAAAAATTCTTACTTGAAGAGAGTGCAACTCCTTGTCAGCCTCATTGGACTAAATCATAGGATTTCAAGATGCCTAGTCTTGACATCACTAGAGAGGAGATGGAAGATATTGCAGCCCTTGAGAATAAAGGTCATGATATGATAGTTTATAAATAAATTTAGATAATTAAATAGTCTATAAGTGGTGAATAAGAGGTGATTTCTTGTGTTGAATATCCTTGTTTGGTTAATGATGAAGAATACTTTCCTTGTGTTGCAGATATTATCTTGAGAAAATCAAATGAAAAAGAGAAAGTACAATTCATGGATAATAAATATGACCTCATGATTTATTATGAGGAATATATTACCATAGGTACTCCCTTTTATAAATAAAAATATAATACACAAGCTCTTATCTCCATATTTGAGGGTATGTATATTCATGAAGTTAATTATAATGCATCCATTCTTGAGGAGTGTACCCATGAGGATGGTGGCCAAGAATTGAAGAAATAACTACATGAGGAACACTCTATGATTCATCATGAGTTTTTGGATGAACTTTTCAAGCATGAAGAGGTAATTTTATTAGATGATAAAGAAGATGAAGATGATTGGCAGTTGCAAATGGAGCTCTTTTAAGATCTTAAAGAACTTTGTTAGGTTGAAGGCCAAGTATATTAAAATGTGAGTAAATAATATTAATTAGAGGATAATGACCAAGATTGGGAGGAATTTTAAAAACTCCTTGATGAGCTAGAGGAACTAGCAGCTAAGAAGAAGCCTAATCTTATTGAGAGCACTATGTAAGACAAGAAGGTATGCCTTATTGAATCGCTATTAAAGGTCATAGTTGAAGGATCACATGACAAAGTTGAGGTTATTTAGATACAAGAGGAATTCATTTACTTAGCCAACTTATTTGGATTTTATTGGTTCTCATTGAATATCAGGTCAATAAAGTTGGTAAAATTTGTGAAAGAGTTAGAGAAATCAATGCTAGAGTTCAAAAGGCTACATGCCTCATTCAATAATCCATGTCATGAAACAAGAAGAGTCCCAATATTTCCATTTGATCCAAGGGTAAGTATTACCATTTTTTAGTTGTACATATTAGTTTTTTCTTTGATTTCCCTAAGTGCTTTAAGCACATGTATGTTTTCTTTGTTGTGTAAATTTTGCCTTGTATGGTTAAGGTAGTTACTAGTTCTTTGTGTTGATCAAAAAAATTATTGTCAATGGTCAAAGTTGTATTATTTTTATCATTCCATAGATTACTCCATTATCCAAATGGACTAATAAGCCTACTAGTCTAGTTAGTATAACAGGCATACTACCCCTATGAGTAACCAATTTATTGACCAAATTTGACTTTTAGGTCAAATTGGAGCACCCCTAATAAAAAACATGATTTTTAGGCATATAAGGGGGTATAATGTATTTTAATGAGGTTTTTATAGGTCATTTGATGTCAATTAATGTTGTGTTAGCTTTGGTCAATTAGTTTCTAGGTCCATTTATCATTTTGAGTCATTTGAGGGGTTAAAATGGTGTCTTTAATATTTTGTACAAGTTTATTGGGAAATGTGAAAGTGTAAATGGGTGATTTCATGACCCATGTGTTTTAAAAGGTCTTCAGTAACTAAAAAAATAGAAATTTTTAGGTTCATTAAAAGAAAAGTTAGTTTTCTTAAAGAAATGAAAGAGTTTAGCACTTGTACAACCTCTTTGGGAAGCATGCCACTTGTAAAATGGTGAAAAGTGTCTCTTCAGCTCCCCTAAACTCATTTAAATTCTTTAATTTATATTTAAGTTACATTTTTGTCCCAAAACCATTCTATGCATTTTTGCCCTTTTTGGTAAATTAAAGTAACACTCAGATTTTTACTTGGTACAGTCAACACAAGGGGTTTCAGGTCAAACTATTTTTGGAGGTGATATTAAACTCAGGGATATCCATTTTAAAATAAATATGTTTTATTTTTGTCAACCACACTTTATGAACCATCTATTTGAAGTTTAGCTTCCAAAATTGCCTATTAATATGTGCACCCTGTCGATTTTCTCTTGTTTGAAAAGATCCATACAAACCAATTGATCATATCTCCTCAAAATGATTTTTAATATGTATTATAATTATTTACATTATTTATTTCAATTTTAAAGTTGTTTTGATAATCTAATAGCCTCAAATTTGCAAACTGGTCCAGTTTGTTTTGTGGCCAATTTTCTCACCATTTCTAGAATCCTCATGATTGATAATGGTTTAAAATAGTTATAATAGGTCCTTAAAAAAATTTAAAAATTTAATATTTATTCCATTCATATTCCAATCCCATATTCTAAAATAATATCCATGAGTATAACAACCATATGTAATATTCACAGTCTAGCAGCCATTGATGAGTGTGTTGAGATGTTTTCATGAATGAGTTCATGTTAAAAGGGAGGTGGATATACATATTTCACATCCATTATGGTATTAATATGAATTTTTTAATCACTATAATAGCAATGGGGTATAAATCATGCATATTCCCTACAATATCAACTTGTTGCTTGTGATACAAATATCCACCTACAGGTGGTCTTGAAATGAGATTGAAAAGTCATTTTAGAGCATTAAAACATAAATATGAAACTATAATTGAGGTACATTAAAAAAGGGAGATAATTTTTTCCATTTTTATATGATATATTTTAAATTTTAGTTAATTATTACCTTCTAGGACCTAATGACTAATTTCAGGGACTCTTTTCCCTAGAGAAGCAAAATAGAGGACTAGGAGGTTTTGTAGAGACCTTATAGCATTGTTGAGATGAACTCTAAAATATATAGGTTAGTAAATACTATATCAATTATCATGTAAAATAAACTTTCCATGTTTAAATTTTATATTATAGAGGGAAGGTGGTTTTCAAATGGCCTAAAGGTGCCTCCAAAAGCACTTAATTCTTTCAATGTTGTCTACAAGCCTAAGAGGCAAATAAGACCCTTCTTCACCCAAAATAGGTAAATAGGATTTGATACTAGTGTAAGTGACTTAAAATTATGGATATAACATTAATTAACTATAATTAACCATTAGATAAGTTTATATATAATGTTTCAAGTGCATGAACACCTATAGGTGTCTACATACAAGGTAACAATCTATACAGACAAGGTATAAGATAACAACCTAAGCTTGCATTTTAATGATGTTTTAGTCATTAAAATAAAATATAAGGTAAATTAAAGTATTATAAAGTTTATTAAACCTTAAATATTTAACTATTATCTCCATGCATTAGGACCAAAGTGTAAAGTAGGCAATATACACCTACAAGTGTTAAAGAAGGTAGTTTTCTCAATTTAATGGAGCTATGACAGTTTGTGAATCCAAAGAGGCATAATTTTATTAAAAGGTAAATAAATGTATTTAATGACCTTAGGTATACCAATAATTCCTTAAAATTTCATAATTAACCTCAATTAGACTCATGGTGTCCTACAGATAGGGTAAAAAGGGAGTTGTCTTAGTCAAAGAGGAAGGGAGCAAGGAGATTGATTTTCTTGAGACAAAAATGACATGAAGATGGTTCCAAGTGGATATAAAAAGAATTAAATGATCATATTTAAATATATTATAAATTTAAGACACTATTTATCAACCTCAAAAAATCATTAAAAAATATATAGGCATCACTCTAAAGTACAAAACTCAGTCAACCTTCTAAAGCTCTTCATAGTCTATTTGTTTAAGGAGCCAGTCTTGGAATTTGATGTTTTGATGGGTTAAAACACAAAAAAAGGAATAATTTTTTTTTCATATAACCATTAAAACTTTTATAAGACATTCAAAACTTCATTTTAACCTAGTAAAATAGGGAAGTGCCCTCTATTTTGTCTCAGATAGAGGGCACTCCCCTCAATGCAAACCCTAATAGATTTTGAAGAAAGTAAGTGATGAGATGAAATATGGATTGATTAAGTATTTAAAGGAGGTTTTTGAAGTTTAAAATAACTCAGATTAAAATTATTATTAATTTATATATGAAAGGAATCTAATAGAATTCTTTGGACTATGGATTTTGCAAGTAGGCCTACTAGGCAAATTAAGGCCTAAAGGCTAAATGGAGGGTGAAAACCATTTATAGTAAGATATGAGATTAATTTTTTTTAAAAAAATTTATATTAAGTAATTAAATATTTTTTTTAATCATCATGAGATAAATGAATCCATAAAATTTCATTTTAAGCTCTAGGGTATAGTCAAGTCTATTAAGCAAGGGTCAAGCATAAAACCAAGTGAGGAGTCACTTGCATTCCAAACATAAGGTGATTACTCAAAAGAATTGAAACATGTTTATGGGGATAATATACAGGTTTTATATAATTTGGATTCAAATTAAGTCATAAAAAATCCATTTTGGCTCAAAATCTAACTCAGACCTGCAAGGAAGAGGAAAACAAGCTCGTTAGGAAAATTTGAATGCTTACACCTTTTATGATGATTTGCATGGAGAAAAAATAATTTTAGAGAAGTTATAGGAGGTAAATATAAAATTATGTGTTGCATTGGTTTTAAAATTGGGAATCTAATCTTTATGAACAATGCTTAAGACCTAAAACTCCTCCAAAGCCCTTGTTAAACCTTGACAATGACTAGTTTGGGAAAATGGACTTGGATATGCTCTCTAATTGAACAGTTTGTCTAGAATGATGATTTTAGGTTTTAAAGTAATAAATAATTATACTTCCCACCAATATTATTTGTATGTAATTATACGGATGGGGGAAAAAATAGGCTCTTTCTCATTATTTTATGTGTTTTTCAAGTTTTAGGAAGTTTAAAGAGATAAAAATCACATGGATGGAAATTTTTAGACTTAATATAACACCCAATGTAAGTTTAATTCCTTTAAATTTTTTATAAGTTCCTTAAATAGTTGTTTCAACTTAGCTAGTCAAAACTAGTCTATTGGACAAGCTAGTAAATAAGATGGAAAACTTCAAGTGAGGAGTTTTTAAGGTGTTACTAATGCTTGTAAGGCCATTAAGGTCCTTTAAACATGTCAACCACTAAATTTTATGTATTTTCATAGAAAAAATATGTAATTTTAGAGGCTAAGTGTGTAGGGTGAATGGAAGGGTAGTTTTATGGATAGTAGATGATGATGGCTCCTTTTTATAGGTTTTTAGAGGACCAAGCATGAAATCAGTGCATGTATAGGAATTTATTATTTCCTTAACCTTAATTAAAATCATCATACTTGGTTCTCATTATTTACAAGATGTTAAAATAGGCCCAATCATGAAGGTAGTTTTTTGGTGCAAAAGGAGGCATTTTGTGCCACTTTACATAACTTTGTTAACTTGATTTGACATTTCTACTTCATTACCTTGCATTATTAGAACCATAAATTATTCCCTTACATGGATAAATTAAATTATTATCTACAAAAGTGTCCTTATGACCCTCTCTCTCTCTCTCTCTCTCTCTCTCTCTCTCTCTCTCTCTCTCTCTCTCTGGTGAATCCCTACTATTTTTTATACCTTTTGATCAATAAAATGACTAATTTTTACCTATTAGTGACTATTCATAAGTTTTTTACACTTGAATGATGAATCTTGTTTAGTTAAGACTATGGATTCCTAACATGTGGTCTCATTTTGTTACCTTGTTTACAGTTGGAAAACTTCTTGTTGTAGGGCATGTGAAGTGTTTTAAGAGATTTTAAATTTTTAGTGAGTTATTATTATCATTATTTAAATTCAATATCTCTTGTTTATTCCTCCTAGTATTACACATCTCTCCATGACCTCATAATGTAACCTTGATGTGAGAAGATGAATATTGAAGGAGTGTATGTTTTAGTTTGTTTCTTGGTCTCAAGTGTAGAATGCAATTGTTTGGAATTCATCAAATTGATTTGGTGTATCAACTCCATATTTTATATTTTATTTCATTTATCTCTCTCCCTTTTCACTCCCTAATATTTTAGTTATATTTTTATCCATAGTGGTACATCCAAGGAGCTAGCCCTATCTAGAGACTCACCTCATTCCTTAAGCTACCCACAAGCCTAGAGGTGATTCCATTATGCCACTTGGATAAGGAGATCTATGAATATCCTCAAATTTTGCATATACAAGTGATAATAAGTCTCAAATAATGAGCTAATTGGTCTTATTTATCACTCTAACCCCTTTCATATTCTCTAAATGTACCTTGAACTGATGAACTAAGTCCTTATTTTGACTGTGAAACCCTACTTTAATGACTCATATAGGTCCATATGCCATATATAGAGTTTTTAAATTGATACAAGGTCATAGTTATATCCTTTAATTGTATACTAGTCCTATGATAATGTGAGTTTACATGTATTTCTAACTTCAAAAATACCAACCCTCACTCACTGTCCTACCATCATTATAGCTGACTATGTTCTTTATCTTTTAGAGTGTATCTGTAGGTGTTCCTTATATAATTAGACCTTGGATACTTTACATAAGTATATTTGACACCTTCCAAGTTCAATTTATCATTTATTTAACCTATTAATGATATACTTGGGCTATACCCGTCTCAATAAACTCACTTTTTATGCTCACTACCCTTTTCTACCATCATAGTTGGCCGTAGGTGTTCATTTCTAAATGAAGGACATAAGAAGGTAATTTTTTGATAAAAATTTAACATATTAACTTCTCCTTATTGGTTCCATTTTCAACCATGTTCATATCATTTTCTAGGTTACTATTCACCTAGATTCATTAGAAGGAAAAACACCTTTCCAATTTTCACATTTTGGCTGGCTGTAGGTGAACATTTGGTGATGAAAAAGAATTATAGGTGGTGCTATGTGATCTTATCTTATATCCTGACTACTGTAGATAACCCTTTGAAAATAATTAAGTTATCCTTCAAAATTCAATTCAAACTATCATGGATTCATTATTTATATCACCACCTTGGGAGGTAAGGACACTGAATCATCAAAATCTTATAGACAAAAGTGAGGGAAATCAGAGTTTAAAAGGCAACTTTAGGTCTCTCAATAGGTGTGTTTCAATAGACCTTTGTCCTCTATCTTTTTTAAGGTGATATACATATGTAGGAGATATATAATTAATGTATTATAAGTGATTAAAACTCAAAATAGTATTGTTATGAAACCTCTTCAAAATATCTAAGCACTCTATTTTCTCACTTTAGGGACAAAGGGCTTGAACACAAACATTCTTCCTTTGGAATACTCTCCATAATTGAACTGACAACCAAACAACTCTTATGAGTTTTTAATAATCTCTTCAACATTTTAATAATTCTAGGATGGTTTAATCTCATGATTCATCCCCTCCATATAAGTACTTCATGTTATACTAATGACACCTGTAGACAGATGTTTCCATGTATAGGCAATGCGTATAAACTTTAGTAATATTCATTGTTTTTATCAATAAAATGAGTTATATGATTATCCTAACAAATAAAAAAGGATATTCACACTATCATGGATATGAAACAAGTATCTATACCTCCCTTCTAATGTGAACTCATACATGAGAATACCTATAAGTGTATTTTAATCATAGAAGATTATGTGCATAAGCAGTGTGCAAGAAATATGTTCTTAGGATTCAATATAGATCTTCCCCAAGTGAAAAAATAAATTATTATCACTCTATATTATTTTAAATACCTTTCAGAGATCCCATTTCATGAAATAATTCTTAGATACTTGTGTATTCAAAGAGTTGCCTACATATGCATAGCGTATTGACTGCACCCATGGAACATGCCTTATAAGATGAGATTAGAAGGTAAAGGGAAACAATATCACATCAAAAAAATGATAAAATACTTATCTATACCCTCTAAAACCATGAACAAGCATGAAGTTTCTAAAAATGGTGAAAAAATACCTTTAACTCAAAAAAGTGCTTCCTCCTACACCCTAAGTTGATTTTCTCATCAAAACATCATGAAACATGAAACAAAGCATGGAGAGAAGTGGAGGATGGAGTAAAAATATTATGAAACCATCATGACTAACTAGTTCAAATGGACCTACCCAAAATGAAGCAAAACCTATATGGTGCATGAAACAACTAGTAAAAAAGTATAATTAACTTCATGAGGATGGTTAATAAATAAAAATCAGTCAATCCTTACACTATTGATATGAAAATAAAGGTATTTTATTTTAATATCACCTCCCAAAACCATTTTCCCTAAAACCTCTTGAGTTGTCTGTACTAAGCACAAACCTAAATATAATTTTTGTATGTCGAAGAAAGAAAAGAAGGAGAAGAATGGTTTTGTATTTGAAATGTCACTTCCATATCATGTAAATAATTTAGATGAGTGTGATGAATATTAATATGCATTTCATGATATTCTCCTACATGTCACACTTCCCCATGAGTCATACAAGTTTCAAATAATCCCTTTTTTAGTTGGTTTCTTGAACTTTAGTTAAACAACCTAAAATATTATGATGTAAATAACATATTTGATAGGTAAAATAACTTATTATATTATTTAAATTAAAATATGACACCTAGGCACCTTTGTATCTATGCCACTTGCATTTCTGACCCTTAAAGCCTACTAAATGACCCAAAATGACAAATAGATTAATATTACTAGGACCAAGGCTAATATAGCATTAAATAACATCAAAACCATTTAATAAATCTGATTAAAAAATATTAGACCTCATAAAACATATAAAAATCCATTTTTACCTATAGGGGTCCCAATTTGACATATAGGTCAAATTTGGTCAACACTATGCAACACAAACTTGGAGAAAAACCCAAAGGATTTATTATTTTTATTGATATGTAAAAATGTATCCTAATTTTGTAATGTAGGAGATACATGTATATGTATAATCAGGATGGGGGTACCTCATCACTCAATCCATTCTCAAATTTTACATGTGTTTTATAAAATATCTTCTAAAGGAGTACATAGAGGACACTTGGAAAAAGATACTACCAATAGACAAAACTTGTTACAACAAAGTTTGGATACCAATAACTAACATACTTCATGCTATGATGAATCAGTTTCAATGGTGGACACATATACTTTGGTGGTTGTTTTTTTTTTAAGTTGTGATAGTGGGCCCATACATTGAAGATGATGGTGTGGTAGAGATAGCCAATGTAGGTGATGTGTCCTATTAATTATAATTACTCATATCAATTTATGATTAGAGAGTGTGGCTTACCTAAAAATCATTCTCCACTATATTGAAGTCATATAGGGGTCTATTGAATATATGAGGGAGCTTTTCCACTAACCTTTAGTGTGCCTTAAACATACTCCTGATCTCCATATAAAGAGTCTCTATACTAAGGACCCTAATTCTACAAAAAATATCAATTATTATAGGTCATCATGGGTATTATATATTGTTCCCTTGACCTATACTCTAAGATTATTTATATTCATCTATAAGAGGTATTCAAAGATGGTCTTAAGGACCAATTATCCACTTTGGTTAATAACACCATCGACTCTCATTTACCCTATAATGGTAATGGCTTGCCCCTCATGACTAGTGAGTGTACACACTAAATTTGTTATCTTCTAATGCCACTTAATAAAACTATCTCTCTTAGTGACCACATGGTTTTGGGACCATTTAGCCTCTAGGGTAGTTATCAAACTTCGTTGGATATAGGATGTTCTTTACACACTATCTATGAGGTTTCTTAGAGGTTGAATGGTGGTCCTTTCCTATAAGTCCTCTATAAATTAATCATATCCTTAAAACATCTCCTTTATTGCTCCCGCTATAGAGTCTACATAAGTATAGGGTCTTCCCTATGACCACCTAAGTCAGAGGGGAGAGTTATTCATTTTTTATTTAGTTGGAACACATATTATCCTTATTCCAACTCCACTTGTTATCCTTCATCCATTATAGGTTTTCTCATTATCTTTCTCATAGTCTTAGTATCCTTATTGACATGAAACTCACTATGGGCTTCTCCATAATGACCAATTCATACCTACCTAGATTTTCTTGTTACATCTTATAGATCCACTTAGGTATATTTAGGGTAATTGGTTATTGTGAATGTTCTTCATATCCTATGGGACTAAAAGATAGAGACTGCTAGGGGGAAGCTGTTAGAGGTACAATCACTAAGAGGGGGGTGAATTAGTGAGCCTAGATATTTCAATTACAATTTCAGCCCTTTTGAACTATTAAACAATCAATGTTTATCAAATTGATCAAGAAACATTAACAAGACATCTCATTCATTTAATGCAGACACAATATCAAATGCATAACACATAGTTCCTATGGGAAACCTTCATGTAAATTAAAAACCAATCTCAATCCTACAACATATGGAATATTATCCTATAATAAATTATAAATAAGAGACTGATCAAATACTTTAGACCAACAAATCTTTATCATATCCTCCTAACCAAGGGTATTTATTGAAACACCTGCTTCACAAGGAACAACTACCCCTAATAAATATCAAGTCCTTTAGACACTCCTTGAAGTGAAAACCTCCACCTTAGAAATAATGTATTCAACACATGATAATGGATCTCTATTTATCTAACCCCTACACAAACTTCCTCTCTATCTCATGCAATCCTCTCACATAAGCATGCCATAATATCTCTCCGTCTTCAATCAAACTATCCTCATATGCACACTTAGACCTCTTCACATATCTCCAAACTTCAAGAGCACTATTATAAAATTATAACAATGACCTATACGTCATACACATAGTCATCAATTTTCTCTATTCATTAATTCATCAACTGGGCACTCTACCTCTCCTTTCCTCCATAACTCTCACATACACCTTGCACAAGTCTTCTCACACAAAAATATAGAAAACAACACATTTGGTTTCACCATTTATAAAGAACTCATGAATTAACAAGATCACAATATTTATTGTTGGCCAAAATACATTCATAAGCCCTTAATTCATCTCACATGGGTCATACTTAAGGACAATCCACTTTTGAATAGACCTAAGTCACTTTTAGGTCCTATGGAGACCCATTAATCTCTTTGACACTTTTATGACCAAACTAAGAACATGGGAACATTTTTCCAACTTATGAACCCATGCCCCATTATCTATAGGTCCTATTTAAGTTTCATACCCTTATTATTAATCATAACTTGCTCAAACAACATTTTGTGCACATAGTCACTATGAATGAACAAATAGTCAACTTTGAACCTCAATATCTTCGATTGTACACATAATCAGATATTCAAATATATATTGATAGATTAATCTTGGAGTCCTCTACCACATTTATTTTTACACCATGAGCTAATTCATCCTTGGTCAAAAGACATGGTCTAAAAACCATAAACTATTTTTTCCTTTTGATAAATTCAAATATTCAAATGTAAACAGTCTCAGTTAAACATCTAACAATTGACCTCATCTCATGTAATCTATAAACTTTGACTCAACCTAAACCATTAATCTCTATGGATCAGTCAGGTTTTTATCATATAACACTCATCATTCAATTTTTCTTAAAGCCCACATTATCATGACACTTGGCACCCTCACATTCCTTTTGAGCACTTTATTATTAAACATCAAGCACTTGTCATCATCTTGCTCAATATGCATTGTTGATTTGTACTTTGTAAGATCACTTTCAAATCATTGATCCTTGGAAAAAGCTTGATCTTTATCTCTGCTCAATGTTAAACATTGAACACTTGGCACCATCTCCCTAACATTCTCCATCAATGTTGCTCAAGCTTTAACTTGTGCAAAAATGACTATGGGAACCTTGCTTATCTACCTAGAAAGCCAACTTTGCACATTCATATCTTTCACTTCGATCACTTACATGTTCTCAAATTTGGAACATATTATCTCCTCACATAGGAGAGTTTAACCATGTGAAAAACTACTCTTATAACCCTCACACATGTGAGATATAATGACATTAAAATGCTCACTTAGATTTTTCTACCATATAGATGACTATGTCAAAAACTTGTCTGGAAGTCCAAATTTGAACATGCATATCTTTTTTCATGATACAATGCTTGACTTAAAAGTTATAAAAAATCAAATAGGTACAAAAATGGATAAACCCATATGATCACCTTCTCTTTAAATTTCCACATGTGTGAGATATTCTACCATCAAAATTCTCAATCGACTCTTTTTTCCATATTGCTAATTTGTCTAAGTATGGGAAAACATTGTAAAAATGCATGGGAGCCTAACTTTGAACTTGTATATATTTTGAAAAACTTCATTGCATGATCTAAAATTTAACACAAATAAAATAGGGACTAATTTTATCATAACCTTATTACCAACTCCCCCTGACTCATCCACATGTGGCAATGGTGATTTCATTAAACTGTCTACTCGGATTTTTTACCACTAGACCCAAAATATCTAGATGACAACATTGATCAAGCAAATGAAATCCACTAATACACATAATCACTCAAAGCTTAGAAGACATCATAGGGAAATTTTACACATGAAAAATACTCCATACTCATATTTGAACATATCTAACCATTCTAAATATAATATCAACCAAGCATACTTCAAGCACACTAGGACAAGCACAATGCACACTTTGTCATTGTCACTTAGGCCATCAAAGTACCTCATCCACTCACTAGTACACCTCCATGAAAAAAAGATGACATAATTGATAAATATCTAACAATATACCCATTTTTCATTGTTTCATGTCCCAAATGGAAAATTTTCAAAGAATATCAAGTATGAAAATGTATTATTATCAACTCTAAAAAATATTGATTTCCTCTACACCGATTGTCCCCAAAATTGACAATTTTGATACAAATGAAATGATAAAATTGTTTAAAATCCAAATAATTTTAAATAAAACCAAATAATATTAATTTTATGGCCTATTTATGTTATGTATCAAAAAAATACCTAATCTAATAATCAACACAAATCTGCATTGAAAACTATCCATCTCCTTACACCCAATTTCACTAAGAGACACATAAATGAAAAAATATAAACTTAAGATAATTTTTATGATTAAAATATATATAATTATACTAAATTATCATCACAAAATATAAATAACATCATGGAACAAATCTAGTGAGAAAATACTAAAATTTGCTTAGGAAACACACTCTAAAATCATGCATACACACACCAACTAAAATTAGAATCACACCAAACAATTTGAAAACACCTATATATATTATATATTACTTGGAGGACTATTAAAAATATTTTTTTTTAATCTAAAATTAAATATAATGTATAACCACTTGATAAACAAACTTCGCCACAAAATATTTTGAAATATGCAAATAAACAAACTAGTCTAGCTGAAATCTAACAACTCCATGAAGATCTAATGCAATATAGGGATTATATCACCTTTATAAATTAAATGGGATACATACTATTAAATATTTAAATAAAAAAAAAATCATCCATTGATCTCCCCACTTCAAGGTTTTCATCCTTAGATGCAAAGTTGAATTGTAAAGTCTAAGAATTTGTTGAAATGACCAAAAGATCCCACATTGATGAGGTTGCTTGTCTTAAATAAGAGTTGGGGCACCAATCCAAAAGACACTAATTTTAAAATAATAATAATAATATAATATTTCCATATTATATCTCCAATCATGGGAAATATAAGCTTTCCCAAATTCAGCCCCCGTATCTTTGAAGATAAGAATGTATTAATAAAATAACAAGTTTCCATGGAACTCCATCATTATCCTTTCCTTAAAATCCATGCCCAATTGGTATGTTTCCTTATAAACTTATAATTATCCTCTTCTATAAAATCACACCCCACTTTAGATAATAAAAATATTAATAAAATAATATTTATCCTCATCTCTATTGATTTCTTTAACCATTCCAATCCCTAGTAAATACTTAATTACATGATTGATCTAATTTCCTTCCCACTTATTCTCATATAATCATAAATATAATTAATTAATTATTAAGTGGGAATTAATTATAAAAATGGACATGACAAGTCCTCCCTCATCAAAATTTCTTGTCCTCAAGAAATTCAAACTTGGATTTTTTAAAATCTCTAAACCTTCCCAAATGGCAAGCTCTTCCAATGAATAAAATATTTAGTGAGGTCTCTATTTATTTATCTCTTAACCTTGGTATATATCATGTCTTCATGAATTATGATCAATTTATCCTCCTCACCCAAAAATTGCAAATCTATAGATGGTCTAATATACTACCCCAAAGTTCAAACATCATAAATGTAAACCTTTGGACGATCCATAACGCAATGCATGATTATATTTTCCCATATTTGACTTAGGTCAAGAAATTAAAATCCAAATATACTAAATCTTATATTATTAATGTTACCAAAATCCCAAATTAATCTCAAAATCTCTTTACCCCACATCTACTACACCACTCTGATATAATCTAGAATTTTAGTGTGTCAAATCTCTATTTTCATTTCTTTTAGCCCAAATTAATAGTTATCCTACTAAACCAAGATGATATACCTGTAATATCTATATTGATCATCTAATAAATAAAACACCCCATTCTAAAGTGTCCCAATGTAGACACCACCTTAAAATCCACTATTAATCATGATCCTGGGTATCAAAAAAAATAATCTACTTAACAAGTAAGCACGATACTTGGAATAAATCACTACAGATCCCAGTTCTATTATTTGAGTCTCTTCACACAAATATTCTATGATTTATTACCTTTAAGATAATTATTCTTACATTTGTTCCAAAATGAAAACAACTCATTCACTGGTTTCATTAAAATTAGCAACTAAAAATTATCACCATTGCTAAAAAAATAATTTATTTTTATATGAATGGCTAATGGAAGCAACAAAATAGTGAAAATTAATTATACTATAGCTAAAAAATCATCACAACTAGTCACCATTTGAAATTTGATCTTTCCTTCATCCATAAATGTCTACCATAACCCCTATAAGTAATCAAATATATATTGTGGGTGGATGGACTGTATCAAAATAGTTTGCATTAATGATGAAATTCAAACTTGTAAACCTATGTGAAACCTTATTATTTTCATTTCCATCTTATAACACCATCATTTGATACTCTCTTACATGAAAATTGAATATTTAAATGGTACCCACATGGTTATACTTTGCTATCCTAATATTCATGATGACTTTCTTATACATAAAGAGATACTCATCACAGTTTCTCAACTTAACATGGTATTGATTATTCCAATTACTTGGTAAACTCAAAAATTTAAGTTTAGAATATAAGAAAGTATGATGTAACACAAATCAAATTATATCATATAAATATTCTATAACCAATTTCAAAACATTGTGTACCTTGCTCTCATACCAAAAGTTATCTAGAGGAGGTTTATTCAAGATATCTAAAATGATGAAGTATTCTTGTGTCATCATACCCCATGGGAAAAATTCACCTACAATCTAAATTGTATCTTCTTTACTAAGGATTCTTCCTGTGAGATTACTAACAAGAATCATTTCATGCTTATTTACATGACTATGCATATCATCATGATTTGATCTTATGTCTTCATTAATTATCTCATGTGGACTAAGGAACCAATCATTAAGAATATTTGGCGGTCCATTAATGATCTCATGAGGCATCACCTCATTTTTGAAAACCTCACATGAATCCCATATCCTATTTTTACCACTATCTATGTTACTAAATTCATTAAATGTTTTAGCACTCATCATAAAAAGTGGATTATCAAAGGAGAAATTTGCATCCATTTCAAAGAGTGGATTATCAAAGAACTGAAAGTTATTTTCATTTTCCTATTTATCCCAAACCTCTTGATGTTACATATCTAAACAAGTAATTTAGGAAGTTATTTCAAATCAAGGTCTTCTTGAAGTTTGTCAAGGTCATCAATGACATGTTTAATTTCTTTATCCCTATATTCATTCTCTTGTTCCCTAAATTTTTTAATACTATCAAGTTGATCTTCCACTTTTAATAATGCAATTTGAGTGCTTTTCAAAGAATTATTAGTTGACTTAAGCTCAAAGGTGAGATCATCAACTTTTGTCTTGGTTTTATCTACAATTTTGGTAGCCACATCTTTAACTTTGACCATGTGCAAGTATGTTAATTTGATTTCTTATATCATGCTCGTAAATGTTTGTGAATTTGAATAGCTTGTAATTTTTTCATGTTAACCGCTCTATCTATTTTGAATTACTCTTTCAATAAATTTTTTTGTGTTGTACATCCTTGATATAATTTTCACTTCAATCTTTGTTGTCACCAATACTTGATTTTCCCAATATTTCTTATGAATGCTATACTTAGGAAAATATAATTAATTGATATTAGTATACATACCAAAATTATAATTTTATTCATACCTTCCAATGGTGTCATCATAGGAGCCATTAGACTCATGTGCTTATCCTTCAATTTATGAAAAATCTTCACCAGATTGATCTAAGTATTTATTAAAGGTGGTTATTATGAAATTCCTATCAGACTTAATTCCAACATTCATACCTACAAATCCTTCAATATAATAATTTTGGGATTATTCCATGCATGCTTCTTAAAATAAGACATTTTCTTATTCAAAAGAAAGTTTTGAATGTTATTCCTTATTAAATTTTGGTTATGCTCTTTCTACTTGCATGGTGGATTCCTTTAGGGGCTGATCACTAACTTCTTTTGGATTTGAATTTTCTTGCTTTCTAATTTATTGCAAATCTACCTTTCCTTTATGCTCCACCACCACACTTTATTTCTTAACCTCTTATGGTTTCATGGTATTTATTTATGGGTCTTTTGATTATTTTTTGAGCATCTCCTCTTCTTTGATCCAAATTTTTTGATTTGTCTTCCAAGGTTATTTATTCCAACCAAATTTGGATGCCTTGAGTTGAGAAAAATATTTTATATTTAAGATAGTTGGATCCAATGTTAAAGATCTTTTAATAGGTTCTTGGAGTGAAGATCGTGTAAAATCCTTGATAATACCCTTGAGGGGTTCCAACAACCCTTCAATGAAAAGGAAAGTAATTATTTCTTTAGATACCTTTGGTACCATCACTAAAATACGTTGGAACTCTTCAACATATGATTCCAATGAGCTTTGTTGACAAATCCTTTAAAGATTCCTAAAATATTCATTTTTGTCTTGATATGTTTTAGCCAAAACTAAATTTTACGTGCCATCCAAAAATATTTGAAGTAAATGGGTTATTTTATCTTGATTCCTCTATTTCCATCAATTTATCTTGAATAAGATTTGAATTTTTTATATATTTTAAAAATCTCAAGAATCCTCCCATGATAAACAAATCAATGTACCCGTTTAAATGTCTAGTTTCTCTCTCACTCAAAAATCTACTCTTAAAACCTTACAGGCTGGCAAGATTGTGGTTCTAATACTAGTTTCATGTCCCTAATGGAAAAATTTCAAAGAATATTAAGTATGAAAATGTATTATGATCAACTCTTAAAAAATGATTTCCCCTATACTGATTGTCCCTGAAATTGACAATTTTGATACAAATAGTGATAAACTTATTTAAACTCCAAATACTAGTAAATAAAACCAAATAATAGTAATGGTATGGATTATTTATGTTATGTATTATAAAACTACTAGATATAACATTCAACACAAATCTATATTTAAAGCTATCAATTTCCTTACACCTGATTTCACTCAAAGACACATAAATGATAAAAAATGAACTTAGGATGATATTAATGATATTTATGATGAAAATATTAATAATTTATACTTATTTAATATCACATTAACATAAATAACACCATGTAATAAATATGGAGATAAAATACTAAAATGTACTCAGGAAACACACTCTGAAATCCTGCATACACACACCAACTAAAAGTAGAATCACACCAAAAAAAGTGAAAACACCCAAATTTGTTGTATATTCCTTGGATGCCTATTAAATTTTTTTTATATTAAATTAAACATAAGTTATAACCACTTAGCTAAACAAACTACTCCACAAACTATTTCTAAATATGTAAATAAACAAACTAGTCTAGTTGAAATCTTACAACTCCATGAAACTCCAATGCAATATCAAGATGAGATCACATCTCTGAATCAAAGGGGAAACATATTATGACTCTTAAAATCAATTTTTTTTCATCCACCAATATTCCCATCTAAATTTTTTCATCCTTAGTAGCAAATTTGAACTATAAACTACAAGAATTTGTTGAAATGACTAAAAAATCCCACATTTATGAGGTTGCTTGTCTTAAATAAGAGTTGGGTAATAAATCCCAAAGTCACTAATTTTCAAAAAATAATAATAATAGAATATTTACATATTCTATCTCAAATCATGGGCAATATAAACTTTCCATATTCTATCTTCAACATGGGTAATAAAAACATTCCCAAATTTGACCCCCTTATATTTGAGGATAAGAATGCAAGAATAAAATAACAAGTTTCCATGGAACTCCATCATTATCCTCTCCTAAAAATTCATGCCCAAATTTTTAAATTTACTTATAAACTTATCGTTATCCTCTTCTATAAAATCACACCCCACTTTAATTAATAAAAATATTAATAAAATAATATTTATCTTAATCCCTGTTGATTTCTTTGACCTTTCCAATCCTTGGTAAGCACTTAATTACATGTTTGATCCAATTTCCTTCCCACCTATTCTCTTATAATCATAAATCAAATTTTTTAATTATTAAGTGGGAGTTAATTATAAAAAGGGACATGACACATTTATGTCAACATCCATTAATAAATATCTCACCTTCCTTTTCTCTCTTCAAGCACTCTCAAAATAGGAACTTTCTCCCCCTTTGACACAATGACAAAGTGGGCACCAACTGGTCATAAAGATGTGAAATTACTAAAAATATGAGAGGAACACTTAAAAATATGATAAAAATTCCCCTTTACCTTGAGCTTACCTCTTATTTCCCTGACACCTTCCTTTTTCCATATGCCAATACTCTTCTTTAACCAAACACTACAACCAATGAAGAAATAACACACAAAACACTGACATCTAATGGAACTCACCAAGAAAACATGAGAATGACTCCTCCTAATGTATTTTATCCATTTCACCTCTTGATAATATTTATATATTCACACACCATGAAAAACCATCATTTAGACTTCCTAGCCTTCTATTTTAAGACACTTTCATGAATATCAACTTTGCATCGACACTATAACTTCTTTACAAACCTCTGGAGAAAAATCATGAAATTGTTTTTCCTCCTTAACCAAATAACTTATATTTATTCATAGAGAAATAAAAGATGCCCAAGATTTGTCTTATATACTCAAATGTAACTTTTGACAATGGTTTGGTCATAATATCTGCAAGATGCTCTTTTGAAGGAACATACTCTAACTTAATACTTTAATTATTCAATTTTTCTCTCAAGAAATGATATATAATAGGAATTTTATTAGTTTTTTTAGTGCATAATAGGATTATTTGAGATACTAATTACACTAGTGCTATCACAATAAATAGTACAAGGTCTATTTTGTCTTACCTTATAATCTTCCAAAGTTTATTTCATCCACATGACTTACATGAAACAAGAAGTACCTACTATACATTCAATTTTTTTAGTTGATAGAGACACTAAGGATTGATTATTTCTTAGATAAGACACCAAGAATTCCCCCATGAAGAATACCCCACCACTATTACTTCTCCTATCATCCACACAACCTACCCAATCTACATCAGTATAACATTTTAAAAAGAATTTTTTACTCTTGGGATACCATAAACCATACTCTATGGTTCCTTTGAGATATATCAAGGTCCTTTTGACTAATTTTAAGTGATATTCTATAGGTTCATCTTGAAACCTTCCTATATGACCCACTTCTTTCATGATATCAGGCCTATAAGAAGTAGAGTACAAAAGACTTCAAATCATGGATCTATACAAAGTTTAATCAAATTTTGTTGAGTCATCTAATTTACTTAACTTACACCTTGTGATCATTAGATTACCCATTAGCTTACAATCCATCATGTCAGACTTCCTCAGCATATCCTTGATGTATTTATCTTATGAAATGAATATCCCTACATCAAGTTGATTAATCTATAATCCTAAGAATAAAGATAGTTCTCCCAATATTAACATTTAAAAAATTAGTCTTCATAGTATCTAAAAATTATCTACTATTTTATCATTATTAGATCTAAGAACTATGTCATCAGCATATACAAAAACTATCAATTGATGATTACCTTCTATCTTGACATACAAATTACTATCAACTAACCCCTTTTTTAAAACTTGACTCAAAATATACTTAGCCAACTTGTCATACCAAGATCTAAGAGCTTCTTTAAGACCATATAGATATTTTTTTAGTTTAAACACAAAATATTGATTACTTGAAATGAATTATCCTTTGGGTAACTCAATGCAGACTTATTCTTCTAAGTTTCCATTCAAGAATGCATATTTCACATTCATTTGATATACTTTAAAATCGTTGAAGCTTGCATATGCCAAGAAGAGTTTAATTTCTTCCATTATTGCCACAAGAGAAAAAGTCTCATTGAAATATATTTCTTAAAATTGAGCACAAAATTTACACACAAATCTAGCCTTGTTCCTTGTGACTTCTCCTTTATCATTCATCTTGTTTTTGAAAACCCACTTGTTACCTATCATATTTTTATTTTTTGGTCTAGGAACTAAGTCCCATATTTCATTCCTTTCTATTTGATCAATTTATTAATTTATTACATCATAAAATTTTTCATATTTTATAGTTTTCATGAATGTTTTGGGTTCAATCATGGACAACAAAGCTGAGTCTTGTTGATTCTGATTGATCAACAGTCTCTTTCTGGTCTACAATTTTACACCAATATTTCCAATAATTTGAGAAATTAGATGATCTTTATGAATTCTTACAGATGGATCTTTATAATATTATAACTCTTCCTCCTCTTCATCTTCATCATTTATTTTAACTAATAAGTCATAATTATTTACAAGAACATTCTAAATTATGTCACTTATGTGAAATTTTAGCTTCTTGACTCTACTAGTCTCATCTACCCTTACATTTGAACTTTCAAAAATGTTGTGAAGTCTCTTATTGAAGCACCTATAGGTAGTGATGATAGAAGAGTAACCTAAGAAGATGCCCTCATCAGACCTTGAATATAATTTTCCAAGATTCTCTTCGTATCTTTTGATGAAGCACCTACTCCTAAACACTCTAAAATGTTTAACTTTAGCTGATCTATTCTTCCATAACTCATAAGGAGTCTTATCACTATTTTATTTGATTTGACAACTATTTAGGATGTAAACTGAAGTGTTGGCTACCTCTTCCCAATAAACATATGATAGTTTATAATCTTGAAGCATGGTTTTACTAATCTATTAAATAGTCCTATTATTCCTTTCAACAACACCATTCTTTGTGGTGTTCTAGAAATATATTATTGTCTTCTTATCCCTTATTTTTCACAAAAATAATCAAATTAATGAGATCAAAACTCACCTCCTCTATTTTATCTTTAACCCTTTATCATCTTCGATAGGTGCTTTAAATGCCACAAATTTTGTAAAAGCTTCTGATTTTTCTTTAAGAAAAAATATCCAAGTCATCCTAGTAAAATCATCAATGATAAGCATGAAGTAGCTATTACCTTGAATATTTTGGGTCCTCATAGGTCCACATAGATTAGTGCCGATAATCTCTAATGGATTTTTAGTACATAACTCCTTGGATATGTATCTTCTTTTGGTTTGCTTCCCATGAAGACATGCCTTGAAAAGAGACTAAGGAATCTTAGAAATCTTGGGCATATGCCTTACCAATCCCTTTTAATTAATATTTAAAATGTTATAAAATTTTATGTGTCCAAGCCTTCTATACTAAATTCAACTTTCTTATAATTGACTCATGAATCACTCCTTAGATTCATGGAATACATACATGTTGTTATCTATTTTATAAACATTTGTAACTAATTTTCCAGCCTTTCTTACTTCACAAACATCATAATTAAAATTTAAAACATTTACTTACACATTTAGATTACACTTAAAATATTATGTTTCCAACCTTCTACATTTAAGACATTGTCAATTCTAGAATGACCATTTTTGAAACTCACAGTACATTTGCCAACTATGTTAGCATATTTGTTATCACCAAATCTCACTAAACTAGGGTTGGTCTTTCTAAGGGATATAAAATTGATCTTGTCTCATATCATATGATTTGAGCATCCACTATCTATGAACCATCTTTTGTTCTCATCTTCTTGATTATGTAAGGATGCTTGAACAAACATTAACTCTTCCTTTGGTGGACTACTTGAATTTTACTTCTTTTTTTCTTTAGTATTAGACTTAGTCTTCTTAAACCATTTGATGGTGTCAATGACATATATATCCTTTTTACAAAAACATATTTTTTAGTTTTTTGCTATATGACCTTTCTGGTTACAATTATAGCATATAATAATCATTTTATCTCTAGGGAGAAAGAACAATACCTATATCTATAACCAAGTTGATTGTAGGAGAAGCACTACCCATTGAAGACATCATTCAAATTTGAACTACCTTTCTCTTGATCATTACCTATCCATGAATTTTAATTATTGACCCTTTTGGTGGAGTTGAAATCCATTTTGTCCTTGGATAAAAACACATCTTAGTAATTCATGACTTTATTTTCAAATTGTTCCTCCCTTTGGTTGAGACCATTAACCATTATGACTTGCACATTCTTGACTGTTGATTCTAGATATTTCACTTGCACTTTATAAAATTTATGCTTGAATTGACATTTGATAAAGCACATACTAGATTGTCTTGAAAATAAGCCATGACCTCTTTATCAACCATTGTACCTTTGATCACCTTCTAGTGGTTAAAATTGAAAGAAGGACCTGCTTTGATATCAATTATTAGAGGTATAATCACTAATAGGGGGTGAATCAGTGAGCCTAAATATTTAAATTATAACTAAAACCCTTTAAAACTATTAAATAATTAACATATATCAATTTTATCAAGAAGTATTAATAAGAGAGCTCATTCATTCAATACATACACAAGATCAAACACACAACACATAGATCCCATGGGAAACCCTCATGAGGAATAAAACCCACTCTAAAGCTTGAAACACATGGAATATTATCCTATAATAAATTACAATCAAGAGACTGATCAAATCCTTTAGACTATAAAACCTTAATCATAACCTCCATACCAGAGGTATTTAGTGAAATACCAATTTCATAAGGAACAACTACCCTTAGGGAAGATCAAGTCCTTTAGACCCTTCTTGAAGTGAACACCTCCAACTTATAACTTATGTCTTCAAAAATTGATGATGGATATCTATTTATCTAACCCCTACATAAACTTCCTCTCTATCTCATATAAGCCTCTCACATAGGCATGCCACAATCTCTCCTTATTCAATCAAACTATCCTCATATGCACACTCAGACCTCTTTGCATATCTCAAAACTTAAAGATCACTATTTTGACATTATAAATATGACCTATAGGTCATACACATAGTCATCAATTTTCTCTAGTCATTAATTCATCAACTAGGCACTCTACCTCTCCTTTGCTCCATAACTCTCACATACACCTTGCATAAGTCTTCTCACACAAAAATATAGAAACCAACACATTTAGTTTCACCATTTATAGATCAATCGTGAATTAATAAGATCATAATATTTATTATCAGCCATAATACATGTCTTTACCCTTAGGGTATCTCACATGGGTCATACTTAAGGACAATCCACTTTCAAATAGGCTTAAGTCACTTTTAGGTCCTATGGTTACCCATTCAGCTCCTTGAAACTTATTTGAGCAAACTAAAAACACAATAACACTTTTCAAAATCATGAATCCATGCCACATGATCTATAGGTCCTCATTAAGTGCCATACCCTTTTGCTTAAGCATAATTTTGTCAAATAACTTTTTTGTTTACACAGTCACTATGAATGAACACATAGTCAACTTTTAACCTCGATATATTTGAATTTACACACAATTAGATCTTTAAATCTATATTTATGGATGTGCCTTGGAGTCCTCTACCACTTTTTGTGTACACCATGAGAAAATTCATCCTTGATCATGAGATATGGTCTAAAAACCATAGATTAGTTTTTCCCTTTTATACATTTAAATAATCAAATGTAAATGGTCATAGTCAAACATCAAACAATTGACCTCATCTCATAGAATTTTGAAACTTTAAATAAACATGCACTATCAATCTCTATGGGTCATTCAGGTCCTTATCATATATTACTCACCATTTGGTCTTGATCATAAACCTTATGATTATGATACTTGGCACCCTCGCATGTATTTTGAGGACTTTATTATTAAATATCAATAACTTGTCATCATCTTGCTCAATATTCACCATTTATCTATATTTTATAATATCTTACTTGAATTTTGATCCTTAGAAGAAGCTCAATCTTTATCTTTGATTAGAATTAAACATTGAATACTTGGCACTATCTCACTACTTCCTGACATCTTAGAGGAACATTCTCTATTAATGTTTTTATAACTTTAACTTATGAAAAAATAACTAAGTATGGGAACCTTGCTTATCTGCGTATAACACCAAATTTGCATAGCCATATCTTTTATTTTTCTCACTAGCATGTTATCAAATTTAGATCATATGATCTCCTCACATAAGAGAATCCAACCATGTGACAAATTTCTCCTAGAATCCTCACACCTATGAGATATAATAGCATTAAAATTATCACTCAACTATTTCTACCATAGAGTCAACTATGTCAAAAACCTATCTAGAAGGCCAAATTTGAACATACATATCTTTTGTCATGCTGTATAACTTGACTTAAAATTTAGCACAAATCAACTAGGTATAAAACTAGACAAACCCATATGATCACCTTCTCCTAAAAAATCCACACGTGTGAGATATTTGACCATGAAAATTCTTACTTAGCTCTTCTTACCATATTATTAATTTGGCTATGGGAAAACATTGTCAAAATGCCTAGGAGCCCAAGTTTGTACTTACATATCTTTTGACATTATTTGGCACATGATCTAAAATTTAGAAAATATTAACTAGGGACTAATTTGATCTAAAACCATATGATCAATGCCCCTTGACTCATCCACATGTGGAAATGGTGATGTCATCAAAATACCTTCTTAGATTTTCTACCACTAGACCTAAAATATATAGATGATAATAATAATCAGCTAGATGAAATCCACTCATGGACATTAGAACTCAAATCTTATAAAACATATTAGGGACATTTTTACATGATAAATACTCCATAATCATCCCTAAACATATATAAACATTCAAAAATAGAAAATCAACCATGCATACTTCAATCACAATAGGACAAGCATAGTGCACACTTTGTCATTATCACTTAGGCTATCAAATCACTTCATCCACTCACTAGGACACCTCCATGACATCACCATGATATCATTGAAAACTCTTTAATAAAATCATGGGATTAAGAGAAGATGTCCCTAGCTGAGGGAAAAGGAGAATGTTTTTTTCCATCTAATGACCTTCTTGGGATCCAATGTAGTAACTATTAACTTTCCCTTCTTTGACCCCTTTGCTAATGTGATAGTGGTAGACTTTATTTGGGTTGTATGGCCAATCAAAAGGTTTAATTGAGTTGAGGTCTAAGAATGAGTGTCTAGAAAATAAAAGATAGTGGAGGAGACTAGATTCTCAATGTGCTCCTATTTCTTAAATAAAGAGGAATAAGGGCTAGTGGTAGTACAGAATGAATAGGTAGGATGGGTATTGAACAAGTTTTGAAAATAATCAATTATGGATGTATGGGAAGCCCCAATAGTTCCTTTTTAAGTTTGGTTAAGGGTTTTCACATCCTAAATTATTGGGTTTAGGGTTAGTATTTTCAAAATTAGCCCTATGCTAGACTAGGCCTTATTTATTTTAGCCAAAGAATTTAAAGTATTAGGATTAATTTCCACATAACCAATTAGGATAAAATAAGTTACTATAATAAATAAGGAATGAGAATCTTGTGTAATCACCATTTGTGTATCAACAATCTAGGAAGTTATTTCTATAGATATAACTATTATGTTAGGAGGTAATGAGGCTGCATATATACTCACTAACTACCATTATGTTAAACCTATATGTTTTGACTCCACTTCATCTCCATCATCTCCACTCTATCCCTAAATTAATTTAATGGATCTTGAATTTGTCTTCAAAATCATAGTGTGCCTAGCCTAAGCTTCCTTTGGAAAGCATTCATCCTCTGGGTCACTCTCTATGGTCTCACTAATGGTCACTGATAAGGAGGTTTATGTCTTATCTTCCCATTATTATTCAATGAACCACTATCCTTATATAATAAATTATTTATCATCTTCCCCATTATCAGATATTTCTATGGGTTATACTTCATTGGATCCTTTTCTTTTATCCCTTTCCTCTCATAAATTATCCTAAGAGGGTCCCTTAGTTAGAGTACCCTTGGGATAAATTTAAGGATATTTCACTTTCCTCTAGTACACTAGAGGTATCCTAGTAGGAGTAATAGATGTTGTTGATGAAATATACACAACAACAAGTGAAACTAAAGGGATAGTGGGTGGTGATGAGGTAATGGCAATAGTAGTTGATGGATGTGAAACTAGGGAAGCAAGTAAGAAATAAATTTGGGGTAGTAAAGATGGGAGGCTTACCTATTGAGCTAACATGAGTGAATGGAAAGGAAACATATAAAATAACCCACCAATCTGAGTAATGCTCATAGTAATTGATGTAGTAGCAGTTAGGTGAGGGGGATTGGACACTATGTTGGTTTTTACTACTTTGACCCCCCAAGATGGGATGTTGAGGAGGCCCTTGAGTGATTCCTTATTCACTACCCATAAAATCATACCCTGATGGTCCATCTTATTCCATTCTTGAATTCCAAACTATGAGAGAGGTTTGAGAGGGGGATTTGAGTCATAATGTTCTTTATTAATTATTCAAACATTCTATTTGGTGGTATTCTAATTATAATGTATATTCATGTCCATCATCATATACATATTTACCTTATTCATCCTAGTAAAAACTTCTATATCATTTAGGGTGTCTAAGAACACATTATCATGTGGATATGACACATGGCCATAATCAATTTTCACCCCAACTTTGAATCTCTCTAGGTGGTTCCTAAACCTTTTCCTTAGACCCCACTATCTTTAGGGTACCCATTTAAAATCATAAGATATTCTATTCCTACCCATCGAGTGTAAATTTTCCCATTTGGTGTATTAAATATGGCCAATGTTGATAGGCATTGGGTAGACTACTCCCTATCTAGGAATCCTTAGATTAACATCTATGGAATCTATAAATTGAGTGGTAATTTCTTAATCTACCACCTTATTTGGCACCCACTGAGGAAGATACATGGGGAGGGCCTTGGTTCCCTCTACTCTGATGATTATGTATTTTAGGTAGAGCTAATAACTACAAATTTTTCCAAGAGTCCTAATATTATTAGATAATATAGGCATATATTTTCCATGAATGGCTTGATACATTGTTGGATAAAATGTCTTTTTTATCCTAGTCATATTATTCTTGAATTTATGGATGTGGATGAGATTGAATCCATCACAAATTTTATTCTTAGGATATTAAATAGAAGGTTCTCAAGGTTCTTTAAAAGCTAAATGGATTGTTTTAGTTATAGCATCCACTATATAGGACATCATATAAATATTTCCATCTATTAGTTATTTGTGTTACTAACTTGGTGAATCAAATTGGTGTTGATGATTTCTCCAATGGTGATGACCTTGGTGGAGGTGAGAATGGTGTCTAGTGAGGGAATCCAAACCTCATTGATGTAGGTTATGGTTAGGAAACCATAAATTATGTTTAACAAGGCCATGGAAATCATTATTTCCAACTTGAAAATGGAAATTAGGATGGTAGATATGAGTCCCTTAACCTTGAAGTTTTTTGTGTCATGTACCCACTCATGAAAATTACTGGTAACATTATTGGATTACATCTATTGGTCAACTAAGGATTGGCTATAGGCTGCCTCTGGGTTGTGAAGTTGGTAATACTTGTCAAAGGTGAACCCACTAACATAGGTCACAAGTGTGTTGTTCTGATGGAAATGCATAATTTTGCCAAAAAATTGGACATTTTTAAATAAATAATATACTAGGTCTAAACATGGCATTACGTCTAATTTTATCACTATGTTGTGTAGGCCTACAAACTTGATGGTCATCATGTCCTACCTATATTTACACTAAAGGCCAAGAGTTACTCCTTAGGGTCATAGGGCTTTGTTTCCTTGACTTCCTATAAGATATCTAAGTATCATTTAAAGTCATGATTGATAATCACTTTATTGAATTTTATATCTATATATTGCTTAGACACTAAATATGTAGAGGGGGAGGTGGTTGCTTTGAAAAGGAATAACTTTATATATACTTAAGATCTATTTATTATTAACTATGTGAATAATAATTAATCATGTTAGAGTTTAATTCACACTTGAAACTATTAATTCAATGGAAATGTTATTGTAATTAACTTGGTTAATTACATAAATGGCCTTTTGTATTCATTTTCTTTATTGAATTGAATGTAGCCAACTAATTCATGTAGATTAATGGATCTAATGACTTTGGTTCTTTTTTAATTTTTATTTTTCATATTAAATTTGGTTTGTGTTGCACCATCTCTAATATCTAATACCATGTGGCTTTTACCCAATCGACTCTAAGTGCTTTTTCACCTTTTATTTTCCATGTCAACTTCTCACTTCTCCTAGAAGGTTTTACTTTAGGTTTCTATAGCTTTATATAAGTTTAGGGACACATGGAAAATTTTTACTTCCCCACTACCTCTTGGTTCTTCCTCTACCTTTTCCTATGATTATTACTATCTTAGGCCCTCAGGATGGTGACACTTGGAAAAAATATTTGATCTCACTCTCCTTGGGGGTATTGTACTATATTTCATATTTTCACAAGCTCCATGTGAATGGGATTATGACATGTAAAAAATGGATGAGTAGGATGATGATACATGTCATCATCATAGAGTTTTACTTTCCTAAAAGTCTTAAAAAATTTTGGAATGTTTTGATCATAGCATGTTCATAGGATTGGGACACATGGATGGTTATCACTGTTCTACTTAATCAAAACCTCTATATACTAAAAATCTAATCTTATCAATCTCAAAGTGAGTGGTATTGTGACATTTGGAAACATCCTGGTATTTTGATATCCTAGAATACTTAGAAATGTTTTCTAAGTGTTTAGATAGACATCAGTTAGTAGGTTGTCACTATGTGGCACCAACTTCTTTGAAGATCTAAGTGTAAGACTTTATCATGTTAAAAAAGGACTATGAAGCTCTAAGAGATATGAATTTATGCATAATACTAGATAGAAAAAATTTCTAATGAACTTGTGTGCTACATATAAATTTTAAACAAAAGATATAAACATAGGAATGTTGAGAATAACCTCAGAGAACCTACATAATTATTATAATTTAAAATACCATTAATAGGTTAGCCTGAGTAAAATAGAAAATGAAATCTTGGATAGATAGATCAAATGGTAAATCTTATTAGCATTAATTCAATTATTCTTAACTAGAAACCTAGGTATAAGAATGCTTGGGAAATATTGTCATTATTAAGAAAATGATAAACATAATAAGTGATTTACCCACCATATTTGGTTCTTTTTAGGTTAAAATGGACCCATAAATGTGAAAGTGGGGTATGTTAGACACAACAATAACATGCAAATATATCACTAAAGAGATAAATTCCATTCTTGAATGTACTTGATTGACCTAAGAAAAATACTTGACATGTGGATCTGAATGGCAATGGTGATATAGGCTTGAAGGATAGTGAAGCTAAAAAAAAATATACATACAAATTGATAGAAATGATGAATGATAGAGGAATTTTAACACTTTACTCTTCATATTATGTAGGTATATCTCCCTTTGCATTTTTTGTTTTGTGCATGGGATGTTTTTAGCTCACATGATCACATTGTTGGTAGGATAACCCTACCCCTTAACATTAGAGGAGAACACATACTTTGAAATATTATTATGAAACATCAACATATCATTGAATGATATCATTAATAACCATAAGATCTATTGATTCATTATTCACCGAAAAAAATTAAGACTCACAAAGATACCTTAAAAAGATAAATAAAACCTTAAATACTAAGAAATTACTCTATGTTATAGAAACTCTCCATAAGTATCCTTTCTCATCATTCGAGGAAGTAAAGAGCTATAATGACTCTATCCTTTTACAATCCCTTGGGTCTCCATGACTAATATTATAACATTATTAAGGATTAGTGGATCTTATTATAGGATTTATCACATGTTATGTAGCCGAACACAAATAAATATTTTTATCACAAAACATTATTATATTTCACACTATGAATATTTCCTATTACATATTTATTCAGGCATTACAAACATATATAAGAAAGTCTCCCTATAATGATGGAGATTCATATATCCACAATTAAATCATCATATCCATATGAATACTCACTAACCTATTATATCTCATAGGTTATTAAAAACTATATATATATATATATATATATATATATATATATATATATATATGTAATATTTTTTTAACTCACAACAATATCAAAATCAACTAATATATTCTACTAATTAATCCAAATAAAAACTAGTGAATTATTACTCACGTAGTAATTCATATTATCATATTCATAAATCAATGTGAAGACTAATATTTCCTAACAAATTATTGTATGACATGTTTATACCATGAGATTCATGGATTAGTGATAGCTTCAATGTGGTAGATAAGAGAATCATTATTATATTTTAAATTGGATAGTGACTTCCTCATGTGAATGAGAAATTATGAATTATGAAGTGATTGATGAGGTTGAAAGAAAGAAGGTGATGGATCAATAGAATCAAGGATAATATTTTGATATCATGGGATTACATAAATACTAAATGATGTGAATTATTTGGCAATAACATAATAAATTTGATGATATGCAATAATATTTTCAATTTTTCATTGATAATAACCACTAAATTGATAGAATATGAGTTGTGAATATCCTAGAGCATGTAAATATGGGATGTATAAATCTATGGTCACATGCATTCCTAAGATGATAGATTTATATTCAACCATTTTATTAGTGACTTTGAATTTTAATAAAAAAGTTATAGGTATGATTTTACCTTGAGGGTTGGTTAAAACACAACCTACCCCAGTTCCTTGAAGACATTTGGCACCTTCAAAATTAAGCATCCAAGTTTATTCATGCAAGTCAATTATAACATTATTTAAATCTCCAATGACTAATCTATATTTAGGTTTAGAAGTATGTTGTTATTCTAGGGATTATTACTCAAAATCAATAATAAAATTATGAAAATAGTTTTTATGTTACATAGCTTGATTAAGATTTCAATATAAAATATCTCTTCATTAAAAATAATATATTGAAGGTGATTAATATATGGTGTATGTGTGGAAACAATTTTAGTATAAATATATTGACGCTTAACTAATTTTTACATGATAATTCTTAAGTCAAATTCCATTAAGATAACCATCTATTTTCCTAGTCTATCTCCATGTATGAAAGCTTTGTAGAAAAAATGAAGTGGATTAGAATGTACAATAACATAAGTAGTTTTATAAATCATATAATGTTGAAGATTTTTGGTGGCGAAATAGGTATCTAGGAAATCATGTTTGAATTTTGTGTAATGTGTTTCATAATCTATTAAAACATGACTCATATAATATATGGTGTATTCTCAATTTATTTCACTTTTTTGAGCAAGCATTGCCCAAATTAATATGTGGGTGGATGAAGTATTTAAGATGATGGAAAGATAATTGGAATGTGGTTTAAAATTAAGAGGATGAAGTAATGATTCCATAATGTAATTGAAATATTTTTGACAAGAATCAGTCCATTCAAGATAAATACCTTCTTAAGGAGTGAATTTACCAAATAGATGTGGTAATCCATCTTAATAATAATTTTTTTGATTTCCCCAAGTTTACCAAGATATGTTCATATATTTGGATTGGAATGATGGATAGGCATGCTGATTATATATTTTATTTTAGTAGTATATTCATCAATCCCTTTAAGGGAGACTAAAAATCCTAAGAGTTTGCCAAACGTAACACCAAAAACACATATGTAATAATTAAGTCTAAATTTGTATTTTATGAGTTAATAAAAAATGATGGAAACATCATGAAGATTATTTTTATGATGATTTGATTTTTAAATAAGATCATATATATAATTTTCAATGGTTTTTTGTATGATGTGAAAAATATTTGTCATTGTTCATTGATAAGTAGCTCCAACATTTTTAAGACCGAATGGAAATTTAACATAATAATAAGTTCCCCATTCAATGGTGAAAGTAGTTTTATGTTGATATTAGGGAGTGATATGAATTTAATTATACCATAAAAACCATCCATGAGAGGTAACATTTCATTTTTATTTGTAAAATCAACAATGGTATCAATTGATGATAAAATAAATTTGTCTTTGGGACATGCTAATTTAATAGTATAAAATTTTGTACAT
The DNA here is from genome assembly GCA_037957365.1 of Torreya grandis. Taxonomy (NCBI): domain Eukaryota; kingdom Viridiplantae; phylum Streptophyta; class Pinopsida; order Cupressales; family Taxaceae; genus Torreya; species Torreya grandis. The sequence continues at coordinate 1,349,494 of JARHVA010001716.1, forward strand.
ATGTGAATGACCATATTTAATTTATTGTGAATCGTAATAATGTTTTAAACCCACTATGAGTAATCTATGGGTTTGTTAAATTTATCATCCAAAAGCTTATGATTCTTAGGATGTAATTTACATTTATTTTGACATAAAGATTTTGAATTAGGATAAGTGATGATGTTATGAGCTAAAATATTATGATAAATAACAATCATGTCCTCATATGACCAAGAAAAATCTTCACTTTATTTTTCAAAGAAGAGACTACAGTTATTATGTTCCTCAAGATGAAGTTATTTAGAGACAAAAATAGGTCAAGGAGTGTCCATGGTACCATAATTTATTGCAATATTTATTAAATAAGCATGGCAATTATATATTGTAAATGATATGGAGATAGAGGAATTTTTGATATAAGATTAATTTTGGGGTCAATAATAAAAATAAAATTATTAAAGCAATGAGTCTTTTTCTGAAAATGGCCAAGCTTTTGATGTTGGTGGAGAAGTTGAGGCTTGTGAGTATGGTGTAATTCTAATATAGATTCATCTTTGAGAAGTATGAGTAGAGGTCCATAGTATTCAAAATATACTTAAATATATATAATTTGATTACCTTGGCCACCAAAATTAGAATGTATTTGTCTGACGGAAGTAGCCTTAGCATTAGCATCTAAGGTAATGTTTATATGTTGAGTAGAAAGTAGAGATTGTAGGTTGACTAGATTAGGCTAATAATTATAGTCAGATATAATGATTTTAGGAAAAGATTTTATGCATTGAGAAATAACATTTAATAGATTAATTATATAAAATTTATCAAGAAAGACTATGGAAGCATTAAATCAAAAATAATTTTATCAACTAGGTATTGTTTTTGGGTAATGTAGTTAGAGACTCATGACTGGAGTATGTCAGGTTGGTTGACATAGTTAAAAAGATGAGCATAAATGTGAACACTATTGATCTAGTCAACAATTATTATATCTTAAAAATTAGATTGAATAGTATTTATTTGATTGATATAATTAGATGTTTAGGTTTAAATATGTCTTAGGCAACAAATAGAGTATCTCTTAAGGGATTATTAGTATAGGGTACATAACCTTCATGTGTTGATTTAATATTTGGTTAAAGGCATATATTTTAGCTAAGGTATTTTGATAATGCATTACATCAAACTCTTTTGATTAGGCTTGGGCTATAATATAAGCATCATCATAAGATGGAGAAATAGTACATGTATCATTTTTAGTAGGGATAAAAGTAGTGGATACATTTATGTTACTAAAATTACAAGGATACATGGATAAAGGATCATTAAATAGTTTGGATACCCTATGTTTATTACAAGTGAAATCATATTTTGTGTAAAAGGATTCATATGCATTACATGGGGGAGGACTGCCAGAAATATCATCAATTACAAGAATGGTGGGATCTTGTGGAAGAAAATGAGGGATCCATTATAATGTATAGGGAGGTAATTAAATGGTATTAAAAATGGTTTTAAATTTATTTGGTTCATCATCATTAGAGTCTAAAAGAGGTGCATGTAATTTATAATGCATGTTGACAAATTTAGATAGAGGAAGACTATTAATATGAGTAATTGTAGGAATGCAATATTGAGATTTAAGTTTTTTTAAGTTGGATGATCCAAGGGTTTAGATCTACTTAATGTTTATAATGGTTTCCATTATGGATCAATTTAATATAATGGATGTTGTATGATGAAATAAATCTCATACAATGAGTCTATGGATGTCCTACATATATGTTATAATAAAGGGAAGATCAAGGACCATAATTTTATTTTGAATTTTTTTTGGTCCAATTATGAGGGGAAGCCAAATACAACCAAGTTTTTTTTTAATTAGTTTTATCAAATCCACAATAAGTAATATGTGTTGGTTCAAGGTTTTATTTAGATTATTTGATTTGTTAGATGAGTTAAATAGAGGTAAAATTAATGTTTCAACCTCAATCTACCAATACTTTAATGATTAAGTTATTATTTATTCCAATTTTAATAAAGAGTGGTGGATCATCAGCTCAAAAAATAATTTCATCATTAATCATATCTTCTTTAGGGAATTCTATGGTGGCTTTTGTGTAAGAAGAAATTATTTAAATAGCATGAAATTTTATTGGTGAGGGACCATTAAAAGATAAATTAGGTATTTTAGAATCATTATATGGTGAATTTTCTATGTTGTATAGTTATTATATAAGGAATTTGAGATGATAAGGAGAAGTTATGACTAATTCCATGAGTGTAATCTTGAAAGGCATAGAGTTAAGTTCCTCCATAAAATTCCAATGAGTTTTAGAAGAGGAATTAGAATGAGTCTTAGGATAATTATATATGGTGTTCTTTATAGGAATTGAGGAACTAGGTTGAGCTTCCACATGTGGGGATGTCTCATCACTAGTGGTTGGTTCTAAAGATGATTGAGGACTAGTTGTAGTATCTTTAATAAATCATTATTTAGTGAAGGTATTCTTAGGTTTGGTGATAGGTATTTTTTAATAGATTTAAATGATAATTTATTTTAACCAAATTTACATATTAATAATTACTATAATATTTATTGTAGTTAGCATCAATAATACAAAAAATTTCATTTGGATGTTGTGTATTGGGATCAAAAAATGATTTTTGAGATTATGATTGGTAGATGTGGAAAAATAATTTTTTTGAGAATATTTAAGATAATTATTATTATGAGTATTGATCATAATACCATGATCGAAAGCATCTCCTAAAATGAATGAAACTACAAATTTTATAAGATTATGACATTTTTCATGAGAATGACCAACATTGACATGTAACCAAAAACATTATTAGGACCATACCATGAGGGAGGATCATTGGTATTGTGAATGAAAATTTTGGATGGATGTAATATCTTCCTTATTTTTGACACATTCAAGGGTAGGTGGGAGGGATTTTTAATATCTGATTGGTTTGTTCTTATTTTTGTTTGAGAAGGATTAGAGTTATAATTTTTAATGGTTATTAAATTAGTTGAAGTTTGAAAATAATTCTTTACAATATTATGAGAGGTTAAAATTAAGTCATGATAAAATATGGTCTTTTGTCTTGATTAAAAGCATATTTTAGAGTTTGGGGAGTGAAAATCTAAACCTTGTATTGAAGAGAAGGTTTAAGGCTGGTGATGAAGAGTCTAAAAATATTATCATCACTCATGTTATGATTTTATTTGTGAGATAATGATTTCCATAATTTGATAAATTTATTAAAATATTTATTAAGTAAGTCTTAACATTGAAGAAATGTCTAAGTCTATTTTCAAGGATATCGGTGTGTTGAAACTCTTTAACAAGATCATTGACTAAATCTTGTAGCTGTAAAATGGAATGTTGAAGGAGTTGGTTATAACATTCTAAATCATGTCATGTGAATGTTTTGACAATAATTTTAGTAGTATCAAAGGTATTAGTTTGGACCCATACCTTGTAAACATTACCAAATATTTGATAAAAATAGTCGTATCCTTAGTCCCATCATATGTATTAGTTGGAAAAATGTTTTAAATATCTATAGATAAAAATAGGGAGATAAAGGTTCATCTTGAAGATGTTGAAGCATTTTTTTATGCATAATAAGTTGAAGAATGATGTTGTTGTTGCCATCTCAAAGTAGAGGGGGAACAAAATTTTGATTATGTTGACACAAGATAATGGGAGGTTGAATTTCCATTTGAAATATATGTTTTTGAATTTGAAGAATTTGGGAGTTATTAGTTGCTAGCATAACATTAATTTATTAAATCATTTGTGCAAGAATTTGAGTTGTATCAATAGGTGTATTTTGATTATTAGGATGGGGTGGAGTCCTTGTATTGGTAAGAAGAACATTCCTGTGATGAGTGATAAGAAGATTCCATAAAGGGAGGTTTCCAATGTTAGTATAAATTGCTCCAATGGTGAATTACATAAGTTTGGATAAATTTACATTCATATTAAGAGTTTAAATGGTATTGTCATATAGGTTTTTGAAGATATGTAAATAATCTAGATCATAATTTCAAGTGACTTGAACCATGTTACAATTGATATATTTAGATGATTGTTGGGAATAAATGCACCATGAAGTGTGGTCATCATTGGTGAGAAAAGTATGTAATAAATAACAACCCATGTAAAATATAAATGGGTTAAGATTTTGAATAAATAGTCTAATAGGTGATTTCATGATGTTATATTGGATTGGAGAATTGATAGGGTATGTGATTTATTACACAAAATGAATGCAATCAACTTGACATGATATAGTTATTTATTATTGAACTATATCAAATGAGATAGACTATATCGACCCTAGTCAATGTATTCAACAAAAATAAGGATTTAAATATGTGTTATATCGAACATGGTCAATATAGTCACAATGAAATACAAACTTGATCAAACCTAGTTAATATAATTAGAAAAGGGTATAATGATCATAAATAGTGACCAAAAAAGGTATTATATAGATCATGGTCAATGTAGTTACACATATAAGAATTAAGGAATATTTTATATCAATCATAGTTGATGTAGTTAAATTTGGTAAAATTTAATAGTATTAGGAATAGTAAATGTAATTTATCAATCATGGTTAATATAGCTACTTTTAACCATTTTTACCATGGTCAAAATGGGTCAGCCCTCCTATAGTCAAAATATTAAATAGGGGGCTGATTATAATGTCATAAGGTGTGTTGTAGTTCATATAATGTCATTTCATATGCCATTATAGTTTTGGCCATTATCTATTCTATTCCTTATGTCATTTGATATCTAAGAGGTCATTTTAGAGTCATATTTGAAAGTGGTAGGCCTTCACAATGTTCAAATAGCTCCATAACAAGTACAAATTTCGCAGGTGTTAAAAGTTCATTCAGAGCCTTCATAAAATAAATCAATAGTTGCTAGAACAGTCTAGAAGAACCTATGGGTTCAAAGGTTTGTTTGATATGTGGGAAATTTTCCAATTGGCTAAATACAAAACTCTTTCAGGTATTTATTTCAATTTTTGGGCTACATGTTGGGGACTTGTCAGGAAGAATGTCCACTGCAAAATTTCTAAAGTCTTATTTGTTTTAGGAAAAGTGTATGCTATAAAGTTGTTTAAATGTTATTTCTTTCACAAAAATTATCTGAGAAATTTTCCTAAAGATGGATTTCTTTTAAACATTTAGACTACATAAAATCTAAGTGATAATATTTACTTTAGGCTAATTATTTCAATTTTTTTTACTAAATTTCAAGAACTTTTTTGGACATTTTGTTCAAAGCAAAATTCCCAAAGACCTGAATTCTCTCAAATATTTTATCTACATCAAAAATCTTGAAGGGTATATCTTTTAACAAAGTGTCCTAAAGAAAAATTCAAAAGGGTCATTTTTCAAGAAAAGTGTCCTATATAATATTATTAAAGGGTATATATTTTGAAAAACTGGTCAATGCAAAATTATCGAAGGGTTATTTTCTTGGGAATGTGTCATACACAAAATATCCAAAACATAAGTTCTAATAAAGCAGAATTCCTTTGAATAAAGTGTTCAAAGTTGATCTGTAAATAGGCAATGTCCAAAACTACACCAATTTCTTTATTTTTATGGATTCTTTATAAATTATCAATTTAAAATTATTTAACTTGAAATTGGAATAATAAGTAAAATTAACACTAAAAATTTGATAATAAACCAAAAACATAAGCCACAAAGACAATATGCAAACCAGAGTTGATAATGAAGTTCACCTGATATAGGATATATCTTTGGGTCCTGGTCAAAGGTGGAACTGATCAATTATTGATGAAAATTAACTTTGTACATTAGTTATCCCTAGTATGGGTTCTTGATCTATAAATAAATGTTTTGATGTCCACTAAATTTAGCTCTAGCAACTAGCTTTGGATCTTGACTCTAGATCAAGCTCTCACCTCTAGATCTTGGATCTAGTACACACTCTTGGCTCAGACTCTGCTTGATTATTCTCAAGTCTTGTGTGTTGTTCTTCACACTTTGATTGTGATTTCAAATGAACACTCCATAAACTTTATATATGTTTATGGGACCATAAAAGGTGGGCTTGGATTATTAACCTTTCCCATTTTTTATAATATTAATAATTATCCCATTCATCATGGGATTACAATATAAGGTATTTACATATTTTAATAAAACATTACATTAAAAATAGCATAAAATAATCCATGATTTAATGTTAATGTATTACATTTAAAATTTATCCACATGTTCCATGCTAATTTATCCACATGTCATCATTTAATTGGTTCATGTTGCCACAACATAACTTTTACTAGGTTTGACCACAACTTTTACTAGCCATAACTTTCACATACAAACTTGGAATTGGTATATTTAAAATGTGTAAAAAATCTTGTGATGAGTTATATGTCATGGAGATGGGTTATAAAAATTCCATGATAGCCAATTTTTTTATTTTGACCAAATTTGACCACTTTTTGACCAAACTTTGACCAATGATAACTAGAGCATATGATGTCCATTTTTTGTATTTCAATAGTTGCCAAAATTCTCTTGATGAGATCTACATAATGGAACACATTTAAATAAAACCAAGGGACTTATAAAAATATCCTCTATATCATTCCTCCTCTTTTACTCCACCAAAAGCTAAAACATTCATTTTACCTGTACTTGATTTGGTTCTTTGTAATGTCTCATCAAGATCTCTGTAGTGGACTCTGTGGTCTCTAAAACTACTATTCTAATATGGTAAATCTATGCCATTCCTTTCTTATGGAAAATCATCAATTCATTATAATCACAGCATCACATATAATGATCAATTTGAAAAAGACATCTCAATGTCAAAGAGACAAATGTCTGACTAATTTAGTGATCTTCCAATCAATAAGATATCTTGTATAGAAGGGGGATAGAACAGTTTGTCTATGTCACTAGTTGCATTTACAAAATGGTGAACTACCTGTAACTACAAAATATCACCTGGTATAATTTTAAAAAAAAATTGCCCTTGTATAGCTGTTGGACTACATCCTACACATTCTATCATCAAATACAATTTCATAACAACAACTAATTCAATTACAAGTATCAAGTAGGTATATTGAACATTTATAACCCTATGAAGTTTTTCTCAAGGATTTACCCATAGATATCTATAAAAAACATGTACTTCCAAAATAATGCACACTGAACATAGAAGATTAATGAGCCCAAATGTCCACAAATACTAAATCAAAACCAAACTAATATCAAATTCAAATTGAAAGTAAGTGACTAAATTCATCACTCTAATACCATACTTGATATATAGATAGGTAGTTTCTAAAACTACACCAATTGATCTATTTTTATGGATGTTTTACATATTCTCAATTTCCCATTAATTAACTTAAAACTGGTATAATAATTAAAATCAACACTAAAAAACTGATAATAAACCAAAATCATGAGCCACAAAGATAATGTGTAAACCAAAGTTGATAATAGAGTTCACCCGATCTGAGCTATGTCTATGGGTCCTACTCAAAGGTAGAATCAATTGATTATATATGAAAAATCACTTTATACATTAGTTATCCCTATAAGGGGTTCTCAATCTATAAATAAATGTTTTTATGTCCACTGGATCTAGCTCTGGCAACTAGATCTAGCTCTGGATCTTAGCTTTGGCTCTTGGCTCTAGTTTTGGCTCTCAACTCTAGCTCTCAGCTTTGGATCTAGTTCTCAATTTTGGCTCTTGTCTCTATCACTTACTCTTGGTTCTATCACTCATTTTTGGCTCTAAATCTACTTGATTATTCTCAAGTCTTTTGTTTTGTTCTTCGCGCTTTGATTGTGATTTCAAATGGCCACTCCAAACCCTTTATATAGGTTTACAAGTCCACAAAAGGTTGGCTTGGATGATTATCCTTTCCAAATTTTAATAATATTAATAATTATCCCAATAATTATTTTAATGGAATTTAAATAAAATTTATAATTATCCTAAGACCTATTTTAATGGGATTAACAATTATCCCATTTATCATGGGATTACAATATAAGGCCTTTACATGTTTTAATAAAAAATTACATTAAAAATCACATCAAATGATCTATGATTTAACTCCCATGTATTACCTTTCAAATGTTTGAACATGTCCCATGTTAACTTTTCCTTGTTCTAGCATTTAATTGGTCCATGTTGCCACATCATCACTTTTATTAGGTTTGACCATAATTTTGACTAGCCATAACTTTTGCATATAGACTTAAAATTGGTCCATTCAAAATGCATCATAAATATTTTGATTCATTCTATGCCATGGAACTAGTTTATAAATTTTCCATGGCCATCAATGTTTCTATTTTTATTAAATTTGATCACTTGTTGACCAAGATTTGGCCAATGATAATTAGATCATAAAATGTCAATTTTGTGCATTCAAATATTTTCTAGAAAGCTATTGATGAGATATACACAATGGAAAATGTTTAAATAAAACCCAAGAACTTTTGAAAATACCCTTTGAATTAGAAGCAAATGGTCCACAATAAACAATCCATTGCAAAAAAAGCCCACAAGGCTGAATTCTTTCAAGGAAAGTAGCATAATCAAAATTTTGAAGGAAATTATTTCAAATAATTTTTTTGGAAAAAATGTCCCAAATTAAATTCATCTTAGAAAAAAATATCACATGAAAAATTCCCATATACATAATTCCTTTGATGAAATTATTTTGCAAAGGAGCTCAAACAGAGCCAACTAGGTAGTTGATGATATTACATCTCACACATGTGGAAGTTTTTGGATAAAATGATCATATAGGTTTATTAAATCTGATCCCAAGAACATATGTGCTAAGTTTTGGGTCATGAAACAAATTCAGACAAAATTTATACATAAGAAAATGTGGCTCCTCAAATAAAATTCACTAAATTTCCATACTTAGCCATTTTGAACTAGACCATCATCAAAGTGTCATAAAAAATTACATAGGTGATATCACTTGAACATTTTATAAATTCATTTATAAATATCCTAGATCCATTTAATTAAGTGGGCACAATTTTCTTGGTCTTAAGAACATCTCCAACAAATTTGGCCCCTCCATGATTTCTGTGCTTCAAGATATAAATCCTCAAAGTTGGTAAAATAGTGTGATAAATTCATGTATAAATTGAATTTAAGCCACTAAAAAATCCATATGATCCTAAATTTGATGATTTTTTAGATGTCAAATACATATGTGAGGACATCAAATGACAGTTGTGTAGATTTCAAGTTTTAGACAGAGCAAAGGAAATCCATTGGAGCTTAAATTTAATGGTCTATAAGATGTCAATGGTGGTCAACCAAATGTAAAATGATGGAAGTGAAGATTTCAATTTTAATATTGTGAATTAGTTTTTAGGTTTTAAATATTAGGTCTCAGTTGATCTAAAGTCTATGTTTTATCATACATCTTGATCCAATAGTGTGATATAGTTCAAACTGTCAAGGAAATCAAGGGGTTAACACATGGAATAAAAGATTGAGGATACAAATTGATATTAAATCCTAAGAATCGATGTGCATTTTACACATTTCATAAGAAATTGAGGCTACATATTGACAACAAATGCTACGAATCAAAGCATGTTTGACATGTGGCATAAGTTGGAACCGAGTTGACAAGTCAAGAACAAGATCGATGGCTAGTGCTTGATCTTATAGATCAAGATTGATGGTGTGATCAAGATTAAAAGGTCAAGGAGATCTTATCAAATTCATTTCTTCCAATTATAATTATCTTAGGACTTTAGGCCAATGATTGATGGCTAGCATTAAAAGTCAAAGCAAATAGATTCTAGAGGAGATCAACAAGTCAAATCCAATTAGTTTCCAAATGGACAAGATGAACACATGTCCAAATAGTGACTATCATATTTAAAAATAGACTGATAAATGTGGTTAGGGAATGATAAATGAAAAACTATGTAGGATTAAGGATTCAAAAGTAGAGTGAGCTATTTAGACTCATGCACTACCATGAGAGCTTAGACAAAGTCTATGATGAATAGTGACTAGAAAATGTGAAGAATGAGGTCCAAGAAATAAATAATTGATTATAAATGGTGAATACGTGTGTATAAAATATATCTATAATTTAAGGGAACATACTATGATTATTATAGCAAGTTTCAAACTCCTTTAAATAGTGCATATGTGTCAAATTTCTTATTTTAGTTTCAAATGCTCAAGAGATGGTTCATCATGAAAAAAATTTCACAAAGGTTAGCTAAAGAATCTTTTCACTATTTTGGAAAAAAATTCATGGCTTATAGGGACATATATCTCAAGAAGCATTCATGGTCTATTTCACACTTAGTTTCACCTATAACATAACTAGGTCTCATTCATGTACATGTGTTCCAGTGACTCTTAAACTTCTTTCTTTTTTGTTCCTCTTTGAAGTTATGTAATTAGCTACCATTTTTTCCTTTGTAAATTTATACCACACCATTTATGGTAAAGCTATAATAGATTGATGTTATATTTTTCCTTTGAACATTAATACAAGTTTGTTTCTAAGTTATCAAATAATTGTCTAAGAGTGTAAGTGATTTATAGTGATAAGAAGTGAGAATCCTATATCTTTCTTTCCTTGATCGTTCCATATCTACAAAATATTTATTAGTCTAACAGGTTATATAGAGTGTATTTAAGTGTGTCAAACTCTTTCATTTCCTTTTATTCCATTTACCTTGTGTTGTTTTACACGTCTCACCTCTATATTGAAATACTCATATTAGAACATTTATAGAACTTTGAGATTGATTTATTTGCTTTAATTTATTGTGCTTAGAATATGATGGTCACATGGAGATAATATTTGTGAATCAAATCCCCTAGATTAGGTTCTATTTATGTAATTCTAACTCTTTTATACATAAGTAAGTAATAGTTTAAGTGATGAGAATTCCATGATACATTCAGGGAGCTAGTCCTTTGAATTTAGAGGCTCATTTCCACAATAGATACACCCATATACCTAGAAATGTTCCCATGTTTCCAAAATATATAAGAGGCTTAAACACCCTCTTCTATGATGAGATATTTGGTGAGAATAGTTTTGGCACACTAGGTGGGACTATTATCTTCAAGACAGTTTATCAAGGTGAATGTTGGTCTTGATAACATCAAATACAAACTAGTGTATTACTCATCATTTGGAGACTCCACAAAAGTAAATATAGTTCAAGGCTATTTTCCCAATTATAAAATTACTTCCATAATTCATGGTTCTCACTAGGTCAACCTCTATAGGAGTTCTCAATCCCATTGACCCATTCTTTTAGTTTGAACTTCCCCTTGGAGTTCAATACCCTCCTCTTAATCTACACTTTGTAGAACCAGTAGATTTTACTATAGAGGAAGAGGTTGAATAAATCAAGGAAGTTGAAGATACTAAAGGTTTTGAGGAGTTTGAAGAAGAAATGGCTAGATCTCATGCTTTACCTAAATTCAATACAAAAAATCCAATTCACCTTCAGGCATATGATTCCATTCCTCCTAATGCCACAAAATGTGTTCCCTTGTTCAATGGAAAGAGTCATGTTACACTAAGTGAGTACATTAGAGAGGTCTCTAAGTTTTTCATCTTCCATAATATCACTCAAGAAAATATTGCCATTAGACTTATTTCCATGTCTATTAAAGAGAAGGTTGTTGATTGATATCAGACTCTAAAAGGTGGATGCATCATGACTTGGGATGAATTTGGAGTACTGTTGACCTCAAGATTCAGAAATGAGAGTGACCATGCCTCTCTTATACACCATCTTAATGTAATCAAGAGAAGATCCAAAGAAACAATGCATGATTTTAATGAGATATTCTAAAAAACTTAGAATTTACTACTTCCTCCTCCTATGAGGCCACCTCCCATCTTTATGTTTTTGACCTATTTGAGAGCTATTGGAACTAAAATTATTGTCATGATTCAATCTATGGGTGGTTCCACCCTCTCTAAAGCATATGACCTTGCTATAAAATTTTAAAATTATCTCATCCAAGATGAAAGATTTCCACATAAAGTGTCTATGCCTCCATTGTCTCATACTTTTGTTAATACTCTAGATGTAGCCCAGATTCCTAATTCCAATACTAAAACTAAGGTTACTCATAGATAGGTAGAAAATAATGTTTATTGGAAAGAAAAGTTCTTATCCTTAGAGGCTCAAAATAGGTAAGGAAATATGGAACATGGTATTCATCAAAATTCATATCCTTATCAACAATAATATGGTCAAAAATATGGAAGAGAAAGAGACCAATGGTAGCCTAATCCCAACAGGCCTGCCAATGCATACAATCCTAACTCTACTACCAACACAAGGGAAATGATATATGTACATAACAACTTGGTCCAAGGTGAGAGTTGGTAGTAGGTCAAATTTATGCATGATATCAAAGGTATATATTAGGATCTTTTTAGTTAAGGAGAAGTTACTCCTATCCTATCTACTGAGGATGAGGTTATGATACATAAAAGTGAAGGTGGACAACCTCAAGAAGAGATCTTCACCAACTCCCTAGTCAAGGAAACATTCATGCTTAATCAATTAACCTCATTCATAGATAAAAATAAGGCCAAAATAAAGGATTTAGTTGGATATTGTAATATTCCTATAAGTTCATCTAATCATCCTCCAAAGTAGTACAACATGACTATAATTGGGATAGTTTTAAAGGCTCTTGCACTTCTATCAAATTAGAATGCTAGAAGGACTATTCAGGGCACTTTGACTCCTCAATATTTAAGCACTTCCTTGACTCCAAAAATATAGGATAAAGTAGGTATATATTATTTAAATATTGTAGATTCATTTAAAAATATTAAAACATCCATTTTTCTTTGGGATGTTTTTCATATGCTTATTTAGAAAGAGCTCCTATAAAAGCAATTATCTATTATCCATACTAGTTTCACTCCTTCAAATAAAAGTAAAATTCATGTTTTCCTTTCAAGTACCCATAATACCATTTTTAAACCATTCACAAAATCTAATAAACCTCCTTCACTCTATCTCACTCTCATAGTGGGTGATAATCTAGTCCATAACTGCATAGTTGATAGTGGATCTTCAACTTATATCATGCTAAAAGATATGGCTAATAAGATAAGCCTAAAATATGAGACATAATTAAAGGATTCCTTCAATTATATGGTACACCTACAAATATAGTGGGGTTGATTATTAACTTGAAAGTTTTCTTGTATGATTTTTTTAGTTTCCCCATCTTGTAAGACATAGTTGTTGTTGATCTTCCAACCCACTTTACAATCTACCTATCAAGGGCCTTCACAGCCAAAATAGGTGGCTACCTCTCAACTGACTAGTCATTTTTATCCTTCAAAATAATGTATGGGATAATGGTGATAATTAGGACACAACCTCTTGTAAGGTTTCATATAAAACCTTACATTGAGTCAAGTTCTAATTTGAATTGTGTTGTCCATGAGAAGGAGGAACCTAATGTGGATGAAGGGGCTTCCATTCTTGAAGTAATTTCTAATTTTTTCTAGGATGAATATGGTGTAGATGCATATGGAAATTATCCTTATATCTACTTTGACAAAACTGATCTTGGGACTTACATCATTCATGAGGATCCATTTGAAGAAGCTAATGTAAGTGTAAAACATTCTCATTCCACTACAAATAACTATATGATCCATGCATATGATTATCATAAGATAATAAATCTAAATGAATACCATGATAAAAAAAAATGATGTCCTTATTCTTACTGTCAATGAGTATTTTTTGAATGGTGACATTAATGAGGTGGATGAGAATGACTTGTGGTAAAAGTTTGATGTCATATGTCATCAGTTTGATCAACTTGGTAATATTACTTCTAATTAAAAGAAGTCTTATATTATTTGATTAATTCCTCTAAAAATCATGTGGGTGATTATATTAATAAGCATGGAGAAAGGTCTCATGTTGTGAAATAAGAAGAACTGTGTCAAAAACTCAATGCTATATGCAAAGAGTTTTATAAGTTGGGTAGGTATCCCTTTTCTACAAGATTACATATCTAATGCTGAGGTTGATAATGATACTAATGATCATGTCACCAACTATCCCTTAAAATATTAAGGTAAAAGTCTTTCTATTGATCAAATATCTATTATCACAAGCTATTTAATGATGCTAGGGTACAAGAAGTTGTATGCATGGATAACGAAGTCAAGGTAGAAGTTGTGATGCCTCAATAATAGATAGGAGACCCACCTAATGTTGAGTTAGATTAAAATGTATTAAATCATGAAGATTAATGGATTAAGGTTTTCAAACATCAAGCACTTTCTATCTTAGAAGAAGATAAGGTGAAAAAGACTATCATACATTCTAATCTACACTTTTTTTGAGAACATCTGATGAATACGATGGGTATAATTGACATGTTACTTCATAGAGAACAATAAGTATCATTCATGATTGTTACAAATAGTTCACTAGTATATATAATAAGGTTTAAATGTGATAGGTTTCTTGATCACCTACATACATAAATAATTGGTAATGAGCATGCCCCTCATGCTAAGCTAACTTCATAGAGTGATGGAGATACTAGTGGAACCATTTTTTACCTTGGTTGAGGTATGATAATTTTTTTCACCTTAAAATGAGGTTTTGTAAATAGTAGAGTATGTGTGTGTTTTATTTCATTATGTTTGTTGTGTTCCCTAAATGTTCTAGTTGAACATATGTTTGTTTTTGCTTTCTATTTTATCCTTGTTATTTTTTGTTATGTTGTAAAAGTCATTTGTGTGTCAATCTACTGTACATGTGACTCCATATACCAATAGATAGGATTATTCAATTGGTCATGTCATAGCAATCATTCTACCCTTGGGAAATCACCAAAGATGTTGACCATTTTTACCATGGTCAAAATGGGTCAGCCCCCTATAGTCAAAATATTTAATAAGGGCTAATTATAATATGATAGGGTGTGTTATAATTCATATAGTGTCATTTCATATGCCATTATAGTTTTGGTCATTATATAGTCTAGTCCTTGTGTCATTTGATATCTTATAGGTCATTTTAGAGTCATATTTGAAATTGGTAGTCCTTCACAGTGTTTAAACAATTCCAAAATAGGCATGAGTTATACAAGTCTCAAAAGTTCATCTAGATCTTTCATAAAATAAAGTGGAAATTTCTATAATAGTCTATAATAACCTACAGGCTTAAAGGTTTGTTTAGTACCTAGGAAATTTTCCAATTGGCTAAATACAAAATTCTTCAAGGCATTTGTTTTAGTTTTTTGGCTAAGTGTTGGGGACTTTTCAAGAAGAATGTCCACTATAAAATTTCCAAATACTCATTTATTTTTGGCAAACTATATGATACAAATTTATTAAAATGTTATTTATTTCAAAAAAATTGTCCAACCAATTTTTTCAAAGACAAATTTCTTTCAAACATTTTGTCCACAAAAAAGCTATGTGCTAATATTTTCTTTGGGCTATTTTTTTCAATTTTTTGATTGAGTGTCATGAATTATAAATAAAATATCCCAAATAAAAGTCCCAATGACCTAAATTCACTTATAAATTTTATCCACAAAAAAATCACAAAGTGTATATCTTTTTATAAAGTGTCCTAAAGTAAAATTATGAAGGGTCATTTTTCAATAAAAGTGTCCAATATAATCTTCCTGAAGGGTATATCTTTTGAAAAAGTGGCCAATGCAAAAGTTCCAAAATCATTTTTCTTGGGAAAGTGTCCTACACAAAATGTATGAAACATAAGTTTTGATGAAGTAGAATTTTTTCAGACAAAGTTTCTGAAGCAAATGATCTGCAATAAATAGTCCAATGAAAAAGTCCTGAAGGCCAAATTCTTTCGGGGAAAGAAGCTGGATCAAAATTATGAAAGAAATTCTTTTGGAAAAAAATTTAAACACAAATTTTTCTAAGGAAATTTATCTTACAAAAAAATCTCACATTCAAAAGTCACATAGACATAATTCCTTCAAAGAAATTATTTTTCAAAGGAGCTCAAATAGAGCCAAGTGGATAGTTTGATGATATTATATCTTGCATATGTCATAGTTTCTAGAGAAAATGATCATATGGATTTGTTAAATTTGATCCCAATAAAATATTCACTAATTTTGAAGTCATGTAATGAAGTGAGACAAAAAATTTATACATAAGCAAAGTTGGCTCCTCAAATAGAATTTACTAAATTTCCATACTTGACCATTTTGAACCACATCATCATCAAAGTGTCATGCATAATTACATAGGTAGGATCACTTGAATTTTTTTTAAATTCAATTATAAATATCTTAGATCTAGTGGATTAAGTGGGAACACTATTTTTGGTCTTAGGAACATCTCCAATAAATTTGGCCCCTCCACGATTTATGTGCTTCAAGATATAAATCCTCAAAGTTGTTCAAATAATGTGATATGTTTTTTCAGATGTCAACTTTAAGCCACTATATAAATCTAAATGAGTCTAAATTTTATGGTTTTTTGGAAATTAAATACGTCTATGAGGATGTCAAATGACAGTTTCATAGATGTCAAGTTTTAAATAGAGCAAAGGAAATCCATTGGAGCTTAAATTTGATGGTTTATAGGATGTCAATAATGGTCATGTAAACATCAAATGATGGGAGTGAGGATGTCAATTTTAGTATCATGAATTAACCATTTTGTTTCAAATAGTAGGTCTTAGTTGATCTAATGGTCTGTGTTGCATCATATATTTTGATCCAATGGTGCAAGACAGGTCAAATAGTCAAGGATATTGATGTGTTGACACATGGCATAAGAAATTGAGGCTATAGATTGATAGAAAATCTTAAGAATAGATGCAGATTTTACATGTGTAATAAGTGCTTGAGTCTACACATTAGTAATAAATCCTTAGAATAAATCTATGTTTCACACATGGCATAAATTAGAACCAAGTTGACAAGTCAAGAGAAAGATCAATGGCTGGCACTTGATCATACATATTAAGATCAATAGAATGATTAAGAGTCAAATTTCAAGGAGATTTGATTAATTTCAATGTTTCCAATTATCATGATCTTGGGACTTTGGGTTAGTGATCGATGACTAGTTTTTAATGTCGAAGAAAAGAGATTTTAGAGGAGATCAATAGGTTAAATTTGATTAGTTTCTAGATGGACAAGATGAACACATGTCCAAATAGTGACAAGAATATTTAAGAATGGAATGAGAAACATGACAAGGGAATGCTACATGGAAAAATATGTAGGATCAAAGATTCTAAAGTAGAGTGAGTTTTTTAGACTCTTATATTGTCATGAAAGCTTAGATGAGATTCAAGAGGAGTAGTGACTGCTAAATTTGAAGAACAAGGTACATGAAAGCAATAAATGACTACAACTAGTGAATACATGTGTCTATAATATATATAACATTGAGGGGAACATGTTATGAATATTATATCATGTTTCAAACTCCATTGAATAATGCATGTGTTGACTCTCCTATTTTAGTTTCAAATGCTCAAGAGATGGTTCATGGTAAAAGTAGTTTCACAAAGGCTAGCCAAAGAATATTTGCACCATTTTAGAAAAAAATTTCATGTTTTATAGGGACATATATATTAATAATCATTCATGGTCTATTTCACACTTAGTTACACCTAAAATGTAACTATCTCTCATGCCAAGACATGTGTTACAGTGATTCTTGAACTTCTTTCTTTTCTTCTCTCTCTAAAGTTCTATAAGTAGCCACAAATTTGGACTTTTTAAATGGATCCCACACCATGTATGGATAATCCATACTATATTAATGTCATATTTTACCTTTGAACATTAATTTAAGTTTGTTTATGGGTTCTCAAATAATTTTCTAAATGTGTAAGTGATTTATAGTGATAAGAAGTGATAATCCTCTAACCTTCTTTCCTTTATCCTTCCATATCTAAGCAAGAGTTCTTAGTATAATGGGTCATATATAGTTTATTTAAGTGTGTAAAACTCTTTAAAGTGTATAATTTTCCTTGGAATGTGCAATTTACCTTCTAGTCCATTTTTCTTGTGTTGTTTCACACATCTCACCTCTATATTGAAATACTCATGTTAGAACCTTTTTTAAAGCTTCAAGACTGATTTTTATGCTTTTATTTATTTAACTTTGAATGTGATTGTCACATGGAGATAATATTGGTGCATCAAATCCCCTATATTAGGTTCCTTTTATGC
Source organism: Torreya grandis (assembly GCA_037957365.1). NCBI lineage: Eukaryota > Viridiplantae > Streptophyta > Pinopsida > Cupressales > Taxaceae > Torreya > Torreya grandis. Next base: position 1,367,754 of record JARHVA010001716.1, read on the forward strand.
AGTTCTAACTCTTTCCCCATAATTAAGCAATAGTTTAAGTGATAAGCATTAGACAATACATTCAGGGAGCTAGCCCTTTCAATTTAGAGGCTCATTTACATAATAGGTACACCCACATATGATTAAATGTTACCATGTTTCCAAAATATGGAAGAGGATTGAAAAACCCCTTTTAGGGTAGAAGATTTGGTGACAACATCTACACAAACTAAAAATCTATATCAAGCCTAGTCGATGTAGTAAAATCTAGTAGAATTGAACAATATAGTGACTAAATTATATCAGTCCTAGGTGATATAGTATGATATACAAATAAAAAATAATATAAATCTTATTATACTATATCAAACTTGGTTGATGTAGTTTGTTCATATGCATACATTTATATTAATGTTGGCCAATGTAGTTATAACACACAACATAAAACTTTATCAATGTTAGTTGATAAAGTATGTAATATAAAATATAGTAGTAGAATAAAATTACAAATTTAACTACTCTTACTAACTATTAATATTAAATTAATATTAGGTAGTTGTACTAAAAGGAAGTGACTTATTTTTAGGCTTTCAAATATACTTGCTTGTCTATTAGATAGTGTCAGGCCAATATTTTAGAGAATTAATTTTTGATGAAGTATTGTTCCCATAGCCCATTAAACATGGTTTCAAGGGTAACTTGTGAGTTAATTATCAATGCTAACTATTAACTAGTGCATTACATAATTAGATAGATGGCTAGTGTCTTAGTGAATTTTAGCTTATATTTCAAGAAAAGAAGAAGAAAATAGGTATGGGTATGGTTGAAAAACCTAATTGATTATGCTCACATTAAATTAGATGATTATGAAGATCTCTTATTTGTCTTGGGAAGATGACCTAAAAATAAGATAACACTAAATAAAATGGTTGGTTAGATAGATAGCTGGGTGGATTGCTTAGCGCTAGCTAGATCCTAAAAGTAAGATCTTCCTTGGGGATAGTCAATCCATGTGTTTTAAATAATTAAGTTTATAAATTAGAATATAGAGTACTAGAATCAATAATAAAAAGATATTGAAATTGAATACAATAAATTCTTGATAAACAAAATAACTAAGATAGTGATAATCAAGTCAATACTAATGATAAATAGGCTAGGTGTACTTCAAATAATAGGTTGGGGGTCTGTGAACAAGTAGACAAAAAGTAAGTTAGATTTGGTTGAGGGTATGTGGGTGAAAATAGATTGTTATTATTTCCTACCATAATGACCATCGATGCTTGGTGTGACCATTGATGGTTGAGATGACCATCCGTAGTTGAGATAACCATTAATGATTAGATAGACTATCGATGATTAGGGTGACCATCGATGGCTATTGTCTGTTGGATCTAGGTTGATAAAGGTTAGATTGATGAGATCACAAAAGGTAATTGTAGGAGATTGGTTTATGTTGAGATAATTATGAAATGAAAAAAAAGTAATTAATAGACTGGAAATAAATACTTATCTTGTTAGAGGTTGGTCAAATGAGTGGTTGAGGTGGTTGGCTCATTGTTAGAGTCTGGCATGATTCTGGTAGAGTAATAATACTTAGATATCGATCAAAGGGTGGTGGCAAGTTAGTTATTTGTTGTGATGGATGGATCATTGTGTTTATAGAATAAATGACCTATAAAGACACTCTAGATGTAAAATCTCTTGAAGTTAGATTGATACCATTTTCACCTCCTACTCTTCTCTTCATATAAGCATAAGGAATAGGTCTAAATGAAGGTTAAATTGGGATTTATAATTATAAATCACACATATAATGGCTCACACATGGATTTAAATGAGTTAATTATAAAATATCAAGGTGGATTTAAGATTGAGTTAAGTTGGTTTAGACAATGGAACCTAACCATTGGTGGTCAAGGTGACCGTCGGTGGTCACCTTGATCATCAATAGTCAAGGGTCAAAGGTAGGCTTGGTAAAAAGGTGGGATTTAGATAGAAGATAAACTAACTTAGGTTAGGTGGGTTAGGTTTATTTAGGGGTCAAAAAGGTTAAGGTTGGACCCAAGGGGGTCCTAAGGTGGTCCAAGGGAGTTGTGATATTTGGAACCATCATGTGCAAATTTTTAATGTCTAAATTTTGCCCCTTTTTTATGTGACCTAAATCAACAAGCTATAAAACAAAAATGGATTAAGAGTCGAAGGCTAGGTTACCTTGAGTATGGGAGGAGTTTTTCCCCCTCAAACTAGGAGTTGATGAGGTAAAATAAAATTAGGTGCAGGTTTGATAAGTTGGTAAGTTGATAAAAAAGATGAATTATAGATTGGGCATTAAAGTACAAAAAAGTAAACAAAGTGTGACAAAAAGTGTGATTACCAAGATCATGCATAGACTAGGTTACCATAGTTGGTAAAAATTATGGTTAGTGTTATAAGGATAAGTGACAAGTGGACCACGTGACCACATTTAGGCATGATGGCTAGGTGCACTCATAAACACAAGTCTCCTAGGTGATGTCAATGTTTTTATGGGTATCCAAGGTAGGAAGTGTGCTTGGGGAAACATAAACTAGTTAGGTGAAGTCATGGGTATCCTAGGTAGGAAGTACTCCCAAGAAGACACAAGTGGGTCTAGTATGCATGAGGTAGTTAAAGTTAAAAAAATTGGTCAACATGGTAATTGTTATCATTATTGTAAAAAATACCAGGAAAAAGTCATCACAAAATACACACTAGTTAGGTTGAAATAGACCAATGGTGAGGTGACAATGGTTAAGGTGGGCATAGAAGGTAGTCTCCATGGGTGGGTGCTTTATTTGGTTTTTTTTAAAAAGGATTCTCAAGGTAAGAATAAAAGGGTAAACAACCTAACCATCAGTGGTTAGTGTGTGCAAAGGTGACTGTCAGTAGTCATCTTGACCGTCGATGGTTAGGGTAAAAAACCTAAAAGGTCAGAGGTCAAAATCAAAAAATAAATTCATTTTAACTTATTTAGATTTTATTATTTTGGCATCTACTATATTTAGATTATTTGTTTAAGGTTTGTTGATTATGAATAGTAGTGGGTTAGTGGTTACTAATTTGGACATGCGAGTGGACCGAGTGGACCAAGCTAGGATGTAGTGTGGATGCATATGAGGATGAGTAGTGGGTCCCAAAATTTTCCTCAATAATGGTTGAGGAATTATGTAGTTGGCATCTTCAATTAGTAGTTTAGCTTTATATTTTAATTATATTTTCATTTAGTGTTAAAGTTGATTATTTGGTTTATAGCATTTAGAGGGCTTAACCAGGTTATGCCTTAGGGGTAGGGTTTTACTCATTTTGGTTAAAATGGGTGGGTGATTCCCAAAATGGAAGGGGTAGGTAGGTAGGGTATGCTAGGGGTAGAGTAGAATTAGATATTTATTGGTAGATTGGGTAGGCTAGGTCTGGGAATTTTCCACAGATGATCACACATAATGACCATCAATGGTCATCTTGACTATTAAAAATCAATGATTATTGGGAAAATAGGTATCTAACCATTGTGGTCACTATTACCATCAACAATTAGTTATACTTAGTAACATTGATAAAAGGTTATGTTTAATGTTTTTTAAGTATGAAAGTAATATGGGTGTATAAAGTGTTAGATGTTTGAAGTGGTTAGGTACTAGGTGGGTTGCGATAATGTTTTGAGGTGATAATAGGTAGTTAGTGTAAGGTAAAATAGATTTGTTTTTGTGTAAATGTTAGTAGTGTAATTTTCAAATGGGTTAACGATAGGTAGGGTTGGTTAAGGAGCTAAGTTCGTAAGCAATCATAATATAGATTACTAAGTTTATTTATTAACAAACTATATAGGCATGGAAGGAGATCAAGATATAGGATCAAGTACCTTGCATATTTGAGGAGATCCACTATGGGATTACCTCAAAGGATTAGGCACATATGGATGAATTCAAGCTCAGAGTGATGCAACATTACTGGCACATGTTGTGAAATGTAGTGATAATCATGGCCTTCATCAAGAGATGGGATCTAGACACAAATACCTTCCTAATACCCACTAGTGAGATGACTATATTTCTAGAGGACATGTACAAGATCACATGATTACCCCTTTAAGGATATTTGATATATCACATTGAGTGAAAGGAGTGGGAAGAGTTCTTAGAGCTGATATATAGAGATGACCATGATCATGTCAGGTGGCATGCTATGGGTTTCAACTACTCTATTCTCTATTAGAGGTTGAGGGGTGAGAGGAGACTAGTGACCATGATGATGATGGTTTTGTCATGTTTTTCCCTTTTAGATTTGAGTAGTGGGAGGTTTCCCTATCTACTAATAGTGGAGTTGGTTAAGATGCTGATAAGATGCATAGTATTTTGATGGGTACCTATGTTACTTGAGTAGATATACAAGGAATTGTGAAGCTTCAAATCTCATAGGAAGTATAAAATTAGTGTTAGGCTTGTCCTACACTACTAGGATTATGGGTATATCTAAGTGGTGAGGTTGATGGGGATGTCATGGGTGGGGTATGCTCAAATAGATTCCTTAGTTGGTTTCATGTAGTGGAGAGATGACTTTGTCACTTGAGATGTAGGAGGATGAGCTCATGATGTAGATTGATTTAGATGTGCATTGGCTACCTTGGTTATTGGTGATGTCACTTTGAGGCTATATGTTAAGATTCTAGAGTGGGTTTAATATAGGAGGTAGACTTTATCCCCATCAAGTTACAAGTGGATATTTGGTAGGAGGGATGGGGAGGTAGATATCATCCCATTTGATAGGGTATAGAGGTAGTTTAGCTTGGTATAGGGTATCCCAAGAACATTTCCAAGATATAGGTAGGAGGATGAAGATATCCTACTACATGATCCACATCCAGTATATACTTTAATAAATCACAAGGAGTTACTAAAATGGCCAGTGATAGATGATGCAAGTTTTTTAGGTGGTTACTTTGTATGGTATCAGGCTCTTTATATGTAAATAGACTTTGGTGGGGATGATGGTGGTAGGAAGTAGATGGATGTGGACCTAACTAGTAGAGTTTAGTGGGAACAAGTTTAGGGAGGTGCCCTAGATGCATAAGTAGGACTGGTGTTAACCACTACATAGGCATAGGTTGCAGCATTATAGGGCTAGGTGGTAGCTTTATAGGGTCATGTGGATGTAATTACAAGTGAGAGGGATTAGGCTAGAGCTTCACTAGCCTTGGTTACTTAGGAGAGAGACTCCTTAATAAATATCATAAGAGGAGCCACAACACTTATAGGACCACCAATTATCATCCCCATGACACAATACCTAGCCATAGTGGAGGAGTTATTTTACTATGAGGATATATTCCTAAGGTGGTGTCTTGATGAGCCCAAATGGGGTGAGTATAGAGCTAGTTTTGTAGGTAGTGCCAACATGGTGACACCAAGTTAGTGGGTTGATTCCATACATGGATAGATAGGGACCTTTTGAGGATAGGCATTAGGAGGCATCAGTGCTCTTGGAGATAGTGGTTCCCTAGGGGCATAGCCAAGACATGGTTTACGATATATTATATTTTGTTATATATCATTTTGATACCAACCTATGAGCTAATGTGGTGAGATGTACATTTTGAGAGAGAGACATGTCTATTTTTGTATACATAATGATGTTAAACTCATGATTTATATGTATGATCCTTGTTTATTAATCATGGTTTATGGTTTTATTTTATGTTTATGATGTGATGTTATTATTGATCATTGATTATGTTATTTTGATTATGTTTATGATATGGATATTGGATATTAATGTAGATTCACGTAACTAGGCATGTGATGGATTTTATTTATGATGATGATGATGATGATGATGCTTATGTTATTTATGGTTATGATGATGATGTTTGTGATAAAATTTAATAAGTATATGCTTCCTTATTTGAATTTATACATGTGGTAAAAATTCTTGATTGCTTTATTGTTTATGGATGTGATGTTATGATTGTGATGGTTATGCTGATGATGATGCATTTTTTGTTCATGACACATGCTGACATGATATGGTTATGATTATGGTTATTTTTTCTTACATAGAGTGAGATTGAAAAACAACTTTAGATGTCTAAAAATAGGAAATACTTCAGAGACAAAATTCAAAGTGGATACATTAGCTAATTATGAGAGGATAAGAATAGGTCATGATGCTTCTTTGACAAGGACTAAAACAAAACCAAATTTGGATTGGTTTGAAGTAACATAAGCTCTTTTAATTCTATGCATTAGTGTTTATTATTTTTTTTAAAAGGTGTCTTAATCACTTAATGTCAAGTGAGCTCAAAATCCCTTGCTTATAAGGTATAAAGGGGAGATGGATGAAAATGGAACCTTCTTGTGAGGCTAGCATGTCTCTTTTGGAGGCTACCAAAGAGTTAGTATAAATAAGCCTATGTCATAAAAAATTTAGACTGATCGATGCATGAAGTCTATTCATGAGAAATTATTATGGTTTTTAAGATTAATTTTCTTATGAGAGCCGATTGTGGCTTTCAAAATTATTTTGGTTTAGCTTTTGATTGATAATGGGCCTTTTGATTTTTTTGGTTATTTATTGGGGGTTAGGGAAGCTGATCAATGTGGGAAGCTTCCACAAAATTGCTTGTTTTGACAAATTATTTACTCAACCATCTTTTGAGGGAGTGGTCTAAGTTTGTATTCTTTATTTAATGATTTTGATAGTTGTCCTTCAAGGTAACAGTCCACCTTACTTTGAGCAATTTTGAATATGTTTTCAACAACTATCCTTCAAGGGATCAATATATGAATGCTAATAATAATGCATGATTGCTATTAGTTTTAAATTTTCATTTTTATTTATTTGATTTTTCTTGAAATAGACTTTATTATGTAGGCTTAAGGGTTCACCTTTATGGAGGAAAAACTAGAAGCACAAGAAGGTTGATGAGGTGTAAATAGGTTTTAGGTCATAATGATCATGGGAATCCATCCTATAGAGAGGGTTGAAAATACCATGAGAATCATGCCATGGGTAGAGATATGGTACCCATTTTTCAAGATGAGGCCATGATTGTGATGGATAATCACATGATTTAGTATTAATTGGTTACCCCTAAAATAGGGAGATGGAAAGTGGTTTCAAAGTAAGGGATAAGCTTAAGTTAAACAAAAGGTGAGCTTGATCCTTCTTAAAAAAAGAAAGGATGTAGATGTGAATCATTGAAGGGCTTAGATTCTATGTTTCACTCAAGAGAGGATGATTAATAATCACTTGATCCATACTTGTGGGTTATGATATAAGGTCTGAGCCAATTGATAGTAAACTTGCCCTACTTATTTTTCTCCATATTTGTGACATGTTGATTTTACTTTAAAATAAGGTCTTTGATGTTAAATTATCACACCTTAAGTTATTTTTTATAGGAACACTTGTAATTCTCTTGATATACATGAATATAGGTAATGGAGTCTAAACGATGCTCATAAATTATCTCAAGTTGGGCTAAACAATATTGATGATAATCATTTTCAAAAATGAGATCTTGTAAGGATATGTGAAGAGAAAGGATTTGGAATTCAAAAGGTAAGATGACCTCTACTCAAAACACAAGAGATAATGGGTTACCACTCATATGGGTTCAAATTCTATTACGATATTCCCATAAGGTGAAGGGGATATGCAAATGCCAATCTTAACCAAAGGAATTGACCATCTTAGTAAGCATGTTGTTAAGAGCTTTGTTATATGTTTCTACTTATCCATTCACTTGAGGGTGATAGGGTGATGAGAAACTTAACTTTATACCAAATGTATCATATATATATTGTATACTTACTTATTCTTAAAGGATTTACCATTTTTGGTGATAATGTTTTGAGGAACACCAAAATGGCAGATGATGTGATGGTTGATAAATTCAATGATATTTTGTGCTTTGGTTAAGACTAGAGTAATAGCCTCTACCCATTTAGTAAACTAATTAATGATAGTAATGATATAATGGTGTCATTATGGAGAATAAACATTAATTTAATTAATAAGATCTAGACCCCATTATGAGAAGGGCCCAAAATCATTGGGTACATGAAGGTTATGGCTAGGTGTGTGATGTAAATTGGTGTATTATTGACATTTTACACACTTTTCACATAATCACAAAAAACATGGTTGAGGGTAGGCCATTAATGGCCAAGGTAGAGGATGCACTTAGCTATAGCAAGGCCACTAAAGTGGCCCCCATAGATTGCATCTCATATTTACTTGATAGCATGAGAGTCTTCATGATTACGTAGGCAATAAAAGAGGAGACAATCAAAGCCAAATTTATAAATAATTCCCCCCATAATTGTATAATTTGAGGTACTATGGATAAATTCTCTTTGAGCATTCCTAGAAAGACTAGAAGGAATGAGGGAAAGGTTAAGATTGTCAAAGGTCTAATGATACCAAAGGTCAAGTTGGGTCTCCTCCACATTAAAGATGGTGTGAGAATATATTTTAACATATGAAGGCTAGGTAAGTCTATGGATAACAATAGATAGTTTATATTTAGGGGTTGTAGAGGGGGTCTAAGAAGTAAGGGAAGCCATGGTGTCAGTTAACTAATTGGTAGATCATGAGGTGGATTAGATATGGTAGTTTTAAAATGATGTTAAGAGTTAATTAATTAGTTATTTTTACTATTTAAAAACATCATTATTACACTTGTAAGAGCCTTTAATATGATTGAACACTAGATAAGAGTCACCAAAGATGTTGATCATTTTGACTCCCAAGGCTAAAGTAGTTTAAAGGCCTATCACTAGGGATTCATACTCATCCATATACTATATTATTAGTATAGTCAAAGTCAAGCTTGAAAGACAAAGAAAGAGGATCACCATCAAGGGGGAATAAAGATGATGCTAACTCCCCCACCATGTTGACACTTTGATCCATCAAATAACATGGTGACTTGATAGGTGAAGTTTACCTAAGAGAGGGTCATGATGGATTAATTAGGAAACTCAAGAGGAAGAGGTTGATTATCTAATAATTGTTCTTAAACTAATTAGTTAGTAGTGGCTTTCCATTTAATTTAAATATACTAAAGAAACTCAAGGTTGAACTCAGCTAGAAGCATGAGCCACTTGGCCATATATTGGTTTTGGTATGGCTTAGATTGCATAAAATTGAGTGGGTTGGTATTGGTTATGAAATAGGTTTTGTGGTTAATAAGGTAGTGGTGAAGTTTAATTTCCATAAATACCAATGCTAGGAAAAGTTTCTTGGTATGGGTGTATCAAGTATCGTATTCTACAAGTGTGAAACTAATGTAGTAGATGTATTTGTCTTTGTGTTCTTCATCTTGATGAGCAAGAATTGCCCCTAAGGAGTGGTCAGTGGTAGAGATATAAAGGTAGAAAGTTTGGTCATCCTTGGGAGGGGTGAGGATAGGTGGAGACAAAAGGTACTTTTTGAGTGAATCAAAGGCCTTTTAATAGTCATTGTTCCACTTGAAACAGACATACTTATTTAGAAGGTAGTGGAAGGGTTAGCATTAGTATGAAATTTGGGAGATAAAGTGATGAATGGATTGGATCTTCCCCTAAAAAATATGGAGGTGTTTGAGGTTGATCAAAGGAAGCATGTCAAGGATGGATTTGATTTTTCTAGGATCAAATTTGATCCCACAAAGGGAAATGATAAAGTTAAGGAGTTTTCCTAACAAGACCTAAAATTGCACTTTTTTGGGTTAAGGTGGACATGTTAATGGATGAGGCATTCAAAGATAATTTTGAGAATAACCAAATAATACTTACAATAGTTAGATTTCCCAAGAAGGTCATCCACATAGTCTTTAATAATCTTATGGATAAGGTTGTGGAAGATGTAGGTCATGACATGTTAGTAGGTTACACAAATGTTATTTAGTCCAAAAGGAATGACTCTATAGAAAAAGGTCCCTCATGGGGTGATAAAAGTAGTTTTATGTTAACCTTCAAGGGTAATTAGGATCTAATTGTAACCCAAGAATCAATCTATGAGAGATAACATCTTATTGCTGACTATAAGATTAAGTAACTGGTTGATCCTTGGTAGAATAAAGTCATCCTTGGGGAAAGTGAGGTTGAAGTCATGAAATTCCAAATAATGTGTAGTCCCCCTATGGCTTTGGTGATAGGCATGAAATTAGAGACCCATTGAGGATAGTCAATGGGTTAAATGAAATTGATAGATAGGAGATACTGAAGCTCTTCTTTGATAAGAAGGGCTATGTGAGGGTGTATTCATAAATGTTTTTGATTGATGGGCTTGAAATCATGGTTGGTGATTATGCTATGGGTGGAAATGGTGTGGTTAATTTTGGCATGTCTCTATAAGACCAAGAAAATTATATGTTATGGTCTTGAAGGAAAGAGGGGAAGTATCTAAGCTCTTAAGAATTCAATTATTGGCCAATTTTGACAATGTGGGGGTTATCCTAAGTGCCCAAGTTGATATCCATGGTGGATTCATTCAATAAGGTCAAAGTAGTAGGAGGAAGATATTTATGGATAGAATAATCTGGTGCACCAAGATATGTGAGAATGGAATCATCATCCTAAAACTAAATGGTATTAATGGTAGTAAAGTCATCTCCTATCATCTTAGGATGGGTCAAAGGGATGGTTACAGTTGCTCCTTCATTTTGATAAGTTAGGATTCCAAGGATGATCATGTTGATTAAAAAAATTTAGAGGGGATGATGCTAATATCCTCACACTCAGATGGAAAAGATGTTGGTAAGGAAGGAATGTTGTCCTCAATAATAGGGGTGGGAGGTGGTTTTGTTTTCTTCTTATTAGGTATGCTAAAACCAAGGCTATGTTTCTCATAAGTATTTTTGGTCTAGATTTAAATCAACTCATGTAGGCCATGCTCATATCATCCTAAGCCAAATCCCTTCCAAGCACACCTATAGAGGTATGTCTTGGTAAAGTCTAATTTGTCCAAATAAGAGAAGCTAGAGGTAAATGGTCAAAGGAAAAAGGAGATGGCAAAAACATAAAGTGTTTTGTCAAGTCCCCCATAGATGAAATGGGTTTGATATTTTGAAGGTTCAAGGGGAATAATGGCTCAAATGTTGGGGTCATAACTAGGTTGGTGATCAAATTTCCCATACTATTAGGGAGTATGGAAAGCATCAAGGGTGAGGAGGAAATATTCCCATAGTTAAATATGTTGGAATTTGGATTTAAAGTGGTATATGATGGAGATTTGATCTGAATGGATTGATGAGCTAGTATATGCCTCATTGGATGGATTGCCTAGCATGGGCTAGATCTTAGAAGTGAAAGCTCATTTGAGTTGGTAAATTAAAATAGAAATATTTTCATAAAATTATAAAAAACTAAAATTAATAATATAAAATAAATTAATAAAACTAAATTTTTTGCTTATATGGCTAAAATAAAGCAACTGGTTTAAATAATGATAATTCTAAAAATTAGTTAAAATAAAGTTATGGTTTTTGGTTTGGATTGATTTGATAAAGGTCAAAATAATTATGTGTTTGGGGTTTGGAAATGTTTGGGATGGTGAATGGAAATATTTTAAAGAAAACAAGAATTATAAATGGTCAAAGAGAGGTCCAAGAAGGCAAAGGGGAAAATGGTCAAAATGAGGCCAAGAAGGCAAAGGGGTAAAGGGTGATCAAGATGGCAAAGAGATGTGGATAAGAGGATAAAATGAAAAGAGGTTAAGTAAGGAATAATGTGAAATAATAATGACAAAGGGAAATTTATAAATAAATTAAGATATCTAAACAATAATATTACCTCAATTCTTGAAGATGTTTGCTGATGAAGATTGGCTTGTTGAAGATCCTTGATGATTTTGGTAGAGTTCCATTGCTTCATGCTCTTTTCCTCCAAGATGTGGATGACTTCAAAAATTATAAACTCCTTTAAAAACCTTAAATAATATGTTAATAAAAAAATAATAACTTCCCACTTAATCTTAGGTGAAGGAAATGGGGGGTATTTATAACATTTGTTCTGAAGAAACATGCCAAAAGAGGAATAGTAGAAGTATGGGACCATTTTACATAAATAAATAAATGGAACCCTTACTTATATTAATTCAATAAATTAAATAAATGGAACACAAAATTTGGTTCCATTTTCCATGTGGTGCATGAATTAGTCAAAAATGAGGCTGGTAGGGATTCCCATTTGGGTTGGTGAGTCACCCATTTGGGTTAAAAAGTCAAAAATGGGTTCCCTTTGTCTTTCCCAAAGAACTAAATAGGTAGGTATCTCATTTTTAAGGCTAATTTCATGTGTGAATGAAAAAATACATGTTGAATGATGGCCCATTAATGTCAAATTTTCCATATTTTAGCTAGGGGCTTTATGATGCTTAAATGAAGTCATTAAACACCTTAGGAAAGGGTCTTACGTGGGGTATGATGTTCCACATCAAGCCACCTAGCTTCTAAGCCATTTCACTTTCCATATCACACTCCATGTCACTTGTCATGTCACATGCCATGTCACTTACCCTATCACTTACCATGCCACATGCCATGTCACTTGCCATGTCATCATGAATAGTGTTAGTGAGTTCCATAGTGAATAGTACTTTTGAATATTAATTTCAAATAATATTTTTGAATATGATAATAGTGACTTGGTTAGGTTAAGAAGGGTTGGTTAAGGGTTAATAAGTTTTAGGGGTTCCTGAGGCATTTAGTCATTAAAAATTATAAGTGTGCAATTTTCTAGTGTCTATATTTTACCCCTTTTTATTATGCATCTTTGAATTAACAATTTTCAAAAAAAAATGAAACATTTGGTTAAAGGTTAAGGTACCCTAATTATGAGAGGATTTATTCCCATTTAAATTTAAAGTTGATGAGGAAAGGCCAAATTTGGTGTAGGTTTGATAAGCAGTTGGTGGGGAGGCACTAGGCGGTGCCAAAAGATAGTTGGGCATGTGAAATGCCAATGGGTGCACAAAATGTGATTAAGTGCAATATTCAAGATTGCACAAAGACTAAAGATACCAAGGTTGATAAATTAAGGTCAGGTTATATAAATACAAGAGAAGGTAACTAGTCTACAGTGTTGGTAATAGTTGATTAGGTCATTCCTATCAAGCCATCCAGATAAGGTCTATGTTATTTGTAGGTATCCAAGTGAGGAAGTGGTATTTATAAACAATACAATTGGTTGAGTTGTGCATGAGGTAGTGTAGTGTTCAAATGGTCAATGTTGGAAAAATGGGTCAATATAGTTATAGGACCATGCAAATTCATTGTGAAACATGTGAAGAGGTCAAGTCAAAAAGGACCAATGTCAAGGTGGACATGGGCAAGTGGGTTAGTTGATTGGAATGGGTGGCCAAGTAGACTCCATATGCCCTAGGAAAGTGGATGATACCTACATAGTTCTATGGACATAATGTCCAAAATGAACTTCAATCCTAATGTAGTTATTCTAAGGTAGGGAGTGTTGGTTGACTTGATTTCCCCATTTTGATATCATGAAATTAGGTCTAATTGAAGGATGTTGGAGAAAGGGAAGCTCCAAAGGGTGGAAAATATGGGTATCAAATATTTTTTTGATTGGTTTGGTAGAAATGGTGGATGAGATTACCTAGGAGGCAATTAAATGATTGCTTCAACTATGCAAAAAGAATTTACAGCCATGGATAAGTAGGTTCAATTGTGAAATTTCTACCACCATTTTTAAAAAGGGAGAAATCTACTTTACCAGGATTTATAAAATATGGCACTACTTAAATTACCATGGTGAACTTATAGGTTCTTTCATCACAATCTAAATAAGCTGATATTGTGCACACTCTACAACAATGTCATTAACAAGGTATAGAAGGGTATTATTCAAAAATTTAGGGAAGAAAAGTAGTAGAGTGGGTAAATGAAATGTGGTGAAGATTCAAACCCTTGACCCTTGAGTCAGTGGATCCCCAAAATAAGTAAGCATTGAGTTTTTATGGAATTCAAAGAAAGACTTTGAAGGGTTTTAAAATATGGAGAGAGGTGAATAATAATAATAATATTAATTAAATGAGGGAACAAAAGGAAAATTAATGGTATAAATATAAAATTAAGAGGTAAAACAGAATAATAATGTATGAATATAGATATATTGGGGAGTTGAAAAAGGTGGGACAAAGAGGTCCAAGGAGAAAATAGTGTGGTGGAAGAGGTGACTTCTATAAGAGATTACTATGTGGACTATGATAAAAGAATAAGGTGATTATGGTGCATAGGAGAAAGTAGGCTGGGTAAGAAGAATTAAGGGAAATTATGATTGGGAGGTAGGTCGCATGAGAGGGTATAGCTAGCATCCACATGTAGGTACCCAAAATAATCTGATTGAAGGTGGTTTTATCTTTGATTCTAACATCTTTGTAGGTCACGGTAAAAGGGGTTTGAAATAGGCAAGACCAAAGGGGGTGGGGAAGGAATCTTCATCTTGATGGCTTAGCAGGGCTCAGGCTTGCTATTTTGTCATATGATCCTATGGACCTGGCTAATTATGTTATAGAGCCATAGGATTAGTATATATGTCATAGTAAGCCAAATTCAAATGGAAGACCTTCAAGGTCATATCATGCTATATATTGTGATCATATAAGAGTACAATGGGTAGAGGGTTAAAAAGGGGAAATGGTTATAGGTAGGGTGAAGGGATTAGCTAAAGAGGAAAAAATAAAGGATCTAGGCTCAACATGCAAATGCATTAAAGAAATAAAGTGATGCACTTGAATTAAAAAACTTGAAAAAAATTATGCATTAAATCAAGGGTGTGGAGGACATAAATAAGTAGTAAAAGTGGTACAATGGGTGGCCACACTTTAAGGAGCTTGAGGTTGAATGGGATAAAATGAGGGAGATCCAACAAGGGATGAGGTGAAGGAAAATCAGGAGAGGGATGAAGAGATAAGTAAAAAAAATAATGAGGTCACATATAAAGATGAAAGTGGAGAAGGATGGAAGGAGCCAGGCATGGACATATAAGAAGAAAAAAAGGAAGGCCAGGAAGAATAAGGAATGCCATCAAGGGAGATGAAAAAAGAAATGAAATAGAGAAAAGGGAAGAAAAATAAGAGGTGGAAGATGGGGGGGTGAGGGATGCACTAAAAAATAACAAATTGGAGAATTAAAAAGGATGGGGAGAGAAGTGTAAAAATCGTGAAGGGTAAGGGGAGGATGAGAAATATGGGAGGCCATGAAGGGTTTGAAAATAAGTCTAAAAATAGACTAAGGACAAAATATTTTGGTGATAAAAATTAAAAATAATTCAATAAATGGAAGAAAGGAAATATGAGGAAAATGGAGTGAAATGAGGACACAAAAAGGATTATAGGAGAGTGAAGAGGTAGGTGGTATCTTGACCAAGTAAGTATGGATGATGATACATAATGAAGTAAAGAAAATGGTGGTTTTGGAGATGAGAATGGAATGGAATATAGGAAAGGGGATAATAAAGACAAGGGGAAGTGAAGGATGGATGAATAATAAATTGAAGAGATAAGGTATGCATCAATAAACTTATTAGAATAGGTGGACAAGATGAAAAGGGGTGAGGTGGTGAATAAATAGGGGAACACAATGAAAGGGCATGAGCTTAAAATAAGGGATGAATATTAGGGATGATAAGAATAAAAATAAATAATTAAAGTAAGGATACAAAGCATGGATACTCACACAGATGCAAAAAGCAAGTGAGTACTGAGATGGAAAGAGGAAAAGGGGAATGCAAAAGATATAAGGAAAGGACTGAGAAGAATAAAAGAGGCAATTATGAAAGGCTTCTCAAAGGATAAATACCTAGGTAGAAACTAGTTGTGGAGGAAAAAAAGAAGACAAAAATGATGGAAAAAAGCAAACAAGAAGAATGGAAAATGGGTACTATGGGAAGAGTGGCAAAATGATAGAGAATGGGGGTAAACATTAAAAAAAAGTACAAAAATAGAAGAAATAGAAAGCTTACAAGATGCATAGTATGATGTAGAATTGGTGAGGAAAAGAGAGTGATAATGAGGGTACAACAAATATCCAAGGTCAAGGAGAGATGATGAGGATAGTGAAAGAAGATAAAGGGGATAAGGGGTAAGGTTGGTAATAAGTGGAGAGAGAGACCAAAAACATGAAAAATGGGTGAGGAAGTGATCTACAAAGTATGCACAAGGAAAGGTGATGGGGAGGATAACAAGGCAGAGTAGGTGGTGGCTTTATGGGATATAAGAGAGGGTAGTGAGGAAGACTATCAACACTTGTGTTAAAAAATATTGACAAGATATAAAAGTGGTTAAAATAGATTGACAAGATGGAGGGAAGTGGTGAGGGGATAGGTAGAGAAGAGGAGGACGAGATTATAGGATGGAAAAAAAATAAAAGATGTATCTGAGCTAACTTCAGTAACTAAGCATTGCCTATATAGTCCAAAAAGACCTTAGGCCAATGTAGTTCCCTCAATAATTGGGGAAAAACTATGAGGAAGCATTAGATTGTGTTAAAACATAAGGACACTCAAGAAAGAATTTAAATCTACCTTGATGTAGGATACCCTAAGCAAGAGGGTGTTGTTAGTGATGGAAATGAGTGAGAAGAAAAAGGGGATGTGAATTAGTGGTTAGTGGCCAAGCTACCCTTAGAACTGAAGTAACACCTACATAGTCCATGGACATTAAGCCAAATTAGTTCAACAAGGGTTGGGTGAGTGGTGTTAAAATTGGCTGCCCCAATTTGATGGACCACATGGGTTAGTTTGGGTGGATGGAGAAGGTGTTATAAAATAATGGTTTTGGGTTTTGGTGAAGGTGATAGTGAAAGTGCATGGTGTAGATTGGTAAATAGTTACCATAATAATCCCACATTTAGTAGGATGAGAGACACGAATGGGTAAGGTATGATAAATAAGAAGGGAACATAATGTTAAGCACCATAAATGACCTTCAATGGAGCTAATCCATAGAAGAGGTGCCTTTTTGAGGAGGTTGCACCTTCTAAAATTGTGCGAGGGTAAAAGCATAGAGATAGCATCTATTGTTATGAGCCGAGTTTTAAGAGGTGGGCTTTTATCAAGATCTACATAGTTAGTTTGGCCAAGGTTCATCACTACTACAAGCCAAGTTTTAAGGGTAGTAGTGAAGTGAAAACCTACAATTAATTTCTTTGATGGATAAGTAGATTCTATAAGTAAAGAAGTTATCAGTGTGGTGAGTGATAGAAGATGTACCTTGCCTAACTGAAGATCTACATGGGTAGGCTAGATAAATGGTGGCTATGTCTACATCCTCTATCCTAATTCCCCAAAAATGATGACTTGGGGTTCTACTTAGAAGATGTCTTGGTAATAGGGAGCTTTGTTGTCTAGGATATTGGTTATATATTTGGATAAGGTGACTATTCCCTTACCATAGATGAACTCTCAACTAGCACAAAAGAAAAGATTGCCATGTTCAAGCAGGCACTACTAATGGTTAGGGTCTAATGTTTAGATATTATGGTAATGGGATGGTAGTAATAGGAGGGTAGAGGGGAAAATAAGGTGATTGTGTTTTCATAAATTCATGGTAGCCTACATCTAATGGAAGAGTTTCTACAATGGTAAGCATTTGAGAGTTACCACCACTAGTAATAATGGTAGTTATGAAGGTGTGATCATTATAGTAGCCCATGGTTAGAAGCCAATTTGTGTCAACTAGGATAAATGTGATAATGATGCAAATGACCACTAGGCTTACAAGGATCATAAGATGAAAAATCAAGAAAAGACATCAAATGTGGATCAGATGATAAGGGCAACAAAAATATATCATGATGGTGCATAATGGTGTTATTGAGATGACTAATCAAATCAAGGGTGACATGTCTATATGAAAAGGTAAGTAGACATGACCATTTCAAGTGGGAAGACTATTCAAAGGAATCAATGACATCATATGACCTTTTCAGTTGATAGAATGGAGAATCATGTTAGTGAGGAAGAATGGTCAGCTATTTATTTAAAGAATCATGATAAGGATGAATGTCTATCATTGAGTTATATGTTTTTTTAGGTCATAGAGAGTGTAGATAAATACACAAGATTGAAGATGAAAAATAATGAGAATAATAGTGGAGATAATTAGAAACCCCCATGACCCAAAATAATCAATATGGTAAATGTGCATATCTATTAGATACTTCAACATGTAATGGTGATAATGGAAGTACTATTAGATTAATAACAAGGGGAAAATCATCTATGGCTCAATATTGAGCCTGAACTCTTACCTTCACATTAGTGAATAAGGAAATAATTTCATTGCAAAAGATATATGGATGGAGAACATGATTGTTGGCTTGTTTATGGAGGAAACCCTCACTATCCAAGGGGATGTACACTGAGGCACCAACCGATGGTACATATGTGATCAAGATAACTAGAGTAGAGGGATACAATGGCAATGACAAGCAAGCAAGGTGAAATACCCAGAGTGGAATATGATTTTCATCTTTTGGCGGTGAATGTGGGAGAGGAGAATAGAGTATATCCTTTAGAGTTTACTGAGATAAGGAATGTTATGGATGCTATTTCAGGGAGTAATCAAGGGGAAAGATGGATAAACACAAATCTAAAGTCACCAGATAATCAATTTAATGCTTAGGTAGGAAAATAATGTATTCATGTTCTTTAGGTAATGTGTGTGTAATTTTATGACTATGTATGTATCATGCAACTCCTCTCACCCTAAATAAAATATTTCACAATTTGTTGTAAACATGTACAAAAAGTGTTAGATGTCAATGATCAAATGTTATCATGCTTAAGGTTGTCTAGATACCTATGAATGTTATGGTTATGGTTATGAGTTATATGGTTATGGTTGTTGTATTTTCACCTAATGTAAAAATAATGATTATTGTTATTGCAACACTAGATGGTAAAAGTTATGATGAAAACATCAACCAAGCACAATAAGATAAGAATAGTGCAAGATAATTTATTTTTGACAAGGATGAAAAATAGACCCAAAGTGGGATTGGCTTAATGAATATAAACCATTCAAACATTGTGCATGAATGGTCTTTAGGTGATAAAAAAAGTTTATTGATCACAAGGTGTCAAGTAAGCTCTAAATCCCTTGATTTACAGATAGTCTAAAGGGAACATGGGTGATAGGTGGTGTGAAAGGTAATGGGTGATATGTATGATAACATCATGTGAATTAGTTTTCCCCTTCTATAGGTGACCTAAGAATGGTAATAGATAAGTCCATGTCATATGCTAGATATAGACCGATCAATGCGAGAAGTCTATATGTGAGAACTGATTGTGGCTTCCAAATTATTATGCTACTTAAGAGCTGATTATGGCTTTAGAATTTATTATGATAGTGGGTCTTTTGATTTATTATTATATATGGGAAGATGATTGTGTTTCAAACTATTTTTCACTTTTTCTACATTCAAAGGAAGTAAGAAACTAAGATTAAATGGTCAGGGGTTTGTACATACCTGAATGAAGTTTTTGCACCGTTATCCAGACATTTTAGGGACTCCTCTTTGGCTATGGAGGATGACACCTATAGAGAGAAAGACTTAAACAAAGAGGTTTTTAGATGGATGTAAGGTGGACTGCCAAGCAAAAGCTCGGTCCCAGAAGTGCAAAGACTTCCTTGTGGGATGACAGTCCACTGTTAATAAGTAAAAGTGTCAAAAATAATGAAATGACAGATGATTAGCAAAGAGGAAATTAGATAATGTGTACCTATTTATTTGTAGTTAGTCTTCCATAGTCACCGACGTCAGTTAGTCTGTCGATGTCAGTTTGGTTAAGGTTGCTGACGTCGATTAGTCTATCGACATCGGTGGGGGCAATAATCTTTAGATGGGTCTCAAAGAAAGTCTGTGGTTGACATAGGGACTCTGTGGGTTTAAGGGGTCTGTGCAGGTTTATAGGGAGATGAATAAGGTCTAAGGAAGGAGTCAAGTAGGGGACAGGGTGTCAAAAAAGGGAAAGATATGGGAAAGGCCTCTTAGCATTTCTAGGAAGAGAGTCAAGTGTGGTCTGGTTGATAGCTGGGTCTGGTCTGGTCTACAGTACTTAGAAATAGTAAAAAGAGAACTAATTACTGATGCTTTTTAAACTATAGAAATAAAAGGGTAGATGAAATACTTATCTCTTGCTTGGAGCAGAGCTGGAGGTGTTTGAAATGCTTGTACCTATTATGTCTGTAGCCAGAAGAGCGTTTAGTTGAAGTCTGATGATTGATCTCAGAGAGTTCCTGTTGATGTCTAGGTCTGAGAGCCGAGAGAGGAAGAGAGTCTAAGATAGAATTTTCATTCACGGTTTATGATTAATTGATTCAGCATCTTGGGGGGAAGATAATTCACCTTTGGGTTGTTTTAAGCGACCGACATCGGTGATCCCACCGACGTCGGCCGATTATAACCGACGTCGGTGGATAGAAGGTGGGAAAAAGGGCTAAAATTAGCCTTTTGCCCATTCTTCCAACTGTTAGGGCTAATTGTCATTGGAAAATAGTCGAAGGTGGATTAAATAAGTGTGAGAGGGTTGAAATAGGTCATAAATTAGTCATAGGGTGATGGGAGGCATCCAAGGAGAGGTATCCAAGGTGGGGTGAGGTGTCAGGGGTGATGTGTCAAAGGGGGTGTTATTAATTTAAAATAAGTTATTATTTTAAATTAATAGGTGTGTGGGTTAGGAATGTTTAGAAGTGGATCGAGGGGACCAAGGGGGAGAGAGTCGACCAAGGAGTAGACACAATTTTAGTGTCTACATTTGCCCCTTTTTATCTTGTTGGTTGTTCTGGACGAACTGCAGGACAAAAATAAGAGTAAGTTGCCCCAGGTATGGGATAAGGTCTTTTTTGTCTTGTTGGTTGTTCTAATGAACTGCAAGACAAAAATAAGAGTTGATTTCTATGATTATGGGATGAGGTATTCCCCCTCAAAGCAGGATTCAAGGAAAGGGAACCTAGAATCGGGTGCTGATTTGATAGATAATGGATGGATATGGTGAGGTTTGAGTGTGAACACTGCAATAGTTGAGATTGCACGTATACCACTTCATGAGATGTTCAGGTCAAATTATCATAGGTCAAGGTTGAGGAGTGCCTAAATTGAAATAACTGGGCCCCAACATTTAGTCATAGCTGATTGGGTTATTCGGTCCAAGCTGTAGCTCCAATGGTCATTGTGTTCCAAGTATCCTGGGCTTAGGAAGTGCTCTTGGAAACAAAAAAATGTCACAAGTAGTGGGGATCAACTTGCTCACGATCCAATACTTGTGAGGGTCGTAATGTGGGTTGTAGACAATTTTGGCTAACTATTCATGAAGTAGCCTACATACAATCAAAATAACTAAGGCAAAGTTGTCTCAAAAAATGGTCATGGTCGGAGGAGATAGTTGTGATCTCCATGGTCATTGGTCGAGTCGAGTCGAGATAGATAGTTGGTCCATTAGATGGACGGTCAAAAGAATGGTCGAGCTAACCTCAGAAGATGTCATGTCATCTAAGTGCTACCTACATAGCCCCTGTTCGAAGGGCCTCAGGCCAATGTAGTTCTCCCTAAAAGGGAGGAAGAGGGTTGGTTATGGATGGGGTTAGATGAGGTTAAGTCATGGTTAAAAGGTAAAATGGTTTGTCCATCAAGTAGATGAACAAACGGATGTGGCTAAGCTAACCCCAAAAGATGTCATGTCATCTGAGTGCTGCCTACATAACCCTTGTTTGAAGAGCCTCAGACCAATGTAGTTTAGGCTGGTTGATAGGTTGGTTTGGTCAAGTTATGTTATGGTCAAAGGTAAAATGGTTTGTCCATCAAGTAGATGAACAAATGGATGTGGCCGAGCTAACCCCAAAAGATGTCATCTCATCTGAGTGCTGTCTACATAGCCCTTGTTTGAAGGGCCTCAGACCAATGTAGTTCAGATGAAGAGTTGAAATGGTTGATGATTGGTTTTGGTCATGGTTAAAGGTCAAAAGGGTTTGTCCATCAAGTAGATGAACAAACGGATGTGGCTAAGCTAACCCCAGAAGACGTCATGTCATCTGAGTGCTGCCTACATAGCCCTTGTTTGAATGGCCTCAGACCAATGTAGTTCATGTGAAGAGTCAAAATGGTTGATGATTGGTTTTGGTCATGGTTAAAGGTAATATGGTTTGTCTATCAGATAGACGAACAAATAGATGTGGCCGAGCTAACCCCAGAAGATGTCATGTCATCTGAGTGCTACCTACATAGCCCTTGTTTGAAGGGCCTCAGACCAATGTAGTTCATGCAAAGAGTCAAAATAGTTGATGATTAGTTTTGGTCATGGTTAAATGATGAGGGTATGATGATGTCACAACCTTTTCCATATCGTGTGATGGTGTATTCTATAACATTGGTTGAGGGGGCTTTCATCCCTAGAAATTTTCCATATTAGTAATGGTGTATGCTAAAAATGAAATGAGATTATTTATGCTTTAGCAAGTAATGGTTTATGCTTGACATAAATTGTGTCTGGTCGATAGTTTCCATGTGTATTATTTTCCATAGAAACTATGTGAAATGGACTATATCATGTCAGTGGACTGAAAATGTTTTGGTTTGATTTGGTTTGGTTGGATAATGATTTGGTTATATGTGTGACCAAGATGTATAAGAAGTGAAAGGTACGTTGCTCTTTCATTGACAAGGACCATAATGATTGCATAGATAAGGTTTTTTGCAAACAAAAGCCCCATTTATGCATTACGTCATTGACCATTGGTTGTGTTAGAGAAGTAATCAAATCACTTGACGTTAAGTGAGCTCAAAATCCCTTGAGTATGTTGGGGTGATAGGTTTGATTATGTGAGATGAATGGATGGGGGAACCCTTTTTGGCAAGAATAACTTTGCCCCTTTTATAGGTGACCCTGAGAATGACTATAGACAAGTCCATGACTTTAAATTTGTCAGTCAGTTTTATTTTTATTTATTTTATTTTATTTTATTTTATTTGGTAGACTGATCAATGCGGGAAGTCTACATGGGGATGTTGTTTTGCTTTGTGGTCATGTTGTGAAGCTGATCGATGTGGGAAGCTTCTGAGATAGAGCTATTTGTAGCAAGAGGTTTAGGCATATCCATCCTTCAAGGGAGTGGTCTATATTCTGCTTTATATGTTTTTGAGGGCTTTGAATAGCTGTCCTTCAAGGGAGCAGTCTATTAGTTACAACAATGATGATACAACTATTTTTCAAGGGAGCAGTCTGTATTTAGAGTTTATGACCTTTGAATAGGCATCCCACTTTTATATATTTTTGTTGACTAAAATTTTGGTCATGGACTTGACTATAGAGGTTTAGAGGATTTCCCTTTTATTAATACGAAGCATTCATGCTTGACAAAAGGGTTAACTGATGTTTTTAGGGTTGAGGGTTGAAAAGGAATATGAATGACGATGATGGGAGGTTGCTCAAGGGATCAAGCTCAAGTTAAACATCAAGTGAATAATTACTTGACTAACAGTAGAATGGTCGAAGAGGTAAGGCATAAAGGGGCTTAGGTTCTAATAAGCCCCTGACCCATGCTTGTGCACCATGATGTAAGGTACAAGTCAATTAGGAGAAAACTTGCCCCGTTTGCTTCATTCCAAATTGGTCACATGTTGGAGATGAGTAAGAATTTTGGTTGATGTTTGGTCGATGCTGGGTTGGTTGATGCTTGGTCGAAGCTTGGTTGGTTGATGTTTGGTTGATTAATGTTTGGTTGGTTGATGTCTAGTCTATGCTTGGTTGATGTTTGGTCAAGGCTTGGTTAAGGCTTGGTCGGTTGATGTTTGGTTGATGCTTGGTTGGTTGATGTGTTGTCAATGCTTGGTTGATGTTTGGTCAAGGCTTGGTCGAGGCTTGGTCGATGCTTAGTCGAGGCTTGGTCGAGGCTTGGTCGATGCTTGGTCGAGGCTTGGTCGAGGCTTGGTCGAGGCTTGGATTTTTGGTCGATGCTTAGTTGAGGTTGATGTCGAACATAGTTGTTGCAATCTTGGTGAAGAGTGGTCCAATAATAGCCCAGATAAAGGATGCGCTTGGCAAGCGAGTTACCACTGAAATGTCCCCCACAAATCTTGTCATGGACTTGTTTGATGACATGGGATGTTTTAGTGGTTGTTAGGGATTAGATAAGGAGGCCTTCAAGACCTCGCTTGTAAATAAGTCCCCCTATCATGGTGTAGCGAGCATTGTTCTTGATAAAATCTCACCGTGTATTGCTAGAGAGTTTGGGAGGGATGATATAATATGTCAAGTAGTCCACAAGTCACTTATACCAAGCATCATGTGGACTAATGAGGTTAGGAGGAATTTCCCCCCGTGATGATGGTCGAGACATGTCCAAGATAGAAATATTGGGTTGTGTTGGTTGAGAGGTCTTGACAAATAATGGATATGTCAAAGGTGTAGAAGTCTAGTCTGTTCCTTTATTATTCACAGTTTGGGGTCTGGTGGCCACATTAATAGTGTTGATTTCAAATAAAGGTTGAGGAGGGACCATAGTCTTATGTTTAGGTCCCAATTTAGGTGATGAGGTCTGATAGGTATGAGATGTTGTTGGGAGTTGGTCAAAAATGTGGTCAGAAGAAGACTCAATGTGAGGGGTGTCCTTTGCCAGATGTTGACGGATGACAGCCTTAAGAGTGAAACAATGCTTAGTGTCATGCCCCGGTGTGTGATGATACCAACAAATTTTAGTGTCATCGAACCAAGGTGGTTTTGGTCTGAGAGGCTGGTAAGGCTTGATAGGTGGGAGGATGATGCTAGATAACTATAACAATCGACGTAACATCAAAGCATAAGAACCCTTTAATGGGTCAGCACTCTTCGATGCAGTAGAGGTTGACACTTTCTGTTTAAGAGTTTTTTGGAGGTTTTTCCATGTCACCTTTTTAGTTGGTGGTATGGCCACATGTGGAGATGGCACGTTCTTATTGAGAGGTGTTGGATGTGGGAACAATCCTACTAAAGTAGAAGGATGTGGACCCAGGATAGATGGCAATGGTGAAGGTGGGGAAGGAGTTCTCTGATGAGGTTTAGTATCCTTCTTTGGTTTAGTGTGAGGACTACTATTGTGTGGGGTGAGGTTTAAGTCTACCGTCACTTGTGGGTGAGTGAGGTTGGATGTAGGGCACACACCGAAGGATTTAACCTATTTTGGCATGGTAGATGACTGCAAGGGTTTGGATGAGGTTGTGTGAGGTTTTATAGTTGGTCATTCAAAAGATTGAGGTGATTGTGAGAGAATCGTCACTAGATCTTCTTTGGTCAAAATTGGTGAAGTGATAAGTTCTCTCGGTGGAGAATGAATTAGATAATGTGGCTCTTTAGTTGGGTAGAGCATAGGGATAATCATGGCTTCTTCATGTGGTCAAAGATAAAAAAAAGTATGATCCCCCATTGATGATAAAGAGGATGAAGGCGAGGCCGCTGGCATTTGTGTCATCAAGGCATCCTCCAATATGTGAGAGGTCAAGGTAGATTCTCCCACATGTGAAAGAGGTGTGGATGGAGGATTATCCTCCATTAGTGGAGGCAAAATAGGAGAGGAAGGTTCCTCTACCCATGGTGGAAAAGTAGGAGAAGAAGGCTCTTCTCCCTATGGTGGACAAGTAGGTTGACTAATATCTTTAGACTGTGGAAGAGGTTGGTTAGGAATGGAAGGTGAAACCGTGTTGACTGTGCGTATATTATGCTCTTGGGAGTCACCGGCCATGGTCTGAATGTTGTTTTGCCTAGGGGGATGGTTAGGAAAAGGTTGTCTAAAGATGTCTATGTTTTGGTTAGGTGGCACATTTGGGTTATCCAAAATAAGATCCCCCTTGTTTAGCATGTCTTGGACAATGTTTTTGAAGGTTTTGTAGTTTTTTATGTCATGGCCTTTGACATGGTGATAATGACGAAAGACATTTTCCCTGTACCATGCAGGGATAGGTTTTAAGGGGTCAAATTGGGGTGGTTGAATTTGAGGGAGATTGAGGACCCCCTACTTGACAAGTTTTTCCAACACAGAAGCGTATGATTCTCCAATTGGAGTGTATTGATGCTGTATGTACCATTGTTGGAATTGTCTTGTGATGCTTTGTGATGTGGAGGGTTGAGATTGGTTAGTTGTTGTTGAGGATGGTGATCTAAAGGCCACAGCGTTTGCCACTCCCTTGGGTTTGGAGTGGGAAGAAGAAGGTTTGGATAAAGAAGGGTCATTGGATTTTGCATTGGTATTGTTACTATGGAATTTGACTCTATCCTCTTCGATAGTGCGGAGTTCAAGCTTTCGAGCCATGGTGAAAGCTTCCTCAAAAGTGTGGAATGTCTGAACTCGCAAAGTAGATGAGATGTGCTTGGCACATGCTCTAGAAAAGAGCTCAATGAGCTCAGTTTGAGGTAAGGAGAAGGAGAGTTGGTTAATCAAACCTCTCCAATGGGTGACGAAGTCAACTATTGATTCATCGTCGAATTGTTTGATAGAATATAGGTCTGTGATGTAGACCTTTTTGGTGATGTTGATTGAAAAGTAGTCAAGGAATAGTTGGGCGAGTTGAGTGAATGAAAAGATAGAATGACTGGTAAGGGAGTTATACTAGTCAAGGGCAGCCCCCGAAAGTGTCATGGGGAATGTGCATAGCAATAACGCATCATCATGTGCTATGAGATAACAAGCATGTCTAAATGCTCGTAGATGTTGTTGTGGGTCTTCCTTACTCTAGAAGTGAGTAAATTTAGGAAGCTCCCACTGGCTAGGATATGGTCTAATGGGGACAGAAGGGTGTATGGGTTCATTGCAGACTTATTCATATGAAAGAACATTGCTTGAACTAGAAATGGATGTCTCAAGATTAGACATCTTATCGATCAGCATCTTAATAAGATTAGCTGATGGATTAGCATGAGGGGCACCCCCTAGGTTGTAAGGTACCTTGAAGGTGTTAAGAG
Organism: Torreya grandis; assembly: GCA_037957365.1. Classification (NCBI taxonomy): domain Eukaryota; kingdom Viridiplantae; phylum Streptophyta; class Pinopsida; order Cupressales; family Taxaceae; genus Torreya; species Torreya grandis. The sequence continues at coordinate 1,394,687 of JARHVA010001716.1, forward strand.
GGGCATATGACGTAGTTGGTTGCGCTTGTATAGGTGTAATGTATTGGTAACTCATCATAGGAACTGATGTTGAGGTCAAGGGGGCTTGTGTCGTGAGGTTGGAAGGCATGAGTTGACTAGATACCGCCAAAGGTGGTTGAATGGCAGCATTGGTAAAAGGATGGGTAGTCACTCCCGTGTTTATAGGCACAAGAGTGTGTGGAGTTGAGACAATCAAGTTTTTAAAATGTGATGAACTTGGTTGAATTGAAGAGTCTCGCATTTGGCTCTTAGCGAGATAGTGTTGGAGAGCCTTGACCTTATGGTCAAGGAATCTCTCAAAATTTTGATCGCCGTTAGGAACAATTAGAGATTGATCGAGGGTTGACTGGATAGGAGAATATTCAGTGTCTGAAGTACAATCCATTAGGGGACTTGATATGAAAGTGAAGGTGAGAGTGGTTATTGCCTTGCGTGGTCAACAAGAGTTTTGGTTTGACTATGTGTCAAAACCATTCAAGGCAAAACAGGTTCAAGTTCCAGAAACTATGTACTTCAGCTCCAAAAAACTAGAAGGTGTGTTTAACAGCCAAAAAAAAAGTCAGGTTTTAGGCTTGCTATTTTGGAAGAAAAGTTGTTGACAGTGATCGACGTCGATATAAAAACTGATGCCGGTGAAAAAAAATTTGCCGACGTCGGTGGAAAAACTGATGTCCATTACTGTGTTGTTGGGAAGGAAGAAAAAAAGGTTCTAAGTTGTTTGAAGCTCAGAAAAATGCGTCCTCACTAACTCAAAAAATAGATACAGACAAAAAAATAGATGAAGACAAGCAGACCCTAAACGTTAATTCCTAAGAATAAATTTTAGAGTCGTGTTGGCTTATGCCTTAGAAGAGTGTGTTTGGGAAGTTGGCTTGTAGAACGGGTCCTAGAAGAAGTAGTCTAAGGCTGGTTTTAGGTTAGTTTTAGTGCTCAAGAGTTTGTGTTAGGTTTCGTACGTAGCCTGGTGCTAAGGAGAAAGCTCCCCTCACTTCACAAGCCCAGAGATAAGCTAGGTCACTTAGCCAGTATATACTTCCCATAGAGTTTATACTCTGCTAGAGAATAGAGTGGGCTCTCCCCTTGGTAGTGATGTCCAAGTAGGATTGCCAGGAAGGGTAAGGTATCCACTAGGTGATGAAACCCTAGTCAGACCTTGTCTCAGGTATGTTTAGATGTTTGATTTGTGAAAGTGGTCTAGTTGTGTAACATAAGTGCACTACTCTTTATTCATAATGTGTTTTAAGTTACTAGATGTGAGAGCTAAGTATGCATTCAGGCAGAAATGAAATGCAATAGATTTTAAGCCCAAATTGAAATGTGTGTGTTCAGATGCAAACAAGTTGAGAAAAGGTTAAGAGTATGACTTTAATACTCTAAGATGCAAGAAGGAAGGGTGATAAGAAGAAAAAGAAAGATTCTTTTTAACTTTGCTTATGGTGACATTTTGAAAGAGATAGAAGAAAAGGATGCAAGAAGAAATCTAATGCACCTATATGAATGTTTTGTTTTAGAATAAAAATTATGAACCCAAGGAAAACTCCTAGGGTCCCACCGAGTGTGCCAGAATGTTTCAAACTATTTTTCACTTTTTCTACATTCAAAGGAAGTAAGAAACTAAGATTAAATGGTAAGGGGTTTGTACGTACCCAGATGAAGTTTGCGCACTGTTATCAAGACATTGTAGGGACTCCTCTTTGGCTATGAAGGATGACACCTATAGAGAGAAAGACTTAAACAAAGAGATTGTTAGATGGATGTAAGGTGGACTGCCAAACAGAAGCTCGGTCCCAAAAGTGCAAAGTCTTCCTTGTGGGATGACAGTCCACTGTTAATAAGTAAAAGTGTTAGAAATAAAGAAATGATAGATGATTATCAAAGAGGAAATTAGATAATGCGTACCTATTTCTTTGCAATCGGTCTGCCACAATCACCGACATCAATTACTCTGTTGACGTTGGTTTGGTTAAGGTTGTCGATGTTAGTTAGTTTATCGACGTCGGTGGGGGCAATAATCTTTGGATGGGTCTTAGAGAAAGTCTGTGGTCAGCAGAGGGACTCTATGGGTTTAAGGGGTTTGTGCAGGTTTACAAGGAGACAAATAAGGTCTAAGGAAGGAGTCAAGTAGGGGACAGGGTGTCAAAAAAGGGAAAGATATGGGAAAGGCCTCTCAACATTTTTGAGAAGAGAGTTAGGTGTGGTCTGGTTGATAGCTAGGTCTAGTTTGGTCTACAGTACTTAGAAATAGTAAAAACAAAACTAATTACTGATGCTTTCTAAACTACTAAAATAAAAGGGTAGAATAAATACTTATCTCTTGCTTGGAGTAGAGCTGGAGGTGTTTGAAATACTTGTACCTATTGTGTCTGTAGCCAAAAGAGAATTTAGTTGAAGTCTGATGATTGATCTCAGAGAGTTCCTGTTGATGTCTAGGTCTGAGAGCTGAGAGAGGAAGAAAGTCTGAGATATAATTTGCATTCACGGTCTGTGATTGATTGATTTAGCATCCCAGGGGGAAGATAATTCACCTTCGGGTTGTTTTAAATGACCGACGTCGGTGATCCCATCGGCGTCGGCTGACTATAACGGACGTCGGTGGCTAGAAGGTGGGAAAAAGGGCTAAAATTAGCCTTTTGCCTATTCTTCCAACTGCCAGGGCTAATTATCATTGGAAAATGGTCGAAGGTAGATTAAATAAGTGTGAGAGGGTTGAAATAGGTCATAAATTGGTCATAGGGTGATGGGAGGCATCCAAGGAGAGGTATCCAAGGTGGGGTGAGGTGTCATGGGTGATGTGTCAAAGGGGGTGTTATTAATTCAAAATAATTTATTATTTTAAATTAATAAGTGTGTGGGTTAGGAATGTTTCAAAGTGGATCAAGGGGACCAAGGGGGAGAGAGTCGACCAAGGAGTAGACACAATTTCAGTGTCTACAGATTGATGCAAGAAGCTTCCAAAAAATTTCTCTACTTTTGATAAAGTTAAGTTATCCATCCTTCAAGGGAGTGGTTTAATCTTATTGGTTTTTTTTAATGTTCTTGATAGCTATCCTTCATGGGAGAAATATACCTTACATTTGGCAATTTTATTTTATTATTATACAGTTGTCCTTCAAGGGAATAGTCTGCAATGCTTAAGATATTAACCCAAGTAATAATTTGGTATCCAAATTATGTTTAGATAAAATGTGTTTAAAAATGGAGAAGTCTAATTAGGTTTATAGGTTTAACTTTATGAGGGAAAAACTTTAACATAAGAAGGTCAATGATATGTGAAAGGGTGTGGTTTTGAAAGACAATGACCATGGGATTCCATCTTGTTAGAAATGAAAAGTATCCATGAGAACCATGCTATGGGTAGAGCTATGGTACAAACATTTTAGGATTAGGCTATGACTATGATGGTTAATCACATGGTTCTATGTTGTAATTAATTATCCTCAAAAGGAGAGGAGAAATATGGGTGAAGGTTAAAATTTTGTAATCAAGGGATGAACTTACGTTAGACAAAAGGAGTGATCTTGATCATTCTTTAACAAAAACCTAGACACAAATGTGAAGTGTTGAGGGGCTTAAGTTCTAGTTTACCTTTGAGAGAGGAAAAATGATAAGATCCTGATCCATACTTATGGGTAATGATGTAGGGTCCAATCTAATAGAAAGCAAACTTTCCTTGTTTACTCTTTTCCATGTTGGTCACGTGTTGGTTGTCCTTTAGGATGAGGTCACTAATATTGAATTCCCATTGTTTGAGGTGTTTTTTATAAGCACATTTGATATAATATTGATAGATACAAAGGTGATTGAGGGCTACTAAACAATGCTCATCAAGTAACTCAATTTGAACTAAATGGTACGGATGAAAATCTTCCTTATAAGTAAGCTCTTGCAAAGATATGCAAAGAGAGGAGATTTGGACTTCAAGAGGAAAGACTACCTCGATTTTGAATACTAAATAGAAAGGGGTAGAACCCTTAGATGTTTAAATGCTATTACAATAGACCCATAAAGTAAATGGGATGTGAAAGTGCCAATCTTGACCTAAAGAAGTGATGGCTTTGGTGAGCATTTTGTTAAGGATTTTATTAAAGGATTTCACTTGTCCATTTTATTGTGTATGATAAGGTGAGGAAATGATTAACTTGATGCCAAATTCATCATATAACCCTTAAACCTACTTGTTTTTGAAATATTTACCATTATCGGTGATGATTTTCTGAGGAACACCCAAGAAGTAGATGATATGATGGTTGATAAAGTCTAAAATATTCTCCACTTTGGTCAAGATAAGAGGGATAACTTCTACCCACTAGGTGAGATATTTGGTAGTTGTGATGATGGATCTATGTTATTGTGAATAATGGCAGTTAATTTCCCTGATGAGATTGATCCCCCATTGGGATAAAGGCTAGAAGTCCTTAGATACATGGAGGCTATTGACTAGAACATGATGTAAATTAGCATGCTATTGATATTTTACACATTTTTTTACATAATAAAAATAGTCTTGGTTGAGTGTGATCCAATATTATCCAAGGTTAAGGATACATTTAGTGACTACTAGGCCATTAAAGTGTCCCCCATAGATCCCATCATATGTTTCCTTGATGGCATGGGAAGCTTCATGGTTGTGTAGGCAATGAAGAAGGAGACCATCAAAACCACATTTTTAAAGGATTCCCCATAGGATGGTGTAACAAGAGGTACTCTAAACAAAGTCTCTTCTGGCATTCCTAGAGAGGTTAGGAGGAACGATGCCTGGGTTAAGGTAGTTAAGAGTTTGGTCATACCAAATATTGGGTGAGGATTACTCTAAACTAAAAATAGTAGGGAGATCATATTAGTTATTGGAAGGAGTGGTAAAATGATGAATGGTGATAAGGATTTTGGAATTGGAAGGTTGAGAAGGGATCTAAGAAGTAAGGCAAGTCATCATATCTATAAATTTATTAGTAGATCGAGGAACAAATTGGAATACATAATGTTTGAATGATGTTAAGAGTTTGTCAACTAAAATTTTATATTTTTTCAAAACATCATTCTTAAATTGATAGGATCCATTGACCTAGTTGACCATGAGCTGGGAATCACCAAAGATATGGATTGTCTTAATTCCCAAGGCTAGAGTAGTTTGGAGACCTATCACTAGGGATTCATACTCAACCATATTATTAGTACATTCAAAGTCAAGTTTAAAGGAGAGAGGAAGGGGTTCACCATCAAGATGAATGAGGATAAATCCAACACCCCCTCCTTGTTGGCACTTTGATCCATTGAATAACATGGTCATTTGGTAGGTTATGCCATCCTCTTGAAAAAGAGTCACAATGGCTTCATTTAGAAATTCAAGAGGAGGTGGTTGGTTGTTTGTTAAAGAAGCTTTATCCAATTGATTAGTAATGCCCTACCCTTTAATTGACTTATATTATGGAAATTAAAAGTTGAATTTAGATAGGAGTATAAGCCACTTAGCCATATGTTTATTTTGGTATGGTTTAGAGTGCATGTACTTGAGTAGGTTGGTATTAGTGATGACATAGGTTTTATGGTTAAGATGGTAGTGGTAGAGTTTAGTTTCTATTAAGGTCAATGCTAAGTAGATTTTCTCAGTATGTGTATACCAAGTCTCATATTCTACAATCATGTGGTTAATGTAGCATATGTCTTTCTCTTTGTGTTGTTCATCTTGATGAGCCAACATTGTCCCTAGTGAATGGCCAGTGGTAGAGATATATAGGTAAAATGGGTGGTCATCCTTAGGAGGGGTAAGGATAGATAATTACAAAGGGTACTATTTGAGATAATTAAAATCCTTTTGATAATCATCATTAAATTTTAAAGAGACGTCCTTCTTTAGAAGGTGATAGAAAGGTTGGCATTGGTCTAAAAGTTGGGTTTTAAAATGATGAATGGATTGAATTTTTCCCTGTAGGCTATAGAGTTGCTTGAAGTTAGTTGGAGGAGGCATGTTAAAAATTGCTATAACTTTAGTAGGGTCTACTTTGATTTCATGAAGAGAGATGATAAAGCAAAGAAGCTTTCCTAAAAGGACCCCAAAAATGCATTTCTTGGGATTAAGGAAAACATGATAATGGATGAGACATTCAAATATGATTATAAAACCATTCTAGTGATCTATTTAAAGTTTTTATTTCATACAAAGGTCATCAACATAATCTTCTAAAATCTTATGGATGATAACTTGGAAGATATAATTCATGACACATTGGTAGGTTACACCAGAGTTCTTTAACTTGAAAGGCATGAATCTATAGAAAAAGGTCCCCAAGGGGTGGCATAGGTGGTTTTATGTTGATATTCAAGAGAAATCAAGATATGATTATAACCCCAAAATCTATCCATGAGATATAAAATCTCATGGCCAGCCATGAGATCAACAAGCTGGTCAATGTTAGGTAGAGATGATTCATCCTTGGGGAAGGTGAAGTTAAGGTCACAAAGTTACACATAAATGTGGAGACCCCTAGTGACTTGGTGATAGGTACAATATTTGAGACCCATTATAGGTATTAAATAGGTTGAATGAATTTTAAAGAGAGGAGACACTAAAGCTCTTCTTTGACAAGAAGGGTTATGAGAGGATACATGCATCAAAGTTTCTATTTAATAGGCTTGGCATCATGATGAATGACTATGTTATGGGTAGCAATGGTGGGGTCAATCTTGAGCATATAATTGTAAGACCAAGCAAATGATATGTTATAATCTTGGAGGAAAGAGGAGAAGTCTATAAGTCCCTAACCATTTAGTGATTGGCCCAATTTTACAATGCAAGGGTTATCTAGGGTTCCCAAGTTGATATCCATGGTGGATTCATTTGACATGGTCAAGGCTTCAAGAGGAATGGATTTGTGGATATAAGAATCCCTCACACCAAGGTAGGTAAGAATGGGATAATCATCTTGATGTTGGATGGTGTTGATGGTAAGATAATTCTATCATTTTAGGGTGTACAAGTGGAAGGACTTTTATTTGGCCACCATTTTGGTAGATGAGAGGGCCCAAACTAATGATATTGGATAGAAAAAAAAATTAGGGGGATGATGTCAAGATTTGTAGGTAGGGAAAGTGGTTAGGTTGGTGAAGATGGGATATATTCCTCCATTGTGACAATGGGATTGGGTGAATTGGTGGGTTCTTTAGGTGGTTCATACCCAAGGCCAAATGACTCATGAGGTTATAAAGTTTTGATATGGGGTAAATCATAAGGTGCTTGTTAATAGAAACCAAGGCCAAATCCTCACCAAGCACATCTATGAAGATAAAACTTAGAAAACTCTAGTTTTCTAAGATAATAAAAGTTAGAGGTAAATGGTTGGATGGATTAAGTAGTGGTAAGGGATAGAAGTGGCCAATAAATTCCCCCATAAATGAAATTTATTTGATGGTTAAAGAGCCTGAAGAGGATAATGGTTCTAATGTTAGGTTCATAAGAAGGGTCATGCCTGAGATTCCCATATTACTTGGGAGTAAAGAAGGAATTCAACACTAAAATTATATATTCCCCAAGTGAAATACATTGGAATGTGGTTACCATGGGGTTTTCTAAAAGAATCTACGAAGAAGGGATAGATGAGCTAGTAGAAGCTTCATCAAAATTTAGTGTGGAAGTGTCATAGGTTTTGATTGGTGGGGTTATGTCACTAGAAGATGGTTGTGAGGTAGATAAAGGATGAAGTATGATGTCATTAGGCCTATATGTCATATTGTAAAATTTGAAAGGACTAGGGTTAGCCTAGATAGTCACAACTTACCCTTCATGATCAAATTTGACACATTAATGTAAGTTGGAAGGGATATAATTCATGGCATGAATCCAAGGGCACTAGAGAAAAACATTGTATTAGAATTCTCCTTACACAACATAAAAATTTTAAGAATGGTATGGTGTTCTACATAGATATGGAGGACAACTGTGCCTAAGGTAGTAGCCATGGTATCATTGAAATAATGAAGGATTATTGTGATTTTAGATATGATGTTCATGGGTAAGTGCAGTTGGTCATAGGCATGGGAGGAGATAATATTTATGTTATCTCTTCCATAAATCATCACCCTTTTGATGCAGGTTTGATTAATTTGTGTCATAATGAAGAGGGGGATTAGGATCCTTTGGATGAATGGAAGGTATTTTCAAATCTTTGAAGATGACAAGGTTGGAAGTTTGAAGGGACCTAACAAAGGTAGTGAGAGGTTGAGGTTCATTGGGTTGGACCTCGATGGATTGCAAGGCTCCTATGAGTGCTTGGTGATGATGGGAGAGGTAGAGACTAACTCATATAATCTCATTTTTACTAGATTTTGATGAAGTTGATTGAGAATAGATTTTTGAATGGATATTGCATATGGGTTAGGGTATGGAGGGATAGATGGGGAGGCACATAAGATAGAAACCTTGGGTTTGTTCAAAGATAGAGATGGTTGGGTATTGTTTGCTTGGGAGTTCAGGGAAGGGTATGTCTAGGGAATATATGCCTTAGCCTTCCCTTTATCTTTATGTTGGGCCTGAGATCAGGTAACCATGTGAATAGTGTGGATAAGGGGGTTTTATAGATTGGGTGGTTGCTCTGGTTCCTTCTCTTTAATTTTTGGTGAGACTAAATATTAGATTGGTTGAGTTGGTGGTTAGATTGGCAATGGGGATGGAAGTTTGTCTGATAATAAATCATCATCTTCATATAGGCTATTAAAAAGTGTTTGGAGAGCTTTACAATTTTTTATGTCATGTCCTAGTGCCCTATGCTATGCACATATCAAGTTATCATTGAACCAAGAGGGTTTTGTAAATTAAATATTAAAGGGTTTGATGGGTGGTAAGCTTAAGGAAGAAGTTTGCAATAATCATTAGAGAATGGTTAAGTAAGATTTGGCTAAAAGAGGTAGAATTTTAGTAGTTTTTGTTTTGGGTGTTGAAGTATAAAGTTGTGTGGATGTAGGTTTGGTGGTAGGTGTCTTGGGTAAAGTGGTATGCTTGGTTGACAATTTTGGTTTAGGTAAGATGGTTGACAAGCTGGAGGTGGAGGAGGGAAAGGTAGGTAACTTATAAATTAATGGTGTAGTGAGGAAAAGTGTCTTAGAAATTAATTATGAAGATGTGACCAATAAAGGTGTTAGGGTTTTTGTAAAAATTATGGACTTCATGTTCAAGGTAGATGGATGACGACCCAAAATGGAGAACAAGGTTGAGGGAGGTAAAATTCAAGGTTTTGGGCCTTTTGGTGGTTTTACTTCTTTGGTTGTTTTAGTTGTTAGTTTTGGAGGGGATTTGGTCACTTTAGTTATCTTTGTGGGTTTAGGTTTTTGAGGGTCAATTAATTTGGAGGAAGATTTAGTTGGTGAGGTAGGGGTTTTAGTTGGTTTATAAGGGCTAAGATGGTCTACCAAAGAAGGGGTTAGAAGTTCTAGTTTGGTTCCCTTACCTTTGTCTTGACCTCTGATAGAAGGTTCCAAAATTAGAGGTTTGGAGGTTGGAGTTATGTTTTCTTATGAGATAGATTCCAAAGAGGGAGTGGATGTTTTTATAATAGGGGAGGTAAGTGTGGTATCCTCTAATGGAGGTGTGGGTATAGTGTTTTCCTTTGTTTGGGTGTCCAAAATAATATAAGGTAGTTTATTCCCTTCCATTAGAGGGATAAAGAAAGAGGTGGTAGAGGTAATAATTTATTCAACAATGAGTTTACAATAACCACATTAATAGTATGTGCTTCATGAGATAGGTCTAGTTTATTGTCATCATAAGGGGTAAAAGGATCATGATTAGGAAAAGGCTTATAAAATATATCAAGGGTATAGCTTAGTGGTGCATTGGGATTGTCCAATGTAAGCTCCACCTTGTTCATGAGGGATTAGACAAGGTATTTGAAGGTGTTACACCTATTAATGTCATGTCCTATGACTTGGTGAAAGGTACAATGGTCATTCTCATTATACCAACCTGATATGGGGTGAGAAGCATCAAACTATTGGGGTGGTTTAATTTTTGGAAGTTGGATGATATTGGATTTTAGTAACCTTTCCAAAATAGAAGAATAGGGCTCCCAAATTAGAATTAATTGCTTATGATTATTCCAATTTTGGTTTCTTTGGTTTCAGTTTGAATAATTAGAGGAGTCAAAGGTTTGGTTCCTTGGGTTCTATTGGTTGGTAGATGGCAGTGGTATGGCTTTGAGGATAATGGAATTAGTGGTTTCTTTGTTTTTAGTGTTGGGATTAGTTTGGTTGTTTGGTTTGGAATTAAAGGGCTAATTGGGTTTGTAAGTTAGGTTTTTATTTTTCAACTTTAACCTTCTTTCATTAATGGCTCTATTTTCTAGTTTACGAGCTATATAAAAAGCTTCATCAAAGGTCCAAAATATTTGGACACGTAATGTGAATGAATATGCCCAAGTGAAGAGCTCTATAATCTCAAGTTGAGGTAATGAAAAGGAAATTTGGTTGATTAGGCTCCTCTAATGAGCCACAAAATTAGTAATAGATTCATCTTTGAATTACCAAATGGGGTAGAGGTTGGTAATAGAAAATTTCTTGGATATATTGATCTAAAAGTGATCCAAGAAGTTTTGGGCTAATTGGGTGAAAGATAGGATGGAATGTTTGGGTATGGAACTATACCAATCCAATGCTGGTCTGGATAATGATATATGAAAGGTACATAGGAGAAGTGCATCATTATGGGCAATCAAGTAGCATGAATGCCTAAATTCTCTTAAATGTTGTTGAGGGTCTTCCTTATTGTTAAACTTGGTAAATTTTAGAATTTCTCATTGGGATAGGTTAGGTTTTATGGGGACCTAAGGGTGAATAGGCTCATTGTAAATTTGATCATAAGATAGGAGATTATTAGCTCTGGAGATGGATGACTCAAGGGTAGTCATCTTATCCATGATCAACTTCATGAAATCTACTTGAGGTTATTGGGATGTATAGTTATATGGTATGTTTTATTGAGGTTGGGCAATGTGTGAATAACTAGTAGATGGTTGAGATGACTCCATGTATTGGTATGTGGTCCTTAGAGGTTGGGTGGAAAATATATATTAGTATGTGGATGTTAATGGTTGAGTATATGTCGATGGTTGGGTAGTGGGCATATGCCCCTATGGGTAATGGATATAACTAAAGGTCACTTGTTGGGTAGGAGTGGTAGTTGGGTTAGTGGTTAATGGAAGGGTGGTGATCCTTGTGTTAATCTATGGTTACATGGAAGGTATGGACACCACAAGGAATGCAAACAATGTAGTGTTTGATGAATCACAGGTAACTAGAGGAAAATGGGTGGTGCTAGAGGTAGACACTCTTATTTCAAGGGAGTGATTAGTAGGAGGCAAAAGGGTAGTTATAGTTTAGGTTGGTGGGTTAGTTTTGAGGGAGTTATTAGTTGATGATAATATTTAGGAAACTATAGATTGAGTATTTATTGTGGTAGTGGAGTTATTCCCTATGAGATGGAGAGGCATGACATAAGGTAGATCTATGGGTGGGGTCAAAACTAGGATTTGGTAAGACATGGTTCTTAAGTAGTGTTGTAAGGTTACGTGGTTATTATTTAGAAAAGTGGAAAAATATGTATCTCCTAGGATAACCTGAGTAAGAGATCCTAGAGAGTGAGGGGATTCTATGGGTTTGGAAGTGTGTTCCATTGATGAAGAGGTGGAAGTTGGTGATGGTTGATTTAGTAGTGGGTTTTGTTCCTTGAGGTCTTTTTGTTGTTGGCGAGTGAGAACCATACAAGAAGGTAAGAAAAGGATGATACGATCTCACACCTCAAATAAAGAAAAATAGAAAAAGACTCAAGGTAAATAATTCATTCACTAAGAGTATGTTAAATCCTAGGATTCTTTTTGATCTCTCTTTTGGCTTATGCCTTAAAAAAGGATGAAGAGGAAATTGGCTTGATAGATCTTTAACAAGGTAGTCTATGTTTGGTTTTAGGTTTATGTTTAGGTGCTCAAGAAGAAGTTTATATTGGATCAAGTACATATCTTGGTGCTTGGTGATTTATCCCCTCACTTCATGATCCCACAGCCAGTGTAGGCATGTAGCCAATATATACTGATTATCAGAGTTTATACTCAATCAAAGAGATGAGTTGGTTATCCCCTTGGTGATTAAATCTAAGTACGATAACTAATAAATGGTAAGGTGATCTAATAAGTGATGAAATACTAGTCAAGCCTTGTCTCAATTGAGTTTTATGTTTTTTTGTACAAGTGGTTTGGTTGTGTAGCATTTGTGAACTACAGTTACTTTACTTTGCTTAATTAATCTAGGTGAATTAGAAATAAGCAAGCAAATAATGGATGCAAGGTTTATTTTAAATCCAAAATAAAAGTTTAGATTTATTTAAATGCACACAAAATATCTAAATTCAATACAAATTCAAGATGAAAATGCAAGTCCTAATCCTAGGATGATTTCTCTTTTTATTTCTTTTTAGAAAATGCAAGGAAAATAGACTTTAACTTTATAAAACAAAAATGTAACTAAAACTTGTGTTTTTATTTTTTATTAAGAAATAAGAAAAGCTTAATTTTCTTAGAATGAAAATAAATTACCTTCACTAATTAAACTATAAATTTCCTAAAAAATCTATGAACCCAATAAAAATAAAGGGTTCCATTGGGCATGCCAAAATGTTTCTATCTAATTTTTGCTTTTTCTTAAGTGTGAAAAGAAGAAACTAGTGGAGAAGGGTGTGTAGAAGAATACCTGTTTGAATGTCCATGTGTTGAATCCATAATTTTTGAGAACTCATCTTTGGATAGGGAATAATAACCTGCAATAAAAAATCACTACCACAAAACTTATTGTTTAGACAAGTAATATGATGGATTTCATAGCGTGAGCTAGATCCTAGAAGTAAAAGCTTTCCAGGAGGTTATCAATCGACCTTATTTAAACACTTAAGTTGGTAAATGAAAATAAAAATATTTGCACAAAATTATATAAAACTAAAACTAAGAACATAAAATAATATAAAATTAATTAATAAAACAAAATGCTTTGCTTAGATGGCTAAAATAAAGCAACTAGTTTAAATAATGCTAATGCTGAAAATCAGTTAAAACAAAGTTGTGGCTTTTGGTTTGGATTGATTTGATAAAGGTCAAAATAATGATTTGGTTGGGGTTTGGAAATGTTTGAGATGGTTAAGGTAAATATGTTCAAGAAAACAAGAAGGATAAATGTTCAAAGAGAGGGCCAAGAAGGCAAAGGGGCAAATGGTCAAAATGAGGCCAAGAAGGCAAAGGGGTAAAGGGTGATCAAGAAGGCAAAGAGATGAGGGTGAGAGGATAAAACTACAAGAGGGTAAGTAAGGAATCAAGTGAAATAATAAGGCCAAATGGAAAGGAATAAATAAATTAAAATAGCTAAACAATAAGATTACCTCAATTCTTGAAGATGTTTGTTGATGAAGATTGGATTGTTGAAGATCCTTAATGATTTTAGCAGAGTTTCGTTGCTTCATGATCTTTTACTCAAAGATGTGGATGACTTCAAAAATTATAAACTCCTTAAAAAACTTGAAATAAGATGTTAATAAAAGAATACTAACTTCTCACTTAACCTTGGATGAAGGAAATGGGGGGTATTTATAACATTTGTTGTCAATAGACATGCCAAAAGAGGAATAGTAGAAGTATGGGACCATTTTCCATGTGTTGCATGAACGATTCAAAGATGAGGTTGGTGACTCTCCCATATTACACATGAATCTAATTTTTAATGGGAATCATGTAGATGGATTTAAATGAGACTAAAGACTTTTTACCACCCTTACTTATCTTCATTCAAGAAATTAAATAAATGACACACAAAATGTGGTGCCATTTTCCATGTTGTGCATGAATTAGTCAAAAATGAGAAATATGCGGGTTCCCATTTGGGTTGGTGATTCTCCCGTTTGGGTTGGTAAGTTTCTTATTTGGGTTAAAAAGTCAAAAATGGGTGCCCTTTGTCTTTCCTAAAGCACTAAAGAGGTAGGTATCTCATTTTGAAGGCTAATTTGATGTGTGAAGGCAAATATACATGTTGAATGATGGATCCTTAAGGGTAAATTCACCATATTTCAAGGGGGGCCTTGTGATGCTTAAATGAGGTCATTAAGCACCTTGGGAAAGGGTCCTAGGTGGGGGTATGATGTCCCACATCAAGCCACCTCACTTATAAGCCATGCCACTTACCATATCACCCTCCATGTCACTTTTCATGTCACATGCTATATCACTTGTCATTTCTCTTGCCATATCACTTATCATGTCATCATGAATAGTGATAGTGGGTCCCACAATTAATAGTACCTTCAAATAATATTTTTGAATAGGAGAATTTTGATTTGGTTAGGTTAAGAAGGGTTGGTTAAGGGTTAATAAGGTTTAGGGGGTATTAATGTATTAGTAATTGAAAACTATAAGTGTGTATTTTTCTAGTGTCTATAGTAGGCAATGGTGAAAAAGGGGGATGTAGCTCATCAAGATGGATAGACGGTATTTCTAAATCCTTGAAGGTGACAAGGTTGAAAATTTGGAGAGTGCCAACAAAGGCTACTAGAGGTTAAGGGTCTTCAGGTTGGACATCTATTGATTACAATGCCTCAATCATTACTTGGTGATGATGGGGTGAAGTAGAAATCAACTCATATAGGCTCATCTTTGCCAAGGTTTGGTGAAGTTGTTTGAGAACCAATCTATTGATTGATTTAGAGGGATTGGATTCAAAGGTACCCAAGATATCTACCTTAGGTTTGGATGAAGGTGAAGGTGCTTAATGTTGACTTGGTTGAGAGGTGGAATATGGGCATGTCCATGTCCATGTGATGGACACTTTATCCTTCCCCTTATCTTCTTGTTAAGTGTGTGATTAGGTGACCACATAGATAGTATAGGTAGAGGAAAGAGTTGGGGTAGGAGATTGTTCTGGTTCCTTGACACTCTAAGGTGATAACGGGAGAGTATGTAGGCATTGGTTAATGGTCATTATTTGTTGGATTAGTAGTAGGATCATGGGGGGTTCATATAATAGTAGATCACCCTCATCATAGAACTGATGGATAATGGTTTCAAGATCTTTGTAGTTATCTATGTTGTGATTGGGTGTCTTATGATAGTATCATACTTGGTGGTCATTATACAAGATGATTTTTTGACCAAGAGGGTCAAATGGCCTAAAAAAAGGTAAGGTAAAACAAGTGGCTTCTATTAACCTTTGGAAAATAGTCAAGTAGGATTTAGATAAAGATGAAGGTGGTTTAGAGGTTTTTGCCTTAGTTGGTGAAATGGAAGTATTTTTATGAATAGGTTTGGTGGTAGATAATTTTGGCAAGATGTTGTTATTAGTTGATGTTTTTGGTTTTGGTAAGGTAGAAGTTGATAAATTGGAGGTAGGAGGTTTTAGGGTAGGTATTTTAGTCATTGATGGCTCGATGAAGATGGGTGTGTTATACACTAATTATGATGGTGTAACCAAAAGTGATGCTTGGGATTTGGTTGAAATAGTTAGCTTCCTAATAAAAGTAGAGGGATGAGGCCCCAAAATAAAGGGTAAGGTTAAGGGAGGTAAAACTTTGGCCTTGTGGCCTCTTGGGGGTTTTACCTCCTTAATTGGTTTGATTTGGTGTTTGGTAAGGTTAGCTTTACTTTCATGTATGGGTGATTAAGGTTATATGTAGGGAAGACACTAAGTAATTTTTTTGGTTTGGTTGAGGTGATAGAGGATGTTTTGTTATTTTAGTATTTGGTTGCTTTATATGGTTTATAAGTGGTTGGGTTGGTAGAGGTTTTTATTAGTCTGGTTGATAAGATAAGGGCTTGGATAACATAAGTGGTGGGTTGGTTTGTTCACAAGGTGGTTGAAGGTTCTAGTTTGGTGATGTAAGGGATATCCAATTGTTTCCAAAATGTCTCTCAATTCATGTCAGGTTTGGAGACAAATTCTAACCTCTGAACTAGTCTAGAGAACATTTTATAGACTGGTATTGTTCCTTGGGTAGTGGGATCAAAAGATAAACCCATAGGCTAAGAAAGGGGGATGGTGACCTCATATTTTACTCAATAAAAGGATGTAAGGTTTATATAGGTGGTTATTCTATGGGAGGTGTAGGTGTGGTGGTTTATTCTCTGGGAATGCTCTCCAAAATGGAAGTAAATTACTTGGTAGTTGAAGGAGAAGGTAAAGTGGTGATGGTTTCTTGTTCTGGTATGTCAATTGAAAGAGGGGTTGATGACTCCACTACCTCAATAAGTTGAGGAGGGGAAAATGTTACTTCCTTAGTTTGGGTCTCCAGAAGAGGACAAGGTAACTCCACTACCTCAATAAGTGGAAAGGCTAAAGAATAGGTAGATTGGGTCATAGGTTCTTCAACAATGAGTGTGTCAAGAACCATATTGATAGTATGGACATCATTATAACACTCAATTTTATTTATATTATTTTTGGTAAGTACATGATTATGGAAAGGTTTTATAAAAATGTCAAGGTCTTGGTTTGAAGGTGCATTGGGGTTATCCAACACAATCTCTCCTTTGTTAATGAGAGTTTGGATAATGATTTTAAAAGTATTACATCTACAATGTCATGCACCACCACTAGATGGAAATCACATAGGTCATTTTAATTCTACCATAGAGGTGTAGGATCAGAGGAATCAAATTATTGAGGTGGTTTTATAGGATGAATTTTTATGATATTAGCCTTCAATTACTTCTCTAAGATCAAAGCGTAAGATCCCCAACTAGAGTGAATTGCTTCTAATTATTTCAGTTTTGGTTTCTCATGTTTTGTTTTAAGGAGCTAGAGGAGATTGGTTGATTTATAGATGGTAAAAAAGTGGTCTATGGACAACCACATTCATAGTTTCCTTTATCTTGGCATTAGTATTGGTTTAGTTACTTGGTTTAGAGGAAGAGGCCTTATTGGTCTTGTAGGTAGAGTTTTTATTTTTCAATTTTAAATTTCCTTCATTGATGGATTTGTTCTATAGTCTACACAACATGGTAAAAGATTATTAAAATGTTATGAATATTTGTACATGCAATGTATATGAGATGTGTTTGGTACATGCCCAAGCAAAAATTTCTATCAATTCGGGTTGGGGTAAAGAGAAGGAAAATTGATTGATTAGGATTCTCTAATGGGATACAAAATAAACAATAGATTCATCATCAAATTTATGGATAGAGTAAAGGTTAGTGATGGAAACTTTATTGGAGATGTTTATTGAAAAGTGATCCAAGAAAGTTTAGGCCAACTAGGTGAAGGAGAAGAGAGAGTTTTTGGTTATGTAACTTTACCAACATAATATTAGAATGGACAGGGACATGGGGAAGATATGAAGAAGGAGGTAATCATCATAGGAAATAAAATAACATGCATGCCTAAATTCCATAAGGTGTTGTTAGGGGTCCTCCTTGTTTTTAAACTTAGAAAACTTGGGAAGATCCCACTAAGGAGGATATGATCTAATAGGGACAGATGGGTGAATGGGTTTGTTAAAAATCTATTCATATGATCAGATGTTGTGAGAACTAGAGATGGATGACTCTAAGGTGGTAATTTTAACCATGAGAATTTTCATTAGATTTGTTTGGGGTTATGTGCCTATAAATTTGTGATGTGTATACTATTGTGGTGGTGGTTGGGTAATATCTTGATAATTGGTGGGAGGTTGGGAAGCTAGCACATATTGATATTTGGACATAGATGGTTGGGTGGATGCTATGTAGGAGTAGGTGGATGTAGGTGGGTGGGTAGTGGGTAGAGTTATATGATCTTGTGGGTTAGGGATATAACCTAGGTTTGGTATAATGGGCTCTTGTTGGGTAGGATTGGTGGTTAGACTAGTGATCAAAGGAAGGGTGGTGACCTTTATACTAGTTGGTGGTAAGGTAGAAGGTATAGACACCTAAATATTTTGAAGTGGGGTAGTGGTTATAAAATTAGAGGTAGTTGAAGTAAGGTTGGAAATAATAGTGGTAGGTACTCCCATGGTAAGGGGAGTATAAGTGGATAGTGGTTGGGTTCTTTCTAAGGTATAGGATTTGTTGGTGGGGGTCAAAGGTATAAGGGTGTTTATAGGCTAGGTAGGTTGCTTTTCCACAACAGTATTAAAGGGATTATTGGTAGATGAATAAACTTGCATAGTCAATGGTTTGGTGGTGACTGTGGAAATAGAATGGTTCCCCATAAGGTGGGAAGGCATTCCATAAGGTAGGTCCACATGTGGGACCAAAGAAAGGGCATGGTGAGGCATAATGCAGAGACAATGCTGAAGGGCCATAGGATTGTTATCTAAGAAGGTGGTAAAATATTCATCTCCTGGGATAAATTCTTAAGGGAAAGAAGGACTTTGAGAAGGATGAGGAGAGTTTTATGGTTTAAAAATGTACTTTAATGATGAGGAGGTAGAAGAGGTTGATTGGTTTTGTGATGGGTTCTATTTTGGTAGATGTTTTCACTATTGGTGAGTTAGAACCATACAAGATAAGGGAAAAATATTACATAAATAGTCTCACGACTCAAATAGAGAGCAGGCAATAAATAAGGAAGGAAAACAATCACACACTATAAAGTACTTGAAGTCCTAAATTTATTTTTAGTCTCTCTTTTGGATTATACCTTAAGCTTTCAACACATTGTGTGACTCCACTTGAGTTGATAGAATATGTACTAGAAAATAAATCCATGGATGGTTTTAAGCTATGTTTAGGATCTCAAAAGGGTCTATACTGGAGATCAATATGTGGCTTGGTATTGGGGCCTACCCCCTCACTTATCACACTGTAATGATAAGGGTATCGGGTAATTATCTAATATATATTGATTTCTAGAGTTTATACTAAACCAAAGATCTAAGTTGGTTCTCCCCTTGGTAATGACCTCCAAGTAGTTTTGTCAAGAAAGGGCAAGGTGAACTCTAGGTGATGAAATCCTAGTCGGCCTTGTCTCATTTTTTTTGATGTTTGATTGATGTAGGTGGTTTAATTTAGTATGTGCAACCAAAGTGATGTTATGATTGAATTAATTTTCTTTAATTTAAACTAGGTGAGATAAATTTGAAAGTAATCAATGTATGTAGTTGATTTTAAACCCCAAAAACATTTCAATTTCATTTATGAGCACATAATAGGGAAAAGAGAATATAGATGTAAACAAATGAAACCCAAGTAGAGACTTAAGGGTCCCATCAAGCATGCTAGAATGTTTTAGTGAATTTTATCTTATATTTTGAGAAAGGAATAAGAAGAAACTAGATATGGATATGGTTTAAAAGTTTGTTTTATTGTGTGCACATTAAATTAGATTATTGTGGAGAGCTCTTCTTTGGCTTGGGAGGATAACCTAAAAATAAGATAACACTAAAGTAAATGGTAGGTTAGATAAATAGCTAGGTGGATTACCTTGAGCTACTTATATCTTGGAATCAAGTGCTTCCTCAGGGGATGTCATTCCACACAATTTAAATAATTAAGTTTATAAATAAAAATATAGATTACTTGTATCAATAATCAAAAGTTACTAAAATTAAATACAAAAATGATTAATAAATAAAATTACTAATATAGCAATAATAAAGTCAATACTAATGCTAAATAGGTCAAGTGTACTTCAAAAAATAGGTTGGGGGTTTGTGAATAGGAAGACGGAAAGGAAGTTGGATTTGGTTGAGGGTAAGTGGGTGAAAATAACTTATTGTTATTTCCTACCCTAATGATTATCACTAGTTGATGTGATCGCCATGGTTGAGGTGATATTCTATGGTTGAGATAACCATCGGTGGTTAGAAAAAAATTGAAAGTTAGCGTGACCATCAATGGTTACTATAAATTGGGCCTGGGTTGATAAAGGTCAGATTGATGAGATCACAAAAGACAATTTTGAGAGATTGGTTTGTGTTGGGCTAATCGTGAAATGGAAACAAAGTAATTGATAGAATAGAAACAAATACTTAGCTTGTTGGAGGTTGGTTAGATGAGTGATTGAGGTGGTTGGCTCATTGATGGAGTCTTGTGTGATTTTGAGAGAGTAACAGTACTTGGTTATTGACTGAGGGGTGGTGGTAAGTTAGCTCTCTATTGTGATGGCTAGATCACTATATTTCTAGAAGAAATGACCTGTAAAGACACTTTGGATGTAAAAGTTCTTGAAGTCATAGATTGATCCCCTTTTGACCTCCTACTCCTCTCTTCTTATAGGTATAAGGAAGAGGTCCAAGTGAAGGTTTAACTAGGATTTATAATTACAACTCATTCATGTAATGGCTTACACGTGGATTAAGATGAGATAATTATAAAAAATTAAGGTGGAGTTAAGGGTGTGTTAATTTTGTTTAGATGGTGAAACTTGACTGTCAGTGGTTAAGGTGACCATCAATAGTCACACTAACTATCAATGGTTAGGGGTCAAATGTAGGGTTGGTAAAAAAGTGGACTTTATCTAGAATATCACCTAACTTAGGTTAGGTGGGTTAGGTTCAGTTAGGGGTCAAAAAGGTCAAGGTTAGACCCAATGGGGTCCTTAGGTGGTCCAAGGGAGTTGTGTCATATAAAACCATCATGTGATTATTTTTAATGTCTACATATATATTCTTAAGGTTCAATAAAAAATAATTATAAATGTTTCCTAAATATTATGAGGTACATGGAAACTAAAGTCCATGTTTAGCTATATACTATGAAATTGAGTATTGAAGCAAGACCCTTATGCCATGATGTTTGAAAATAATATATAAGGATTTAAATAGAACAAATTTTATCCCTTCATGATAGTAGATAAGTATTTTTAAAACTACTAGAACATGTTTTCTAGGGAAATCTAAAAAAGATAAAATAAAAGCTGAAAATTAATGTCAAAAATATGTTTGTAGCTTTTAATAGATGGAAAAAAATAATCAATAAAATTGAAATTAAATGTTTGATTATTTATTGAAAATGAAATTTAATTTTTCTTGATTATTCTAAAAATGAAAAAACATAGAACAATATTAGTGCATGTCGATGTAGTTATTCAAACAATATATATAGAGTAAACTAGGTCAGCCATGGTCAATACAATTTATTGACAATAGATGTAAACATATAACTATATTAACCAAGGTAGATATAGTTTGATAGGGAATATAATTAATTTATAAGTATATTAGATTAGGTTTATATAGTTATATGTGTATAATTAATTTTGATCTAATGTAAAAAATTACTTAATAGAACTAATTATAAAGCAAACTTCTATTGGGTTAGGTTGATATAGTATAGAATAAAGTTACCTAGACTATAAAAATAGATCAACCTTGGTTGATTTATTTGTTTAACTTAAACTAATATATCTGAGTGTGAAAATGGATCTTTTTTCATCATAGTATCATGCTATAAAAACAAATAATAAATATTGTATCAACATAATCGATGTAGATCTAAGTGCAAAAACTAGATCTTTATATGCCATAGTATCATGTTGGGAAAAAATAATCAATACTATATCAACCTGCATCAATGTAGTTTCTTGTAAAATGTACAAAAATTATATGGGATCGACATGAGTCAATTTAGTTTTCATAAAACACTAAAAAATAAACTAAATGAAAAAACTAGATTAGGCATGAATAATATAATTGGTTGACTAAAAAATAAATGTAAAAATTAAACTAGATCAAGCTATATCTATGTATCCTATTGAAAAACATAGAGAATTAAAACATTATTAACCCACACCAATGTATTTTTCCTAAAATTACGTATAACTTAGATTGGATTAACCCATGTCGATGTAGTTTATTGAAAAACATAGAGAAATACAATTATATCGATCTGTGATAATATAGTTTTCTAAAGGAGAAAATGTAATAATTAATTCATACCAAGTTCACCATAATTTTTTATACATTATAGGATTAACCTTAAACTTATACTATCTAAGATATTTAGGGTTGGAGAAGGTAAATCAAATAGATTTCATTGATACATAAGTATATCAGGGCATGACCAAATGGATCCGCTAAACCTAGTTAGAGGAGAAATTATAACATAACATCCATGTAAAGGGTTCCAAATCCTCTAGGAAATAAATTTAATGGAATAACCATAACTAGGTCTTCTAATATTAATATAATCTAGTAATTCAAAGCTAACAACACAAATAAAGGGGATGATTAAACTAAAAATGATAAGGAGACATAGGAGACAAATGGGGGCCTAGGTTACCTAAGTGGAAATGGAAAGTCTGAATAAAACTTATAGTCACACTAATTATAAGTGTATATGAGATTCAAACAAGTAGTTATACATCCATTCTATATATTAATTATGTAATCTCTATCTGTCAAATGAAATAACTAGGGTTATAAATACTTACCTTGAAAAAATGTGTTCAACCTCAATCTCCCCCTTGGCCAATGGTGCTTTGAAATAAATTTGTATGGTTACAATGACCCCAAAGGTTGAATAAATATCTAGGATAAAAAGGACTCATGTTGCATCCTAAATTCTAAAATATAATATTTTCCTTCTAATAAAATATCTAAGTAATGGCTTATCTAAATGTAAACTAAAACATAATTTTGAGAAATAATAGTGCAAAAATGAATGTTCCTTTCTATTGGATTGAAGTGGGAATTATATTTATAATGATGAGTTATCCTAACCCTAATTTTAATTGTATCCAATACCATTAGCCAGCCTCAATGTTATTCAAAATTTATAGTTAATCATTAAACTATATTGGTCAAGGTTGACTTAGTTGTAAAGCATATGTTGTAACTTTAAAAGTATGTCCACATGGGCTAACGTAGTTTTGAATTTGGTGAGAGAAAAAATAATACATCAACCCAAAATGATATAGTTGGGAAATATTGATCTTGGTTTAGTTAAGGAATGTTATGAGGAATATTTATTAGGTAATAAATTATAGGGGAGGTGTAATGGATATACACATGATAGATAAACAACAATGTCTCTTGTAAAGCACCATTGGTATTTCCACCTTTTCCCAGTGCACCCTTTAAGGTATGCACTTAAAGAGATCAAAACTTAATAGGTTATTTCCAGATAGAAAGCATTAATTAATGATAAAGTTTATAAATATTATGTGTATGCACCATAAAAATGTAATTATACTCATGTGTGCTATATATGTGCTACATTCTATGTTATATAATAACAATGACATGGATCCATATGGATGATGTCAACTAAATTCATTTAATTTATGTTTATTTCTTACTTTAGTACATAATAAGTTAGAAATTGATTCCTTATTATGTGGGGCCCTTGACATTGTATATTAACATTATTTATTGTATGGCATCATTATTCCATTTGTGTATGTCCCTTAGCCTTGTGTGTTTATGCAACATTCACATGTCCATTGTATGTTTCCTTTAATAATTTATGTGTGACATAATATGCAAATTATTTAACATTATATGACATTTTTTGTATGTACTTATATGTTACTATGGTACCATGATTCATACCATGTATTTATACTACTTATTATATATATTATGGTCTATATATGGGATATACTACTTATGTTCTTCAACATTTTATCTATCTAAAACATATTCAAAATTAAATTCAATACTAAATTATATACTATAATGAAAATACAACTAAAATATTAATATTCTACTACATGATTGCATATTTCACTTGTTACATAATTCTTATATTTAGATAAGTGACTTATAGACTATGTCCTTCATCTTAAAAAGGGGGCATCACAATGGGATTTTCTTTAGAAGTCAAGTATTCATGGTTATATAAATTTTCAAAAATTACAACATGGTATAGAATTTTCATATTATGGGGTCATGTGATATGCATGTACTCTCATTCCTACAGTTACAAGCTTAAAAATATTTATAAGTGGCAAGTTTTGAATAATTACAGGTTTTCAATAGTTCAAAAGTTAGAATGGAATTAAATATCAATTTAGTATAGTATAGGGGTCATGATATTCATTCATGTTCAAGTTAATAAATATAAATTTAAAATCTTCTCAAGTATGAAATTTTGTCAAATTTCAAATTTGAAAAGTTTCAAATAGAATCTAGATCCATCTATAGTAGTATGATTAATATTCATGTTGAAAGTTGGCCACATTAAAATGTAGTGGCACTAAATGTCTATGTTTTCATGTTTTAAAGGTATAGAGAATGACATTTCATGGTTCCACTCCTTCAATTATTTTACATGGTACTCTACATAATCAAATGAGAGTTGGAGCATATTACTCCAACTCTCAACTCAATAACATTTATTGCTTTCCAAATTGATACTTGATCACTCTCAATTCACCATAGGTTGAACATTTCTTCAATTTACTCAAAAAGGGGGAAAACACTTCTTTATTTTCAAGTTACAAGGAAATCAGTCTACATAATTTTTTAGGTGTATACTTTCCTTGCTCTCATTTCAGAAATTTCAAATTACAATTTTTAAATTTTCAAAAATTAATAATAAATACTTCCAATGGCATTGTTGTAAGATTTTACACTAAGTCATTTCACATAATCAAGATTTGCATTTAAATATAATTTTCATGTGCACATTTAGGTTTAATTTTACTTTACTCTAGTAATTTTAATTTTTTATATCATTATAATAAATTGGGGGAAAATTTAAACATGTAAATTTAATCATTAAGTTATTGATAATCTTTATTCTTGACATATTTACCCTATTTGGTCCTATTCATCATTTTACTAACTTAAAATCTATAAGAGATCCTTCACTTTATTTAAAACACTACAAATATCACAAACACATCCTTAGTTGAGCTAAATTCATCCCTATTCATCTTATAGTCTCCTATCAAACTTTTTCCTATAGCCTCTAGTATTTTGGGACAAGTCTGCACTAGGTCAAATAGGGTTGTATTGTGGCCTTTTTCACTAACACAACCTTGTCCCCATGTTCCAATAGTCAATTTTTAAAATAAATACATTTAAAATGGCTCTCCTACATGCCTTGTAAATTTATTTATTGAAAATATTTAAAATATTCTCATCTATAAGCATCAAAAGGCTACTTATTACACCCCCAAATACTTAACTTGGAAATTCTACTACACACTGAGAAAAAGAGCACTATTTGTTCCTATTGTAATTATTTTACATTATAATTATCAAGGAACAATTCTTAATATATTTTATTATAGGTCAAGGACATCCATTTTAAATTAGATAAATTAATATTCTAGCTTTAATAATATAATTATACAATCATGAATCACACAACCACCTTAGGAGGGAGAACTACATCAGCATGATGTACATTTAAGTTATGTAGGCAACACTCAAATTATGAAAGTTTTTAAAGGATAAATCAATGATTTCCATAACCCTATTCCCCCCCCCCCCCCCATTTTTTTTAATTTTATCCATATTAGAAGCCTATTGGTCACCTACATGATAACCCTCACCTACATCCCAACATTTAACTTTGTAACCCTATGCACTAGTTTATCACATGACTTCAGACTCATGACCTCACCCAAGGTACAAAGAGGGAGTATCAGAATACATTTTGGTTAGTTGCATGTAATGTAAGTGATTACATTTGTATATGCATTATTTTTACTTACATGTGCAAGTATCTAAAGTATATTTAGTAATAGGTGGGAGTGGTCTCATAAAATCGCGTGCATACCTCATGCTCCTAATATTAATTTTTATTATTTTAGTATACTTAATATATATAATTTATTAACTATTAGGTGTAGACATACAATTTCTATCACTATTGCATTGAAATTGTCAATCTAAGTAACATTCTATGAAAATGCACAATCTAAGCCAAAATCACTAAAAACATGCTAGATGGTTTGAGTTTATCATATACAAGTGTTGATTTAGACTAATGTATCCCTAAATAGGGTAATGCATTTTATGTGATTATTATCTTTTCTCAAATCACTTTGAGTCAAATTGTGACCATGCAAAATGATGGTTTAGACCACTAAATTCTTCTAATTCAACAACACACATCATGTGCATGTGTTATTTCATGTCCATAATGCCCTGATTAGGGTATTATTCTTTATGTAATGGACACCTTATTATAATTATACTTCAATAAAATTATGACTCATTAAATTAATGTTTTGACTAGTTTGATTAAATAAATAACTAATTTCCAAAGATTTTAAAAAATTTAATCAAAACCACTTAAGCAAATTAAACCAAATCAAGAGCTTAAGTGAAAAGTTATTGAAAATATATTAATTATAATTTCATTTATTAAATATTCATCACCCTATGACATCATTAATGTGGTAGCATCCATAAGCCATTAATGTAATAACTATCAGTATTCAACCCTTCCATACCTCATTAATGCCCCATTCTTTCAAATATTAATGGGAATATTTATGTCTTATCCCTCCAAAATTAAATTAATCCATAGCCACACATCGTGATCTCTAGATGGATTGTCATGGTTGATCCTCAACATTTTCAAAAATTTAGAAATAAGTGATCCAAGAAAACCATTTTTAAGCTTCATTCATGCAAAAAATTTATGCAGAAATTACAATAGACAAGCTTCACCTATCTACACAAATTGACAAATCTTTTAAGCCTAGCCATTGGTCCACTAGGAAATTATGGAGGACCATGCTACTCTTCATTTAAAAATACTTAGAGCACCAAATTCATGGAAAATCGTTATTCTTAGCCACTCTTGGAAGGAGGGACACTATTTGGAAGGTTAGATGGTATATTCCTTTCTTAAATTACTCTTAGATTTCCTTAGCAGCACCCCTTGAGGGAGTAGGCTTAACATGTTGTGTCCTTTATGCTTATTTTGGGTTTTTTCTCTACTAACATATGGACTAAATTGTTTTTTAATATTACTCTACATTTTTGTGTGATTGGTAGGACACACATCCCATACAACCAAAGAGATTAGTATGCAACTCTTAATTTTACTAATAGATACTTAATAATCTTTAAAATTCAAGTTTTAACTTTATTTTTCACGTATTTTTGTTTTTTAAGTAACACATAGTTTACACAAAGACCAATGTTGAATATCTCAAACTGATGTCAATTTATCCATAATTAACATTGACCCCTATGTGAAGAATAGAGCATGACAACAAATGTGATTAACGAGTTTTTTTTGAGTTTTTTGGCTTTTATTCTATGTTTAAAAAACTTGCATATTGTCTACTCAATTGTTTTGTTGCAGGATCTAGATATATATTTGATTCTTAAGATTATTTTTCTAATAGTAGTATTTTTATGAAATACATATCATTTTTTCCATATTTTTACAAGAACTGACATCAATCTCTATTGATCAATGGTGATCCCTATTAGATTGACTAACATCAATTTTGGTTAACCAACATCAATCCCTGTATGGACTGACATTGATCACTCTGAGATAGGAAAATAGAAAACTTGAGTGTTAAATACAAAATCTTGTTTTCTCTTTTACTTTTGAGATTCTAAGTAATCAAATCCTCTAACAAATTGTAGGTTCTAAGGTGAAAAAATCAAAGTTTTAAAGTGGTTAAATCTTTCACATTTTATTTGGTGACTAAAATGAACTTAGTTGTTTTTATGCTTGTTTTTTATGAAGTATTTGAAAAGCTTTTCAACTAATACCAAGGGGCCACAATTTCACAACACATCTCACTTTGGTGAAATAAAATAGAATCCCACACTTAGTTACATACTCCTAAGAGTTGTTTGTTTTATACTTACTTATCGAAAGTTGATTTTTTTAGCAAAATGATTGATGTATGTATGCTCTCCCCCAATCCCCTTTAGGAAACTTGGGTGACCAAAAGTGATCATGTTTTTATTTAGTTGTTTTAGTCTAAAATCATAAAAATAACATTGTTAAGGTCTTCCCCAAATCCTTATGAGTTGACTGATCCAAATGTGACCCTAAAGTCTTTTCACTTCTCTTTTATTTTCATGCATTTTAGCTTGTGATTAGGATTTAATAGCCTCCTCATAGGTTATCTAGGTAAACTTTGACCCAATAATTAATCTCTCAACATATTTTCAACCCTAATCCATGGTGTGGTATATAAATTGAGTTGGTGAGTTTTTGGGAAGGTAGTTTGAGTAGTGAAACTACTTTCGTTAATGACTATTTGTCATGTCCCCTTTTTAGTTGACATATTTAGAGTTGAGGATTAGCCTAGTATACGACCTTCATAGGCTAATAGGATGGATAGAGGGTCATGATGAAGCTTGGCTTGGCTTTGACTAGCAAAATTTTTCCAGTTGGCTTTCGTTCGGGCTCTTTTAGACATGTATTGAGGGAGATATTAATATTTGATTGATTTAATTAAATATTAATTATTTATCATATTTTCATTATGAAACCCTAATTATTAGTTATGAAACCCTAACTAGGGCAAGCACACTTTTTAGAAGATATAAGGGTTTCTTATTGGAGAGAGGCCATATGATTATTGATTATTGATATTGAAGAATTTTGCTAAGTTTTTCTAAGAAGAAGGAGCCAAGGGTTTCCAGTATTCCAGTTGCATTGGAGAACATCCACTCTTCAATGTGTGAAATTCAGAGGTTGTGAGATATCATCTAATCTATTACCAGTTCAAGGGATAACTTCATATAGAAGTTGTCATTGAGATTTATAGGTATTTATTTCATTAGGGTTTGATTCAATAATTGTTCAGATTAAGATCTTTCGTATTAAAGCCATTTTTATTGAGATCGGGTGTCTAGCATATAGGCCATGCTATATTGTATTTCACCACTATACAGAATCTGTACATATCTGTACTAGGCCATACTAGCTAAATCATAGATTGAAGAAGGGTGCCGTTAGCAGTTGTAGGCCACAAGGAAGTGTAGAGACTGACATTGGCATCCCAGATACTGACATTAGCCAAATAAAGACCGACATCAGTAGAGTGGCCGACCGATAGAGATTGACGTTGGTAGTATATCGACTGATGATGGCAGTATAACTGATGTCGATGACTGTGTGTCGACACAGCAACCCAAATAGTCTAGATTTAGAGTCATTTTCTAGTTTGCTAGAAGAACTATGTTTTTAAGAAAATATTTTCATATTATTTTTATATGCATGATAGAGATTTAATATTGTAATCATCTGGAAGGATAATAAGATCATTGATTTTCCAGATAAGAGATTATTTTGCTATTTATTATTTATTTGAAATAAT
Organism: Torreya grandis; assembly: GCA_037957365.1. NCBI lineage: Eukaryota > Viridiplantae > Streptophyta > Pinopsida > Cupressales > Taxaceae > Torreya > Torreya grandis. The sequence continues at coordinate 1,423,895 of JARHVA010001716.1, forward strand.
TTTGCAAAAATCACAATTTGTTCTTATTTCATACAAAAAACACAAAAAAATTAGAATACACAAAAAATAGTCAAAAAAATATTCAATTTTAGAGATCAGGTAAATAGGGGTTACTACAATGGTATTAGAGCTAAATTTTTCCATCCTGAGGGTTTAGTAATCTCATGCAGCCACAAGAGTTGGGACCACACAGGTATTTCACACGAAGTAGAGCTTTGCTTGAAGGTACCCAGGTGTTAGAACAATAGCTAATCATCATGAGTGATAGGCGTGAGGGTAGCCCACCTAGGGGCCATAGACATAATGATGATTAGGACATAAGAGAATTCTTCTATGTGATGATTACAGGCTAGCAGCAGATGACACAGGCACTACAGGCACTTACTACTATGGTAGAGAGGATGAACCCACCTGTTAGATAGAATGGGGAACTTGGAGATAATAGGAGTGCTACTATTAATCAGAGACCACAGCTGGCCCATTTTAAGACTATTGATAGGCCTACACATCTTACATTTGTTCAGGATGAACCAGAAGAAGCACAACAGAGGAGGCAGCAGGAGATTCCCTATTTGCAGATGCCCTCATGGCTACAAATGATGAGTGGGACTTATTAGCTCCTCAATTTTGGGAGAGGATGTCATTTTATCATTTTTTTAGTCAGAGGAGAGAGCACTATAGATCAGTTAGATAGGACAGGAGGCCTAGAGGTCAACTCAGTGAGTTGAAGAAGGCTACAGGCAAGCTTTCTTTGACTACTTTTGATGGTAGTGCAAGATGACAGCTCAAGCTTAGGTTCATAAGCTTGATACATTTTTGGCATTGAGGCTAATGACAGAGATAGAGGCCATCAAATACACCACTTTGCACTTGGAGGGAGTAGCACATGATTGGTGGTACCATGGTATGGTAACACTTCAGAATAACTAGGTGACAGAGTACTAGGACTTTGTGGATAGGTTGGTTTAGTGGTTTGACAAGAAATATCCTGAGGTTTACTTTCAAGATCTAGCATAGTTGAAACAAACAAGCAACTTGGAGTCCTTCATTGGTGATTTTCAGAGATTGGCAGTCATAGTGCTAAACATTTCAGAGCGTAGGTTGGTAGTTCTCTTCATGGAGGGATTGACAAAACCATTGAGAGGTTGGGTCAAAGCCTTTGATCCTCCTTCATTACAAGAAGCTATGAAGAAGGTGCATAGCTTGGAGATGGCAGCTCCATCTAGTAAATTTAAATCCAGAGGTACTTCTTCATCCAGGGACAGTAAGGGCTTTAACAGAGATAGAGAGGGATTAGATTTCAACAAAGATAAATCAAGTGTTAAGAATGATTCAAAGGCTAGTCTAGTAGCACCACCTTTGGATCAAGAGGCTCTTAATGATCTACATAGAAAGAAGCTTTCCTTCTACTGCAAAGGTCCCTATGATGCCAATCACGATTGTCCTTTGAGGCCTAAGGGCAAGGTAAATCATGTGATGTGGGATTTTTATAAGGATTCAGAATCAGAGGATTTTGAATAGTAGGAGAGTTCTGAGTTAGAGGCAGAGGCTTCAGAGCCTAAGGCAGAGGTAGATTTAGAGCTTCACATACAGGAGGCATGCCTATCCAACATTTAGTTAGATGATTCATTTAGACTCCATGGAGTTTTAGTAGGGTAAAGGGTCATCACCCTTCTTGATACAGGAGCCACACATAATTTTATAAATGCTAGATTTTTGGAAAAGTGTGGACTCACTACCAAAGATTTTGAGGGCATTAGAGTTAAGGTGGATGATGGTCACACTCTTAGGTGTGAGTAGATGATTAGAGACCTCCCATTGCGCTTGAACAACTATGAGTTCAAGGTTGATTGTTATGTGGTGAACATGGGGGATATAGACTTAGTCTTGGGTATGAAGTTGCTTCATTCCCTTGAGGAAGTCACTCTTCATCTCAAGGACATGGAGGTTCATTTTGATGTTGGTGGGAAGACACATATTCTTAAGGCAATACAGGGTAGCAACATCAAAAATATGTTTTTCCATCATATGGAGAGACTAATACCACACAATATGGGAGAGTGCACTGCCGAGTGCACATTGGCACCAACATAGGGGAGATATGTGGACGAGATTTGTCTTGAGGTGAGTTTAGTTTAGGGGTTATCACATGTGGTAGGGACTCAACTTTTGTTTATATTCAGGTCACATGTTGATGATGATATGAGTATGTATAGCATTCACACTCTGGATTTAGATATTATAGTGGGTACATGATACATGTGCTTAGAGTCAGTTGGTATTGTTCACATTATTTGGGTGAGGAGTTTACTTGAGTTGCTAGTTGATTTCCATTCATGGATTGGATGTTGGGATCCTTATCTTGGTACTTGGGATGATGTGACGCCATTGGATGAGAATTGTGATAGACATGGCATGGAGTTTGCATTGATTGATAGCGGTGTAGATCATGACTACATTTGGGATCCAGGTGGATTGATTGGTTTATCATTTAGTGATTGTTTGAGGACAATCAATTTTAGGAGAGGCAGATTGTCATGTCCCCTTTTCAATTGGCATCTTTAGAGTTGAGGATTATCCTATTATACGACCTTCGTAGGCTAATAGGATGGATAGAGGGTCATAATGAAGCTTGGCTTGGCTTTGACTAGCAGAATTTTTTTAGTTGGCTTTCGTTTGGGCTCTTTCAGACATGTATTGAGGGAGATATTAATATTTGATTGATTTAATTAAATATTAATTATTTATCATATTTTCATTATGAAACCCTAATTATTAGTTATGAAATCCTAACTAGGGCAAGCACACTTTTTAGAAGATATAAGGGTTTCTTATTGGAGAGAGGCCATATGATTATTGATTATTGATTATTGATATTGAAGAATTTTTCTAAGTTTTTCTAAGAAGAAGGAGCCAAGGGTTTATAGTATTCCAGTTGCATTGGAGAACGTCCACTCTTTAGTGTGTGCAATTCAGAGGTTGTGAGATATCAGCTGATCTATTGCCAATTCAAAGGATAGCTTCATATAGAAGTTGTCATTGAGATTTACAGGTATTTATTTCATTAGGGTTTGATTCAGTAATTGTTCAGATTAAGATCTTCTGTATTAGAGCCATTTTTCTTGAGATTGGGCATCCAGCATATAGGCCATGCTATACTATATTTTGCTACTGTACAAAATCCATACAGATCCATACTAGGCCATACCAGCCAAATCACAGATTGAAGAAGGGTGCCATTAGTAGTTGCAGGCTGCAGGGAAGTGTAGAGACCAACATCAGCATCCCAAATATTGACATCGACTGAATAAAGACCAATGTTGGTAGAGTGGCTGATTGACAGAGATCGACGTCAGTAGTATATCAATCGATGATGGTAGTATAACTAACGTCGGTGACTGTGTGTTGACACGGCAACCTGAATAGTCTAGATTTAGATTTATTTTCTAGTTTGCTAGAAGAACCAGGGTTTTAAGACAATATTTTCATATTATTTTTATATGCATGACAGAGATTTAATATTGTAATCATCTGGAAGGATAATAAGATCATTGATTTGCCAGATAAGATATTATTTTGCTATTTATTATTTATTTGAAATTATTTTGCAAAAATTGCAATTTGTTCTTATTTCATACAAAAAATAGAAAAAAATTAGAATACACAGAAAATAGTCAAAAAAATATTCAGTTTCAGAAATCAGGTAAACAGGGGTTACTACACTATTACCCTTAGAATGTATGATCAACAAGAACATCATACTACATTCATCAAGTGATGGATTTAGTAGTTATGAAAAGGAAAAGACATTTTCATAATAATGTGTTTGATGTAGATCTAATTGACATGAGCATCTCTTGTATTAGCCACATTTAGTACCATCTAGATACATGAAAATATAGTTTTATAACAACTCCACATACTGTAGATATACTATTGATATAGGGTGAGTAGCCTAAATTTCCATGTCATAATAAAATCTCTTGAGAGAAGAGGGGGTGTAAAAACCCTACTTTTTATGAAATTCTATTTTTGTATTAACAATTAAAATCCTCTCAAGAGCATGCATATAGATGGAATTTGATAGTATCATGAAACCATGTCAATTTTAGGACTTTGGACATTATACTTAGGTGTTTTTTCATTTTATATTTTACTTGATTGGTATTTTCAAGTCTAAAACTATTTCAAAACCAAACCATGTCATAAAATTAGACACTTTTGTTATACACCATTTTGTTTGAACAAAGAGGTGTTACGCTAACCAAATCAAAATCACTTTTTACCTTTTTCAAAATATCATTTAGAACATTATGTTTTTTTAAAAGTGTTTTCATGTTATCCATTTGAGTTTAGACCATTTTACCACTTTGAAAAATATCAAAGTCCATAATTTTGTTATCAAAATTCAAAATATCACCTTTCTAAGTTCTAGGCCAAGGTGTTATTGGTTTGCTATTCATACTTGGTTTGAATAAACTTGGGTAAAATTTCCCATTTATATTAAAGGCCATTACCTAGACTCATCATCATTTTATTCTCATTATGGTCTTTGATTATCTTTAATTTGATTACACTCTAATTTCTTGGACCATTGTACATCTTATTACCATATAATGGTATTGTGCTGACCATTCAATTTTAGATTTATACTTAAGAGTTCTAGTGTAATTCACATTTTGAGCTTATTGGTTTGCATTGTTATCTTCCTAATAAAAAAGACCCTCTTCAAATTTTCTAGTCGTAACTCATTGTAATTGTATCTAGATTTTATGGTATTCACATATATTTTACATAAATTTGTTACATTAGCCTGCACTTTAGGTTCCAAAGTTATCTTACCCTCTTCTAATTGGATGATTTCAACCCAACATAGTTGAGTAAATTTGTAGCCATTTATTCTAATTATGTGGTACTATACCACTCATTTTATTATAGTCTCATCTTATCATGACATTTATTTGAATAAATCCAAAACACACCTTTTAAAATCTATAGAAAAATATTTCACATCTTAGAAAATGAGGAAAAAAACCTTCTAATCATGATGTAAAGTTATACTCATAATGGGGTCTCTTACGACCTTAGTTACAAAGAAGAGCAATTTTATGATGGATAGTATAACTCTGTTGTGTTTGAATATATCCCAACAACTATAACGTCTAAATAAGATTATTATGAACATCAACCCTTAGAATATAAATATGAAGCCCTCCTAAAATTGATATAATTAGGTGATAGGTTGCCACAATATTTCCCTATGGAATAATTTCATACACTAGTTAGTGTAGAAGAGAAAAAATGAGAACAATCTTTCACCCATATTACAAAATCAAACATTACTTCTTCTAGCAAAGGAAAGGAAGTGCTCATAGAGTTTTCACCCAATGATCAAGATATTCCTACCAAGATCAATAAAATTAGTCAATGGTATGTAAACTAACTTATCATGGACTTAACAAACTATTTGGCTGCAACTTAGATAAATAACAATGCTTCTAAAGAACAAGAGAATGTAGTAGAACAAATGCAACATACTCTAGTTGAGAACACATCTATAATATATCATGGTACCTCACATAAAAAAAAATCATAGAGAAGCTTCATAAAATGCTTCGTCACAAACAGAGCATACTTTTTTCAATCACCAAGAGGCTCTTGTCCCTTTATAAAACCAAGGGGAAAAAACTCAACACATACTAGGAGTATTGTTCAAAATACTCTAGAAAGTTCCTCCCAAGAAAAAATTACTTTTTTGAATCAACCACAAACTCCTCAAAATTAGAAAAACACTTACAACTCATGGTGGAAAATTTTAGGAAATGTTCATCAACCACTTAAGAATCAGTGGTTGACCTACTTGACTCAAGGAGTAAAACAAAATATAGTTGAAAATCATAGGGTTTATATACCTAAAATAACAACATATCAAGGGTACATACCACCCCAATAAAATTAAATTCAACTTACAAATGCACCATACATGCAAGAGTGGAACTCAATGATGGAAATCATGTCAAGATTAGAGATGGAAAACTGAGTCAAGAAATATAAGTTTGACTAGAGATGTCCATATCCATTTGAATTAAGTATTATCCAAGTTCCTTTTCCACCTCATTTTGAGGCACCCAAATTTGAAAAATAAAAATGGAATGGTGACCCTCACAAACATATTCAATCATTTTTTGTATTGTGCCAAGACGTATCTTATAACAATGTTTATTTACTTCACTTATTTCCATGCAATTTGGCTAGACAAGCTTTAGATTGGTTCACTAAATTACCTAGGGGATCGGTGGTAGATTGGAATGATTTATCTAAAAAAATTGTCAACCATTTCTCTTACAATATTGAACATGAGTTGACTATGGTTGACTTATGAAAATCCAAACAATGAGATGGGAAAAGTTTCATAGCCTATTATAGACACCAAAATTACATCACACATGTGTGTAACTCCTTGTGTCAAAAACCCCCTTGAGCCCTTTTTCAATAATAATAATTAGCCTCCCTAACCCATGATTTTACCCCTCACATACTTGATTAATTTAAAATCTTTAATTAAGTTAATTAAAAACCCCTTATGCCACCTTACATGGCCACCTCATCCTAAGACTAATTCTTACCTAATGAGTCACCTCAAGTTTTAGTCCCATTATCATAACTACCCAAGACTTGTTCTCACATCAAAAATAAATTCCTAACCAACTACATCCTTAACCTCCTATTTCTACCATTTTGTAATGAATACCATACTTAGCATGAGAAACAACATAAAATAGGCTAAAGATGGTACTTTTGCCTATTCTAATTCCATTCAATTTGGTCAACTCATAATCGACATCAGTCGGATCACCAATGTCAGTTATATAAGCCAAACTCCAAACTAATGTTCAAGTCAATAGAAATCATGAAAACTCATTCTTATTTGCATACAAGCTTTTGGCATTCAACTTTTGACATCTTGCCTTACTATTATCTTGCATAAGTCAATCCAGATCAGGAACCAAGATCTTGAGAACTAACATCACCCACTTATTATCTTTATTCAAGGCATCAGTTTGGACTGCTTGATAGGAGCCATCTATTTGACACTTATCATTCAACCCCCATGTCAGCTAAGTACATCACTTATTCTATAAGTCTTTCAGTAGTTACTTTGTAACTCCTTTACATCTAATGTTTATTTCTTTACACATTCCTAATTAAACCCTTGTGAAGGAGTTATAAAGCTTCACCACTTGTTTCACCTTGTGCCAATACACTAAACCTCTGACCAGATCCATCCAAACAATACTTTCTCTCTCACAACTCTCCCCCAACCTTCCAGACCTAACCAAAACCATTTCCTAGACCCATAAAAGCCTTCTGCAATATCCTAATCAATTATTTCCCCTAATAACCTTGATATTATAACTGATATCAGCCACTTCCCTACCAACCTCAGTAGCCTAACTGATATTTGTCACTTTTACTATTGACCTCGATAGCCTAATTGATGTCAGCAACTATGGATTTTTGGTTACCCTTCTAAGACCTACCCAAATAAATTTTAAAATACAAAATGAATATACCACCTACACTCTATTATTTTTTTCTGCACTCAGGTTGTGAATAATGGTAACATTATCTCTCTTTCATTCTCTTTTTTCCTCTCTCTTGGTTATTTATTACTCTTTTGTCTCTCAAAAGTGGACTATCATCTCTAAAGAAGTTTGACACTTCCTAGAACAAGCACATAGCTTGGTAGCCCACTCATATATCTACTAATAAACATTTTCTGGTAATGCTTTCTTACTTGTATGTAGTCCTCCCTAGCTAAAGAGGGGTGCTCACAATGTCTAGATATGGCATGCAAACCAATATGGGTTCATTCTAATCACTTATCCCTATCCTTCTATATTTTTCTTTAGACTTGAAATAGACAAATTTTAGCGAAACATTTTTGGTATGCCTGATGGGACCTTGGAGTTTTTCTTGGGTTCATTTCTTGTTTTAAGCATTCATATAAGTGAATTATAGTGAAAATTTAATTTCTTGCACTTTTTCCCTCTTTTCTCCCTCAAAACAAAAAATTCAACATTTTTATTTTAAGGGAAGTAAACTAAAATTTATTCTTCCTTGCCACTCTTCTTTTCTCTTTGCCTCTAAAATTAATTTATCATATTCTTACAAGTTGAAAGAATATTTTATTTATTTTCTTTCTTGCATACACATCAAGATAGTGAATTTCATTCTATACTCCTATTTCATCTTTGTTTTCATTCAAATCTAGACATTTCAGATTTGACTTTAAAACTTATTGCACTTCATTATTTGCTTGCTACATATTAGCTCACCTAGTTAATTACAATCATTATGAATGAATTTTAGTGCACCTATGTTACACAACCAAATCACACTCATAAAAATAAACATATAAACTCCCCTAAAAGAAGGCCTATCAAGATTTCATCCCCTAATGGATCACCTTACCCTACTCGGCTATCCTATTTGGATTTCACCACCAAGGGGAGAACCCACTCCATTATTTGATAGAGTACAAAATCTAGGCAAAAGGTATATTTTGGTTAAGTATCCTAGCTTGGCTTTAGCTCTATGAAGTGCTAAGATAAATCTCTTATAATAATCCATGTACTTGGTCTAACATAGATTTCTTTTTAGCACTAAAACTAACCTGAAACTAGCTCTAGATTGCTTTCTATTACCTTTGTTAACCAAATTCTATTTTCACTATCTAATTAAATCATAAGCTAACATGAGACTAAAATTAATCTCTAGTAGTTAATAATTAGTGGTTGTATGTTCTTTTTCTACTTTTATATTGCCTTCTATATTTTGGAGTTAGTAAGGATGTTTTTTTATTGATTCACAAAATCAACACTATTTATAATACTTAATTTGTATAACCTATTATATCAATTTTTTTAGTTTTCTTCCTTCTTACATAGACCACTTTCATCCTCTATTTTACCTAGATTCTACCTTTGGATTACTAAAACTTTGGATTTTTCATCTCTTAGGTTATCATAGTGACAAACATCGATTAGTTACACTGACATCGGTAGACTTTAGCTACTAACATCAATTAATCCCATTGACATTGGAAAACATTTAATACTAACATCGATCAAGTGACTAATGTCAGCAACTATGTAATTTTAATTTTCTCAAAACAACAAGCTAAAATAACCCACTTACCTACACCCAAACCTAGGTTTTTCTTATTTTATCACTAATACAAGGTATTAATACTATTCTTACTTCTTCTTGCATGGTATTAACATGATCTCAAGCCAAAATTCTTGGTGATCATGCAAGCTAGCAACCACTTCCACCTTCCCCTCTTACTTCTAATTCTACTATGGAGCATACTTCAGATGCAAAGCATATTCCAAGCCCCAACCAAATTCTCATTGTGCCTGAAGAAGATCAATATTTTGCTAAATTTCTTGATTACAATGTGGTAGCCCTTCTGCATTACCTTGCAATGAGCTGAACCCACATTTCTATAAGTAACCCAATCTATGGTATGATAACCTCTCTAATGGATGCAACTTTAGTCTCAACTATCTCCACTATTTTCCCTATGGTTACTCAAACCACCGCTTTAACAAATAACCCAACCATAAACAATGTCCAAAGTCTAGCATCACTAACTACCCAATCCCACCTAAACCTTGGTGTGACTTCCCTACCTTCACAACCACAAGTAGTTTGGTCAAGTGTCACCCCATTTCAAAATTTAGTGGTACCTATTCCATCTAATCTCATACCTATAATTACCTAAGTTATGACTCACCCTTCATCTAGTCTAACCATGCAAATAACCCAACATATAATAACAACATGCAACCAAAGCATAGTTTCTAACCCAACAAGATAAGCCCCTTTTCTTTCCCCCCTAGTGTATGACTCATTATCCTTATGTTGCATCAACACAACCTCAGCAAGCTATGTCATATGCTCCCTCTACTTCCTATCAAGTTTCCTATAACTTAGGAGGTATCTCCCAAACTAATCCCCCTCCAGACCTCATTATGATACTGATGGACAAGATGTCTAATATAGAGACATTTGTTTCTAGTTCAAAGAATGTGTTATTGTATGATAAGATATGCAATGAACCCATCCATCCTTCTGTACCTATTCACCCTTATCCAAGCCAATGGGAACTCTCCAAATTTAATTATTTCTAGAGTAAATAGGACCCATAACAACATTTCCAAGCATTTAGACATGCTTTTTATTTAATAGGGAATGATGATGCATTACTACTTCTCACTTTCCCTATGTATCTTTTAGGTCTTGCCTTGGATTGGTATAACACTATAACTTAGCACTCCCTTTTATCAGTTACCCAACTCACACAAATATTCCTAGACCATTTCTTTATTAATATTTATAAAAAGGTTTCTATTATAGACCTTTATTATATTAGATAATTTGATGATGAGTCTATCATAGATTTTGTCACTCATTGGAGAGGTTTGATCAATAAAATCTTCTTCTCCTTACCCCAACATGAGCTTATTGAATTCTTCTCAAGGACATGTGCTAAACACATTTTTTTCACACTTTGAGTATAAACTTTTGCACATTTGATGAGGCCTTTAAAATGGCATGAAAACTTGAGATTTAGGATATAGATGAAGGCAGAGTCAAGTTACGTAGTAAGAATGCCAATTCTAAATTGAATGATTCCTCCTCTTTTAAAACTTCTCCTTCTAACCAAAAATCTAAAGGCTTTGCCAATGTTGTGGTTGTTAAATCAACTTCTTCCATAACCAAAAACCAATCTAATTCCTAAACTTCCCAAAATCTAACCAAGCAATTATAACAATGGTATGAACAAAGATAATACACTCCCATTGGGGAGTCATATACATCTGTTTTGGAAAAACTATTGCAACAAGGTCTCATAACCCTTCCTCAAATCAAAACTCCTATATAGTTTGACCCTTCCCATTCTATTGAAACTTGGTACAAGGAGGATGAGTTTTATGTCTACCAAGTTAAAGGCCATAATTCTAATAACTGTAAGACATTCAAGAACATTACTCTAGACATGATTTATAGGGGTGATCTCATCTTAGATAATCCTAATGTGCTTGCTAATCAAAATATGGATGTGTTGAAACAAAAAATTTCTAAATATTCACCCAATCAAAATATTATTTAGACCATGACTAACTCAGGTGATCATAATATCCATATGGTTAATATGGTATTTCCTTTACCTCTAGTTCAACCTCCCCCTCAACAAGAGTCACCCATTTTATCAACTTCTCCCACATAGTTAGTGGCATTTGTTTTTCCCATTCTTCCTCCTCAAGTCAAAGATATTATTTCACCCATTCCACTCCATATAAGGAAGAGCATCTTTTACCACTCCTTTTGCCACTAAAGGAGATAATATTGCTAGTTCATTTATTACTTATCCTTTTACCACTTGAAGACCATGTCTTACCCATTCCACAACCACATGTTGAAGAGAACATCATTCTTATGTTATACCCTCTTAAGGAATCCTCTTCACCTACCTCTCCTCCACTGATAGATAGTAATACCCCATCCACTCAACCTTTACACCTAGAAGAGTCAATGTTATCCACTCTTACATTAAACAAGAGACCTATTGTGCCTAATCCAATTCCACCACTCTTACCACTTCTTTTACCCATGGAGGATCATATTTTACCTATTCATTTCCCACATGTTGAGGGAGAAATAATACCTATTCTCTACCCCCTTGAGGAACCCTCTTCACCTACCTCTCCTCCACCCATGGAAGACCATGCCTCTTCTCCTATCTCTATTGAAGAAGACCCTATTGTGGCTCTTTCTCATCTTTGGACCAAAGTAGTAGAGACCAAAAATTTCCCTCTTTCTCAAACACCTCAGCCTTCTAAAGATGTAACCATAAGGCATATGTCAACTTCATCTAAACCCTTCTCACAGTTGGTGAAAAGTCTAGAATTTCTTGACTCCATGAAGCTATATCACATGGAATTTTGGGACTAACTTAAAACCCCTTATCCAATACAATGAGTGTCAACCTTTACTGCCAACCCTCTCACTACCCTTTACCCCAAGGTCTTTGACAAAGCCAGAGCTTCTTCACCAAAATCACTAGAAGTTCATCCATCTATGTCAAAACCCTAACCCTCATAGGCATCTATCACATTAAAGAATATTAGGCCTTTAAGAATACACCCTCTCTCCAATATAATTCACCCACAGGTGAAATTATATCTAACTCTCCAACCATAAGTTGGAGTTTCACAACCTAAATTATAAAAAAATGTTAAGCTTCCTAGATCTCACCGATCCTTCCCTCTTCAAACCTCAACTTTACCATCAATTTTGGGATCTCACCCCTCTAATTTAGTTATAGTATGAATGATCCAAGCAAAAAAAAGGCTAAGTTACCTCCACTACTAACTTTGTCACTTAGTAGGCCTTTTACATATGACATCATGTTACCTAACACCAAGAAAGTATCAACAAAACACATAAATCCATCACCACCAAACAAGACACCATGTAAAATCACCCATGTTGCTCCTAAACAAAATAAGGTGTCCACTCCTATTACCACAAAAGTGTGAGCTAACTCATAGGCTCTCAAAGTTTTTTCCTAAATCATTTATTTCATAATAACTCTTCCTCATGTTATGCCTTATATTCCTCTTAGAATGAAGCCATCTTATTTTAATGATACAAAAATGTGTCTATATCATTGTTCACCTAGACATGATACTGAGAGTTGTAAAGATCTCACAATAGTCATTTGACAACAATTTGATATTTATTCTCTCTTTGTTGATACTCCCATTAACCTTTCTATTATTCTACCTCTTACATTGATAATGCCTCCTATTGTTTTACCTAAATTCAAACCCAAAGATGTTGTCATACTCTCTTTTATACCTCCTTCACCTATATTTAAAATCAACACAAATAATGTGGCCACATGGTCATAAAACCAAAAGGATAAAGCTAAGGCAAAATTCACTACTCCTTGGGCTCATCCTATTTCCAAAGACACTCCTCCTTTGAATCCCAAGGTTTCCATCTTAGGGGTCTTGAAGCTAACATCTTCAGATGTTACTCCCATGAAAATATCCTTATATGAGTTAATCCAAAACTCATCCCATCAGTGTCAAGCTTTGATTAGTGCCTTGTAATTAGTTAAGGTATAACCTAATGATCCCCAACCCCTTACAACTTTGGTCAGCTCTCTTAATTCCATCTCCCTGATTTCTTTTAGTAATTTAGAAATTCCATTTCAACACCTTGAAGATTAGGATTTAGCCCTTTTTATTATCATATATATTGATCAAACTCATGTCAAGAGAGTCATGATTGATGGGGGAGCTAGTATTAATATTATTTTCACCCATGCTTACAAACAAATAGCTCTTCTTGATAATTGCATGTCTCAAACCAATACAGTACTCTACTCCTTTAATGATACCACAAATACTACATTGGTCACTATTGTCTTACATATCTGTGTAAGTCCTTACACAATTCTTGAGATCTTCTATGTTGTAGGAGAGTTTCAATATAACATACTACTTGGATGACCTTGGATACGTGTTATGGCATGTGCACCCTCAACTTTACACTGATATGTTAAGTTTGAGCATGATGGGTAAGTGCATTTTACACCCATTGACCCACCTCCATTTAAAACATGTAACATGAGTTATAGTCCTAATGATGTTCTCATTCCATTAAAGACATCATCTTCTCTACATGATATTGTTGAAGCTTCCACAAGCTCCACTACCCCAATTAAACAAATACTGACAACACAAATTATTGACACAGATCCCATGGAGGAAAATCTTATACATTTATCACTCAAAGAATATCATTTATTGATTCTCAACATATTATACACTCCATAAAAGTATGGAAAGCTTCACATTCACCCAAATTATGATCCCTACATTAGGATGGTCATCCCTTATGGGCCCCCTAGCCTTCAAACTAATTTCACATATGGGGGAATTGATTAGGCTCTCACTATTTGCAATACATCCTCTTCACCACAACCATTTACCTATGACTTCTCTTTCCTGAGCAAGCCTAGTTTCACACACACTAATCTTTATAGGTGTGCCTAGAAAGGATTTGGTTTGGGTCATTATGAGCAGGGTGTCCATATACCTATTGAATATCCCACTATCTAAACCATTAAAAATGCCAAAAAGAGGCATGGAGTGGGCTATAATGAACCAAATAAACTCACCAAAAGTTCCCATGTACCAATTGTTGAGGAGCTAGTCTCTCCTCCTCTACCCTCTTTTCCAGCATCACCTACCGTATCGAAGGTATCTATACCTCCTAATTTTTTTTTAATATATGTCATCCATTTGGGGCCTCTCACCTATCATCAAGATAAGGAAATAAGGTCCCTTCCTCTCATTTATCTTGAAATAATTAATGATGACTCTCCCAATATTATCACTATCCAATATCAAGATGATGATGTTATTCTCACATACATGGATGGAAATAATTCCTATATCCAATGATTGCTCCCATCTGAAACACAAGTTATGTTAAATGAATCAACCATTGACATCAATTTCCCCTCTCATGATAACCTCCACATCCTTAATATTGCCAATCTTTGGATTCCTCTGAGCAAGTTGATTATGCCACATTTCTTAATAACCATAGCAAAGCCTTCACTTGGTCTTATAATGAAATTCCTAGTATTGACCCTTCGATCATCACCCATAACATTGTCACCAATTGAGATGCTAAACCTATTAAGTAAAATCTTTTAAAGATGCATCCTCATATTTCTCTCCTTGTCAAAGAAGAGCTCTAATGCCTCCTTTCTTTTAACTTTATCCAACCCATCGACTACCCATAGTGGATCTCCAATATTGTTCCTATCACAAAAGTGATCAGTGGAATCTACATTTGCACTGACTATCATGACTTAAACCTCACTTGTACAAAAAATGAATTCCCATTGCCAAGTATCAACCAGCTTTTGGATCTAACAGCTAGCCATGAGATGCTATCACTTATAGATGGGTTCTCTAGATATAATAAAATCTTGGTTTCTCTTGAGGATCAACACAAGACAACCTTCATTACCCCATGGGGGACTTCCTATTATCAGGTTATGCCTTTTGGTCTGAATAATGCTAGTTCCACCTACCAACATGTTATGACTTACATCTTCCATGATCTCCTACACAAAATTATGGATGATTATGTGGATGACTTACTCAAGAAGTCTAAACTTTGCCAAGATCATTTGATGATTCCCAAAATCATATTTACTCATCTCCTCCAATATAAATTTTGAATAAACCCAAAGAAATGAGTCTTTGGTGTTCTATTTGGTAAGCTCTTAAATTTTCTCTTTTCTCTTTGTGGTATTGAATTTGACCCTACTAAGGTTAGAGTAATACTAGAGATGCCTCTACCTACTAATATCAAACAAATCTACATCTTGCAAGCAAACTTTAGTCAATCCACCACCTCATCTCCCATTTTTTAGATCATTACCAACCTTTTCACTATCTCCTCAAAAATGATGTCTCCTTTCATTAGAATATATATTTCCATGAAGCTTTTGATGCACTAAAACAATATCTCCTTTCCCTAATGGTTCTTATTCCACCTAAGGAAAATCAGCCTTTCTACCTATACATCTCTACAACAAACCATTCTCTGGGTGCTATTATTGCACATTGACATGATCACCATCAAGAATATGTGGTTTAATACATAAGCCACAAACTTATTGATTATGAGACTTGATATACCCATATCAAAAAACTTTGCCTTGCATTACTCTTTTCATCCTCCAAGCTCCACCATTATCTCCTAAATCACAAAACCTATGTGGTCACCCATACTAATCCCCTCAAATACATTCATTCAAAGACATATAAAAACTAATTCATAGCTCAATGGCTCATGATCCTTACAAAATTTGATTTAGAGTTTATTCAATAAAAGTCTATTAAAGGGAAAACAATCATTGACCAGTTAGTTATTGCCCCTTTACTTAACAACTAACCTTCAAACCTCAAATTTCCTAATGAATCCATCACAATGCTCTCTACCGATGACATCTATTATCAAATGATGATGTTCTTCCATGGGTATAAATTTCAACATGGTAGGGGTGCGAGGGTCATTCTTATTCATCTAAATGGTGAGCCTATGCCTTTGTCATTTAAACTAGATTTTGAATGTACTAATAATATGGCTAAATATTTAGTTTTGATCTTAGGGATTCAAATAGATATCTTCTTAGGTAACAAATCCATAACCATTTTTGATGATTCTCACCTCAAGGTTAATCAAGTTAATGGTTCCTACCTATGCAAAAAAGAAATTTTTTAGTGGTATAAACATTATGTAGATATGTTATTGGGATCATTTGACTCTTATCTCATACAAATTGTTCCTTAATCCACAAACAAGTTTTATAACACAATGGTTTCACTTGATTCACACATACCCTCTTCATCCTCTTCCTTGAGAATCTATGTCATCATGCATCGCTTAACATTACCCTCATATGTGTCAACTAACATCCTTTTCATCCAAAATGTGGCATCCAACCCACATGACTTATGGTACAAGCAACTCATGGATTATATTTCCTTTTCTATTAACCATTTTTATCTCTCTAATAATGGGAGACATGCCTTCATAAAATGTGCCACTCATTACACTATGCTAAGGGGCCTTCTCTACAAGCAAGGTTTTGATGGTCTCATCCTCATATGCCTCACTAGTACTGAGACTCTGTTCATTATTAAGGACGTCCATGATAGGATTTATGGTGGACATTTCAATGGTCACATAATTTCCAATCGTATCCTTTGATTCAATTATTATTGGCCAACACTCCATCAATATTGTAGTGATTGTGTTTAATGTTGCATCAAATATCAGCAACACGCTAACCTCTTTCATGTTTTGAGTCATACATTATAAGTCACCAAATACTTTTGGCCCTTATCCCAATGGGGCTTGGATCTAATCTAGGAAATTAACCCTCATTCATCCCTATGTCATCATTCTATCATTACTTCCTCTAAATACTTCACCAAGTGGGTTAAGGCCATTTCTCTCATCTCCACTAAGGATAAAAAATTGTTGACTTTATTAACCATCACATCATCTATCATTTTGGTGTCCCAAATAAAATTATAGTAGACAACAAAAAATCTTTCAAAAATAAGACTGTCCAAAGTCTTTGTGATACATTTGGAATCAAATTAAGCTTTTCATCACCATACTATCCACAAATGAATGGATATTTAAAAGCTTCTAACAAATCATTTACCAAAATTCTCATGAAGGTAGTCAATGATATGGGTAAAGACTGACACACACACATTCCTCTTGATTTATGGACTTACCACACTAGAATTTGAACCCCTATGGGTGCTACACTTTTTTCCTTGGTGTATGGGATGGAGGCTATTTTGCCTCTTGAGGTTCAAATTCCTTTTCTTCACATTTCTCTAAAAGACATACTAATGATGACTTTTACCAAGAATGTTTTGCTCAACTTGAGTTTTTTTATGAGTGCTATCTCATATCCCTCAACCACCTCCAAATCTATCAAGAGCGTATTAAACACACTTACAACAAAAACCTCAAAGAGTGAGATTTCAATATTGGTGATCTCATCTTAAAATAAAATCATCATGTGATGAACATGAAAAAAAGCAAATGAGTTAATTTTTCCCCTAAATAGCTTGGACCCTACATCATAACTCATAAGTATGGCTCAATAACTTATTATTTGTCTTATCTTGGAGGAAGGCTAGAACCTGAGCCTTTAAATGCCTTACACATATGACCATTCTTTTGTTAACCAAGTGTCACTTCACCTCATGTTTCACTTGAGCTCATCCCTTGAGCACCCCTATTACATTCATATCCCTTCCTCTTAACCCTTATTCCTACATACTTAGTTAACTTACAAGGTGATATGCTTTTTACCTCAAAGTGGAAAACTTGTAAACCTCTATAGACTTGTCCATGACGAAAAGAAAAAAAACAACAAAGTGGGATATGTAGATAAGTTTTAATCTCTAAGGTCATGTTTCTCAATGTAGATTAATCCCTTGAAGGATAGCTACGTACCTTCTCTTCGATATTATTAATAGACCGTTCCCTTAAAGGATATCTATTTAACCTTAAAAACAAATGCTTAGACCACTCCCTTGAAGGATGGCTAGTCCAAGCTTTGTTCTCAAAGGGAAAAGAAAATAAAAGCTTCTCATATTGATCAACTTCATATGACCTCAACACATACAAAATCTCATTGTAAGTTTCTCGCATTGATCATCTTACACACAAAAAAGAGCTTTACGTCATGGACTTATCTATAGTCACCCTCGAGTCACCCACAACAAGGTCATCTCATCCCCACTTTGAATGTTACACTACCCAAACACTTTCACTCATTTTACACTTTTTCCCTCATACTCTTTCAAGGGACTTTGAAATCACTTAACACAAGGTGAATACGATGCTTCTCTAACAAAAACAATGATGCAAATCATGAAAGAGGCTCATATTCTCAATCTTATTTATGTTATAATTATGGTCTTTTCTAATACAAAAGCATTCTACCTCTTTATTTTCCCATCTAAATCACATGTGGATCTCTCTACTAAGATGAAAAGATAATACAAGCACTATCAAGACTACTCCATTTATTTTAATAATATACCATCACAAATATAGAAAAATGCTAAAATAAAATAATATAACCAACCTATTCATTTTAAGCATATACCATCACAAATATGGAAAACTATAAGATGAAGCTAACAAACCAATTATGCATATACCATCACACATATGGGAAATGCTAGACTAACTCAAACATTAAAATCAAATTAACATTACATTAAAAAATCATCTATATCAACATGATCATCACAATCACAATAAACACATATCAAGATCACAATAAATATACATCTCATAAATGTATATGCTCAATATACATGTACATAAATACATCATCATAATATCATCTCTCTCTCAAAATATACATCTCTCATCGTCAGCTTGCAAGATGGTGTACATATAAAAAAAACAAATTATGGCACTCAGATTCCTTGAGGCTCTCCACGTGGTCATGAAGAAGTGTCATCACCACTCTCCACCTGTTTACATCTATGTGAGCTAGAAGCTATGGTAGGTGTCACTAATCTCTCCTACTCTCTAAACTTAGAATACCTCTAAATCTATGGGAACTCCCTAATGACCCTCACTTGGGCTATGTAGGTCACATGCAATCGACATGGGGTCTTCTGAGGCTAGCTCATCCATTAGCCTAATTGCTCACTCCGATTAAGAATCAAAATTGACCTTTTTTCCTATTTTTGGGTTCTACATAATCAAAAATATTGGTTTGGTGTGCCAACATCGGTGCTTGATGTCAACCAATGTCAACAACAACCTACCAACATTGGTACCATGTTGTCTAACATTAATGGACCCCATTGATGTTGGTAACTACTTTGACCTTAGGGTTGAATGACCCATCTCCCAAAATTAGCTTTTTCCCTAAAAAAACATACCCCAAATCCCTCCAAAATTCACCTAAACCTACCCCACCCCATTTCCTACCCCCCCTCAACATATTTCTTTTGTCTAACCTTTAAATTTAGCCTACAAGAAGCAAATTAATCAACTCACATTCAAAACCAAATCATATAAGATCTTACCTCATCTCTCTATCTCCTCTAGGTTGGCATAACTAGCTCTTATGGTGGCATTCCTCCTATTGGGTCCCTTCCTACCTCTACCATCTCAGTCTCACTCAAAGCTCTTTTTCTCTCTAATCAAATGTTATAAATGAGTTTTGGTGTGCTACCAAACCCCTTTTTATCATGTTTGGTTACCCACCAATGTTAACATACTTGACCTAATCCATCAACATCAATAATATTTCCCATTGATGTCAACAACCTTACCCTAAGCACTGACATTAACACTATTTACTACTAACATCAGTAACATGACTAACATTGGCATCATTAAATTAGAGTTCCACTAACACCCACAATCCTTTAGACTCTACCCATGATTTGGGGCAACTTAGAGATCACATATATCTCCTTAACCAAAAAAACCAACCTATAGATCATATATATCTCCCCAACTATGACAACCACCTTTGGAGATCACTTAAATCTCAACCCATACCAACTTTTCTTAGAGACCACAAATATCTCATCGCCCATTAACCTTTTTATACTAACCTTGCATCATTTGTTTATACTGCTTATGCTATTCTACTATAGTTGGTTATTATACACATACATGTATTTTAGGTGATTTAGATGGTGACAAAGCTCATCCTATCACCTATAACCTTTTGTGTTTCCCAGGGGCACTTCCTACCTCAAATACCTGGCACACATGGACCATTAGAGCTACAACATTGATTATTTTGACCTCATCAGCTATCACTTACATGCTATGATTTGGTTATTTCTATTTGAATCCTCCTTAACCTTACTTTTTCTTGATTTTTTCAACTATATCTCATAGTATTATATGTGCATGCAATGATACCACATTCTCCTCCACTCACCCAATTAACTTCTTATCAAATCGGTACCTAATTTTAGTTTCTCCTCCATCAATTCTCATTTGGAGGGGGAATACTTTATCCAATACTTGGAGAATCTAACTCCTATTTTGGTCTTGCAACTTGTTAGTGAAAATTACAAGAAAAAAAGGGGCAAATGTAGACACCAAGACTATATCACACATGTGCATAACTCCTTGTCTGAAAACTCCCCTTGAGCCATTTTTCAATAATAATAATTAGCCTCCCTAACCCATGTTTTTACCCCTCACATATTTGATTAATTTAAAATCTTTAATTAAGTTAATTAAAAACCTCGTATGCCACCTTACATGGCCAACTCATCCTAAGAATAATTCTCACCTGATGAGTCACATAAAAACTTAGTCCCCTTATCCTAACTACCTAAAACTTGTTCTCACCTCAAAAATAAATTCCTAACCAATCACTTCCTTAACCTCTTATTTCTATTATTTTGTAACACATACCACACTTGGAATGAGAAACAACATAAAATAGGCTAAAGATATTACTTTTGCCTATTTTGACTCCACTAACATCGGTCAACCCATGGATAACATTAACAAGATCAGTAACATTGATTATATAAGCCAAACTCCAAACTAATGTTTAGGTCAATATAAATCAAGAAAATTCATTCTTATTTGCATACAGGCTTTTGGCATTCAAATTTCAACATCTTGGCTTACTATTATCTTGCATAAGTCAATCCAGATTAGGTACCAAACTCTTGAGAACTAAAAACACCCACTTGTTTTCTCTATTCGAGGCATCAGTTTGGACTACCTAATAGGATCCATCCATCTAACACTTATCATTCAACCCCCACTATAACTAAGTACATCACTTATTCTATAAGTCTTTTATTAGTTACTTTACAACTCCTTTACATCTACTATTTATTACTTTACACATTCCTGACCAAACCCCTGTGAAGGAGTCATAAAGCTTCCCCACTTTTTTTCCCTTATACCAACACACTAAACCTCTAAGCAAATCCATCAAAGCAATACTTTCTCTCTCACAACTCTCCCCCAACCTTACAGACCTAACCAAAACCATTTATTAGACCCATAAAAGCCTTCTACAAGCTCTTAGGTAATTATTTCCCCTATCGACCTCAGTAGCATAACTAATATTAGTCACTTACCTAATGATGTTGGTAGCTTAATTGATATCGGTCACTTTTACTACCGACCTCAGCAACCTAATCAATTTTGAAAACTATGGATGTCTACTTACCCTTCTAATAAATATGGATGTCTACTTACCCTTCTAAGACCTACCCAAATAACTTCCAAAATACAAAATGAATATACCGCCTACACTCTATTATTTTTTATTGCATTGAGGTTATGAATAATGGTAACATTATCTCTCTTTTATTCTCTTTTTTCCTCTCTCTTGGTTATTTATTAATCTTTTGTCTCTCAAAAGTGGACTATCATCTCTAAAGAAGTTTGACAGTTCCTGGAACAAGCAAATAGCTTGGCAACCCACTCATATATATACTAACAAACATTTGTTGGTAGTGCTTTCTTACTTATAGGTAGTCCTCCCAAGCCAAAGAGGATTGCTCACAATGTTTGGATATGGTTCATAAACCAATCTAGGTTCATTCTAATCACTTATCCCTATCATTCTTCTCTGTTTTTCTTTAGACTTGAAATAGAAAATTTTAGTAAAACACCTATCTATAATGATGGAGAGCATTAGATGGATAATTTTAAAATAATTTTCTAGATAAAAAATTCGTTGATATATTTTCACAAAATCTACACTCTAAAGTAGGTAATAATCTATGACTCACTTATGAAAAAACATTTAATAAAATTCTAGACATGGGTGTGCAGATTGAGAAGGCACTTATGACTAAAGGCCTTGTCAATATTTAATTAAAGATTCAAACATATAATTAGACCCAATCACGTATTCAATCTATTGCAATAGATAAACCAAAAGGGTTTAACAAAAAAAAGAACATGGTAGGGAATGGATTAACTAAATCTAGACATGTACAAAAGGTGCAGGCTCTATTGGTGTTCTAGATTTGTACCCTAGTTGAATAAGAAGATTTATCATATATTTATACTCAAATCTAGTCCAACATGGGACTGATCTTAGGCTGTGGGTATCTTAATAATGGATCAGACCTTTGAAGAAGGTTGACTTCCTTCAGGATCTATCACCTAAACTAGACCTAACCTAATAATTGCTTGGAAAAGTGATAGAGAGATACAACAATGTATAGAAGCATGTAAAATAGGGTGATGCATTAGTAATTATAACACTTATACTTTTCATAAGAAACACTTATGAGACACATTTCAAGACCAAATATATTATTTCCATATGAGTATTTCACAATAAGGCATGAATTAGTTATCAAACTAACATGAAAAGGTACATAACTACTTTCAAACTAAACAACAAACTATATCTTGCACTTATAATGACATGTGGGAACTATCAAACCCTTCATAAAAGTGATACAAATTAGACATAGACAAAGAACATACATTTACTTAACTACAGTACATGAATTTATAAAACACACTTTAATCTAGCTTACAAAATGGTAGAATTTAGTCTTTATTACATTAAAAGGTCTCACAATAAATTTTTTGTCATAGCCTAAGCAAACCAAAACTTAAGATTCCATTTCTCTAAAAATTTCCAAATATTTCTCTCTAAAATTTTTAGAGAGAGTTACATGTGGTAGAAGTTTGAACATTTATAGAAAAAAAAATAGAGAGGGGGGGACTATGATGTATTAACACAAGTTCAAGGATGTTGAGTCATGACCGTATCAACGAGGAATATGTTAAGCATGAAATATACTGAGAGGGGGGGGGTGAATCAATATATCATATATCTTATTAAACATTCCCTTAACCAAATTCCACTTAATCAAACATTCAAGATATGCAATAAAACTCAAAAAATAAACACCACACAAGATAGAGAGAGACACTAGATATAATGTGGAAACCCAATTTGGGAAAAACCATAGAGAACAATCTCAAGTATATGAATGAGCACCAACCCAAACAATATTCTCAAGCACCAACTTGTAGGAGCACCAACCCCTTTGCCAAGCACCAACCCATAGGAGTACCAACCCCTTTGTGTATACAACACACCTATCTCTCAATGTTACTATCTCAACAAATGATAGTTCAAATACAACATCTCTCTCACCTTTTCTCTTCTAAGCTAGATATAACAAATACAAATCATATTCATCTCTAACAATCACTCTTATAAGCTAGATATTACAATATCAAATCAACCTCTATCTCTCCCATATTAAAAATGGCTTCTCAAGCTTTTATTTATAGCTTTCCAAATGACCTTTGGCCTTCCCCCTTTGTGACCCTTCAATTCTCATGGAAAATGGCACCAAACTTGTATGACCCTTCATATTCTTGCCTTTGAAAAGTCATGTGGTGACCCTTCATGACCAAAAATGTCATTCCCACTTTTATCCTTATCTTGGTGACTTTTCATATTCCTCAAAGTGTCCCTTCATGAGAAATTGTGCCCTTACTCTTTTGTCTTCACTTGGTGACTCTTGGAATTCCCCAAGATGAATCTTCATGGGAAAATGCATCCCATCCTTCTTTTGTCTTTATCATGTGGCTCTTTGACTTCTCCATGGGCCCTTATTTTGTCTCATATGCAACTAAAAATATATTCATTAATATTAAATAAATATTAACTCATATTAGCCAAGATATATTTATTACAAACAACATTAAATGCAATGGGGCCTTTATCACCAATAATGCTAGACCTTTGACATCAATGACAATATTTCCAACAATCTCCCCCTTTGTCATTGATGGCAACCTCAATCTTGAAACTGCCACATCCTTTCACCTGCACATACTATCATCTAAAAACATATAGTAACTCCCCCTTATTGTAACAACCTGTACCTATTCCCTATACATGTTTTTTACACATGTACCTGTACCTATTATTCTCCCCCTTTGACATCAATGGCAAAGTGCCTACCTATAGCTAACACTTAGCTCCCCCTGAATTGATGCTAAACATCAATGGTAGGAAGTAATAGAAATTACTCCCAACTCCTCTCACAGATCTTTGAATGTGTCCTTTGATCATGCTTTTGAGAAGATATCTGACAATACATATACATTGTTCCCTATCCTTTCAGCATCTATAATCAACTCATTTGAATCTTTTCTTCTAATCTCACAACCTTCAACATGAAACCTTAATGTATATCCTTGATCACATATTTGACTAACACTCAACAGATTATGTTTAAGACCTTTTACATATAAAACATTCTTAGTCTTAGTTCTACCATAATCCAAACTCAAAGTACCTTTTCTGGCTATCATGGCAATGGTTTTATCTCTGAATCTCACTATACCACCATTGATCTTATTTAGAGATATGAATTTACTTTTATCTCATATCATATGCCTCAAACATCTACTATCAATTAACCATGGCTGATCTTTAGCTTTTACATGTAAGGCTGTCTGAACCATCATAGAATCTTCAAGTTGTTTCTTCTACCATGAACATGTCTAAACCTTCTTCTTGATAAATGTAGATTTGAAACTCTGATCCTTTTTAACTGACTCGAACACGCTTCTACAATATCAAGCTATGTGTCTAAAGTTATTGCACTTGTAGCATAATATGGTCTCTTCATCAAAGCTTGATAGAGGAGCAAAAGAGTTATGGCTTCTGATTGACTCTACTTAACTTTCCTTTTCCTTATTTCTGAAATTGTTAGCTCTTTTTCTACATTCTAATTTCTTGTGACCATATCCATTACAATAAAAATAATAGCCATAAAAATAAGATCTGTTTATATATCTCTGATTTGATTGCCTTTTGTAGCTTTGTTCCTTCCAGCCTTCTCTATTTGAAATGTCCTTTATATTCTTCATTTCTCCCCTTTTTGTTTCCTCTTTTGTAAGATCTTTAGCATAGTTCTTTTTCTTTTCAAATCCAATTCATGTCTTGTCTGAATTTGATTTTTAACTTTCCAATATCTTATTCAGCATTTTAGTGCTATCCTCAAATTTTGAATCACTGACTACTTTATCGTTGACTGCTTTCTTAATTTCTTATTTTAAAGAGGCAATTTCAATAACATACCTTTCACATTCTTTTTTTGTTATTTACAACTATTCTATGAGATTTTCATTCTTCTTGGCTTCTTCAAAGTTTGCTTGTAGATCTTCAATCATTTCCTTTAACTCTTATTCATTTTTCTCAATCTGGTGCTTTAATCTTCAATTCTTCTTCTAAACAGCTTCTAACTCTTCAAGGGCACAGATGAGCTCTCCTTCCATATTCACTTCAGCTTCCTCCTCTTATTCTTCTTGATCATCTTCATGTATGGCCATGAATAGAATCTCTTCTTCTTCTAAATCGCTGACTCCACTATCTTCGACTGAGCTAGGATCCTTAGAATACAGGATCTTCTTTTTGAATCCCTTCTTAGATTTGCCTTTGAAATTCTTCTTTTATGTAGGCTTTTCTTCTTCATCATCATTAACCTTATTTGGGCATCTAGATAAAAAATATCCAATCTTTCCATAATTAAAACATTTAAAAGGTAATTTTCCTTGATATTTACCTATTCCTCTTTTTGGCTTGTAAATGAAAAGTGCTCCATTGTCATCTTCATCATCATTGGAACTATCACTTGATTCTTGAATCTTAGCTTTCTCTTTCTTTGATGTCTTGAAAGCCACTTCTCTCTTTGAGGTTTTATCTTGTTCTATCTGCATCTCATATGTTGTGAGTATACCATGAAGCTCATCCATCTTTAGCTTGGCTAAATTCTTCATCTCCTCAATTGTTGAAACCTTTGCATCATATCTCATTGGTAGAGATCTCAAAACCTTTTAAACCACTGTTGACTCTTCCAATGTTTCTCCAAGACCTTTAATTTGATTCACTATCTAATCAACTCATAAGATAACTTGCTATATCTTCTTCTTCTTCTTCCATCTTCAAACTTTCAAAATGCCTTCTAAAAGTCTGAAGCTTAACTTGCTGAACCTTTCCATCACCTTTGTAAATATTCTCAAGTTTTACCCAAGTTTCATGAGCATATTTACATTGCATAAATTTAACAAATTTATATTCACATAAACCACATAAAATAGCATTTAAAGCTTTAGCATTACATTCACTTTCCTTCTTTTCTACTGGAGTAATTACAGATGTATGTGGCTCTTTATATTCCTCCACCACTACTTTCCATATGTCGAATCCAAGGGCCATCAAATAAACCTTCATTCTCATGCTCCAAAAAGAATAATTCATCCCATCAAACAAAGGTGCCTTATTTATATAAAATCCTTCTTGTGACCTAGCCATCGTGCTTTCTTGATCTACCTTCAAGTTGTAAAAATTTTCAAAAAGGAACCTGCTCTGATACCAATTGTTAAGCATGAAATATAATGAGAGGGGGGGTGAATCATTATATCATATATCTTATAAAACTTTCCCTTAACCAAATTCCACTTAATCAAATATTCAAGATATGCAATAAAACTCAAACAATAAACACCACACAAGATAGAGAGAGACACTAGATATAACGTGGAAACTCAATATAGGAAAAACCATGGAGAACAATATCAAGTATATGAATGAGCACCAACCCAAAAAATATTCACAAGCACCAACTTGCAAGATCACCAACCCATTTTCTAAAAACCAAGCACCAACCCATAAGAGAACCAACCCCTTTTTCGAGCACCAACCCAACAACAATTCGTGAGCACCAACCCACAGGAGCACCAACTCCTTTGTCGAGCACCAACCCAACAAAAATTAATGAGAACCAACCCACAGGAGCACCAACCCCTTTATGTATACCACACACTTATCTCTCAATGTTGTTATCTCAACAAATGATAGTTTAATACAACATCTCTTTCCTCTCTCTCACCTTTGCTCTTCTAAGCTAGATATAACAAATACAAATCATATTCATCTCTCACAATTGCTCTTCTAAGCTAGATATTACAATATCAAATCAACCTCTATCTCTCCCATATTAAAAATGGCTTCTCAAGCCTTTATTTATAGCTTTCCAAATGACCTTTGGCCTTCCCCCTTTGTGACCCTTCAATCCTCATGGAAAACGGTGCCAAACTTGTATGACCCTTCATATTCTTGCCTTTGAAAAGTCATGTGGTGACCCTTCATGACCAAAAACGTCCTTCCCACTTTTGTCCTTATCTTGGTGACTTTTCATATTCCTCAAAGTGTCCCTTCATAATAAATTTCACCCTTACTCTTTTGTCTTCACCTAGTGACTCTTGGAATTCCCTAAGATGACTCTTCATGGGAAAATGTGTCCCATCCTTCTTTTGTCTTTACCCTATGGCTCTTTGACTTCTCCATGGGCCCTTTTTTGTCTCATATGCAACCAAAAATATATTTGTTAATATTAAAAAAATATTAACTCATATTAGCCAAGATATATTTAATACAAACAACATTAAATTCAATGGGGCCTTTATCACCAATAATGCTAGACCTTTGACATCAATGACAATATTTCCAAAAAAATAAATTTTGTAAAATAATTAAATTCCCATTGACCTTATCCAACCACCAGGTCTCTTCTTATAGCTCTATGTTATTATCTATCTAATCTATTTATTAGTACCACATCTTAGAATTGATAGAATTATGCTACATCTACCTTAGGTGGCCAACTATATCTGTTCATTGAAAAAGTGACACTGATAATAGGTGAGACATCTCTCCATGGTCTGTATTTACTCCAATATCAAAGATAGGTCTATCTATAGGTGAAAACCAATCCAAATATGGTTTTCACATAGTGACAGTATCCATAAAAACTTACAAACTACTTGAATTTTCTTCACAATCACTGGTCTATCTTTTACATCTATATTGAGCCCCAAAAGACATATTTTACCTATATGAAGATCTATTGGCGATGATTTGTCTCACTGGTTCTAGTTGGATCTTGGTCGAGCTTTGGATCCTTTGTTTTTATCTTGTTTGGATCTAAAAATGACTTGTTGATTTCCATAAAAAATGTCTTGGGTTCAAACTTTGTTTATTGTCTATCGATTGATAACTCAGACCATTGACATGTTGACCCAACTCACTCCATTAGATCCTACTTGTCTATATGAATACTGATTGTTTACATTTTACCATTTGAATTCATTATTGACACTTTTCATGCAAACATTTAATTTTTAGATTCACTAACCCCTTTGACCTTAGCTCATTGTTAGATTTGAATGTATGATCAAATGCATATTGTTAGATCTACTTGGGACCCATGGTTTGAAATCAAATGGATATTTATTGAGTTTTAAAATTAATTATTTACCACCATCATTTGACATCTAGATGTATGTATTTTATGTCATATATATCATCAAATTTAAGCTCTAATGGATTTTTGTAGTGGCTTAAATCTAACATATGTACAAATGTATCCCATTATTTGACCAACTTTGAAGATTTATATCATGAAGCTCAAGAATCATGGAGGGACCAAATTTGTTGAAGATGTTCCTAAGACCAAAAACATTGTGCCCACTTTATCCATTGGCTCTATAAAATTTCTAAGTGGAGATGAAAATGCTCAAACAAGATGGTCTATGTGTTTTCACATGACATCTATGCAATCATCTATTCATTTAAATCTCAATGGCTATCCATTGAGGCATGAATTTGACACTTGCACGATTGTCTTACTCTATGTGACCAACTTTTGAACTCCATAACTTCATCTAGGAATATTTCTCATACTTGAAACTTGTGGGACATGTTATTGGCACAAGGGAATTTATGGCATTATAATTCTATTGCTTGTAAGGCCTTCTGAGCAGATGTATAAAATGCATAAGATAGTTGGTTCATTTGTTTCTGGCATAACATCCTAGTGATGGTTTATTTATTTAAACTTGCATAGTCTATATTTTACTCAATATTTCAATGATTTGATGATATCTTAAATCTTGTGCAACCTGGTTCATGTTCTTGGACACCATGAAAACTATTTGGACCTTTCACCTACAACTATAGACCTATTCCTTCAAGATCAATCATATTACACTTTAAGCTTGCTTAAATTATTTCAAAAGGTCTATAAAAACTATATAATATCCACTTGAGGTTTATCTACTCCTTATGACACTAGGTCACTCTTCAATCATGATCCTACTCATTCCAATAGACTCTTGGACTAGGCACATTTTTGGTATGTAGACCAAATTTTGTCAACATATTTGGTGACTTGGTTGGGAAACATGCCTACTTTGCTCAAGAACTTGGACTAGTTACATGACTCTTGGATCATTTACCTGCTATGGAAATTTAGATGAATGCAAGACATCCTCTTGACTTGTAAAGATAAATAATTCCAACAAATAGGGAAAGAAACAGTCTTGAAAGGGAAACTAAATTAATAAATCAAAGGTAGCTAATCTAATGAAAAACTATGCAAACAAATCACTTATTCAGGATAAGACAAAAACAAACTATTATGTTACAATAATGATTATAAGGAAAAAAACTAATTATGTACATGGGACTTAGCTTAATCTGCTTAGGTTTTTAAGATGTATCCCATTGACTAGGATAGGAAGCTCTTCACCATTCATCCTTATGAGTTGGAAAGTATTGTGGGATTTATAACTAAAGACTATATATGGACCACTGTAGAGATAATCAAATATTTTGTGCTTTCTAAGATTAGCTCTATCCTCATCCCACTTGAGGACCAAATCTCCTTGTTGGAAACCTCTTGAAGAAGCTCCCTTCTCAAAATATTTCTTCACCATTGGTTGAGGGACCTCCATAGACAACATTAATTGATGCATTATCTCTTCTATCTCCATGAGCTCAGCATATCTTATTTATATTAGATCATTCTCCAAAAACTCAAGTTGATGCGTTAATTATAAAATAGGGAATTGAAGAGAAATAGGTATTCTTACTTCCTTACCATATACTAGCTTGTATGGAGAATTGACAATTAAACTCTTATAGGTGATCTTATTAGCCCACAAAGTTGACTTCAATTCTAGATGCCATGATCGCTGATTATCTTCAATAGTCCTTCGAATGATTTTCAATAAATTCTTGTTAGTGGACTCAACAAGGCTAGTTCCTTATGGATAATAGTTTGATGAGGTACTAAGGAAAATACTATGTTGAACTACCCACTGGCTGATCTTAGACCCCATAAAAGCCATATCATTATCAGAAATTATGGTTGAAGGGACCCAAAACCTGGTAATCAAACCTTCATAGAAGTCCAGAACACTAGTTTTATTGGCTTATTTTAATGTGACTACCTTTATCCATCTAGTAAAATAATTTATGGTATTTAGGATCCACTTTTATTGAGCTTAAATGGGGATTAATAATACCAATAAATTTCAATCCCCATTGGACAAAGTGTTTATTTACTAAAATTGGCTAGATAGGTAAGGCGTAAAGATTTACCTTTATAATAAACATAGCACATTATTTGCATTTCCTAATACATGTATGACCATCACCAAATAAAATTGTCCAATAATACCCACCTCTCATGATCTTGTAGGTTGTGATCCTTGCTAAATAATGTCCTCCGCCATGTATATCATAGAATTACTCAATTAGTCTCTATGTTTGACCTAGTTATATGCATCTTAGGTACATTCCATTAATATCCTTTTTTACCAACATATTATCAAAAATAATAAAATGAATTGACTACAATATAAAATATCTCCTCTTTAAAGGAGTAAGATGAGAATTATAAGCACTATCTTATAGGTATCTTACCATATCTTGGAACCAGATGGAAGATGGAGTGTGATCAGTTACGACTTCTTCATCATTTGACACCATAACCATCCCATTAGTCTCATGCAAGTCTTGAAATAGCTATTCAAAAATTCCTTTTCTTCTAACCAGCTTTGTGACCTTGATCTCAAAATCATATTCCATGACTTTGGTTATCCAACCAGATCTCTTGTTATTTATATCCTTGTTTAAGAGGAAATCCTTAACACTTAAATGTGCAACCATAAAATGTATCTTATTATGAGACAAGTGCCTAAAATTTTTAAGAGACCTTATGACTAAAATTACATGTTTCTCAATAAAATAATACCTTATTTCATATTCTTCTAAGCTTTGACTAAAGAAGGCTATTGGTTACTCTAAATCATCCTTATTCTAAGGCATGAGAATACCTAAAAGTATGTCAATGTTAACATAGGTGTATAATAATAAATACTTTGTGAAGTTAAGGTTCAGGAGTGTAAGAGCACTGAATATAGCTTTCTTGATCTATTTAAAACTTCTTACTCCTTTGGACCAACTAAAACTCAGACCCTTCTTTACCATGGTTGTGAGTGGTCTAGGTAAATTAGCAAAATTTAAAATATATCTCCTTATGAAATTGATCTTACCTAAAAAAATCTAAAAGTATTTATTGTGCTTAGGAAAGGAAAGTGCAATAATTGACTCTATCCTATTAGGATCTAAGATTGTACCATATTTTGAAATTACATATCTAAGAACTCTACCTTCATGAACAGATAAAACACACTTTTTTAGATTCAAAGACACTTCAAATTCTCTACACATTTAAAAAACTTTTCTGAGGTGAATATTATTCTCATTTAAATTTTTAGAGAACACTATTATGTCATACAAATAAAAAATTATAAACTTGTTAAAGATACCTTAAAATTCCATGTCCATAGCTTTTTTGAAAGTTTCTCTAGCACTAGATAAGCCAAAAGGCATCTTTCTATATGCAAAGGTTTCCCACTTTATGGTGAACATTGTTTTGAATTGGTCTTCATCTTTAAACAAAATCTTGTTATATCAAATATAGACATCTAATAAATAAAACCTTCGTAAACCTACAACTACATATAGAATTTGTTCCATTGAATGGAAATGGGTAGTGGTCTTTAAGAGATGCCTTGTTTTAGTCATGAAAATCAACACATAGCCTTACTTCACCATTTGTTTCCATACTGGAACGAGGTTTTCCACCTAAGTTGAGTGTTTAATTTGAAAGATTATAGCTAACTCAATGAGCTTATGTAGCTTAGCTCTCATTAAAGGTTCAAGCTTTGGGTTAATAGTCCTTTGTTTTTATCTGACTACCCTAGTCTCATCTTCTAACTCAATGGTATGTTGAGCTATATTTGGATCAAATCCTTTAAGTTCACTATACTTCCATGCAAAAACATCTACAAAACTTGAACATTACTCAATATAAGTTTCTTTCTCTAAAGATGTGCAAATGTTTCCCAACTTTAAGATCTTACCAGTTGTAATCTCTACATTTGTATAGTGTTCTTCCTTGATTGACAAAGCAAAATTTTCTTTTCTCAATTCATCTTCTCTACTAAATATATTTTCAAGAGTGACTAACCATTTAGGCAACTTTTTTATCTTTAATTGCACAATTTAGTCACCATACTACTGAAAATTCTTGTATTGGTTTCTTGAGGATAATTTAGCTTCTTCTTATAATAATCTAACAATCTGACTATCATCTTCAAATACTTGTCAATTATTATGTTTGAATGGAATAGAAGGTCTCATAACTACCTTGATATGTGATTGAACCTTTTCATTTTTTATGTCATCTAGGATACTGAATTATGACCCAATGTTAGCTAGCCTATCTGCATGCTTGTTCTTATTTTTTGATGTAGTCTGAATATTGAAAGTATTCAGCTAGGTCTCAACTCTATACTTATAAGACCTAAGTAGTAGGTTCTTCCATATATTAAATCCCTTTACTTGGTGAACTACCAGTTCAGTATCTCCAAAAAATTGTAAATAATTGACCTTCAACTTTCTTACCCATTGCAAGCCATGCACTAGTGCTTCATATTCAATAGCATTATTGGAACAACCAAAATAAAAATTGAGAGAATAGAAATACCATTGATATTTTAGATAAATTAATATCATTCCAGCTCTAGTGCCATGTTTATTCTTAGATCCATCATAAATATAGTTACCACATGCCATCACTAGGCTGATCATATTTCATGAATGTTGGAATTGGTGTATCATTTTCATGAGGACAATATACACCAAGTTGATCTTCTTAAATTAAATTTTAAAAATCATGTCCATGAAAATCATAGGCCTATTCATCAAGGAAAGGATATGGGACTCCATCTAAAGGTGATTTAGTTTCCACCTCACTATTTTCTAATATTTTCTCTGAGATAATGCAATTAGTGTTCACCATACTTGGCATATATGGCTCCAAATGAAATCTTGCATTAGGTTTAGAACATATTATCACTTTAGGAGAAATAAAATTAGGAACACTATATGTATTGATCACATCTTGATTTTCCTCAACTACTATTCTTTTATCTCTAGTCATAACTATAACTTGACCATTTATGTTACTAGTTTGACCAACTTGGTTAAATGCAATATGATCATCTAATTGCCAATTAACATTGAAATAATTAGCTAGACATATAACATGTTAATATTCTACTTGGAATGTTATATTCATATCTTGATATTGACCACCTTGAAGAGATAATTCTTCTTATGTCATTTTTGGCATAGTAATATCTTATGATACCAAGGCTTGATTTTGATTGTCATTTGGATTGGAAGGCTACCAACCTAAACCTTGCATCAGGTTATTTTGAGGAATAATAAATTTCAAAATGGAAGGTATATTAAGATCAAGGGTTTTATATGGCTTAGTTTGGGTTATTAATCTTTGATTTTGATAAGGTTGCCTATTATCGTTGAAACCTTGATAAGGAGGTCATTAGTTATTGAAAGACTGATAAGTGTTTTTGTTTTGATGCTAATAATGTCTACCTTGGTATTATTGTTTCTTGAGTTGAAAAATCTCATTTCCAAAAGCTTGTAACATTATTTTCACATCACCAATCTCATTATCTTGATTAGGAGGGGATACAACTTGGATTTTTGGAGGTGGAATAGGAGCTATAGATAGAATTTTGGGAACATGAGGAGGAAAATGTTGAAATTCTAGGATTATGGGCATTAGAGGTCTTGGAGAAAGTTTACCAGCTTATATTAATCCATTTTATACTCTTATTACAATTTCATAGGCATTTAGAAAGGTATTACCACCCATATACTATATCATGACACTTATATCAAAATTAAGTGACTTAAGATAGTACATAAATGCATACTCTAGAGATGGTCTATCAAATATAGGGATCATAGTCCATGTTTTATAGAATTTTAGGTTAAAATTAGACATGAACTCATAGGGGTACCTTTATATGGTATTCAGTTGTTCAACTAGAGATAGATAATCATAATTGTCTTCAAATTGCCTAAATAATACTGCAATTAAGTCATCCGAAATAGAAATGGAGGTCAAAGGGAGGTTACTATACCTTTGTAATGATTTTCCCTTGAATTAAGTAACAAGTAGTCTAAAAGCCACATTATCTTGAGTAACATTATAAATAGAACATATATTGGTAACATCTTGGATATGCTCAATAGTAATAGTTTTATCCCATTAACCTGAGAAGAAAGGGATAATATTTAGGGTAGACACAATAATGTCATCACATTATGCTAAACTTAGGGGACTATCCCTATTAAATGGGACAAAAACTTGATTCTTGATAACCATTTGGGCAAAAAATATTTAGCTTATGGGGACAAAAGATTAGACTAAAATAATAAAATGACCAAGAAATGAATGCTAATTTAGAGGATAAGGTATTATACTATGGAATCTTGATCTGTTATAAGAATTAGAAGGCAATTCAATATGTTCAAAAGGAATACCTTTACTTGATGATCTTGTTGTAACCTTTGGCATGAAAACACTATCTAGAAGATGTTATGAGCTCTACAACTTAAGGGATATTCAATTTTTTATGATGGTATATGTCTCCTCCTTTTGAAATTTATTCTTATCAATATTCAAACTTAAATTATGACAAAAAAGCTATCCCACTGGGCATGCCAAAATGGTTGGTGTTCTAGGTTTTTACCCTATCTAACTAAGAGGATTTTTTAGATCTTCCACTCAAATATTATCCAACACGGGACTGATCCTAAGTTGTGGGTATCCTAATAATGGATAAGAACTCTAGAGAAGGACAACTTCCTTCTAGATTTATCATCTAAACTAGCCCTAATCTAACACTTGCTTGGAAAAGAGATAGAGAAATACAACAATTTATAAAAGCATATAAAATAGGGTGATGTACCATTATTTGTAACACTTATAATTTACATAAGACACACTTATGAGAAACATTCCAAGACCAAAGAGATCAATTCCATATTAGTATTTCATAATAAGGCATGAATTAGTTATAAAACTAACATGAGAGGGAACATCACCACTTTCAAGTTAAATAACAAAATTTAAATTGCACTTATAATGACCTATGGGAACTATTAATCACTTTATGAAGGTTAGAAAACTCAGACATATAAGGAACATACACTCACTTAACTACAATACATGAATTCATAAAACACACTTCAATCTATCTTGAAAAATGGTAGAATTTAGTCTTTAGTGTATCAAAAGGTTTCATATTACAAATTTTGGCATAGCTTAAGTAAGTCAAAGCATAGGAGTTTGTTTCTCTAAAAATTACTAGATATTTATTTCTAAAACTTTTAGAGAGAGCTACATGTGGTAGAAGTTGGAACATGTATAGAAAAAAAGAGAGAGGGGAAATTGTGATGTATTAGCACAAGTTTAAGGATGTTGATTCTTGACCTTATCAATGAGGAATAAATTTTGTAAAATAATTAAATGCCCATTTCCCTTATCCAACTGCTAGGTCTCTTCTTGGAACTATATTTTATTATCTATCTAATTTTCTAATGAGGACCATGTCTTAGAATTGACATAATTATGCCACATCTACCTTGGGTGGCCAACTTTATCTTCTCATTGAAAAAGTGACCCTGGTGATAGGCAAGACATCTCTCCATAATCTGTATTTGCTCTAATATCAAACACAAGTCTATTTATAGGTGAAAACTAATCCAACTATTAGTTTTCACATATTCATAATATCTATGGAAACTTTCAAACTACTTGACTTTGATTCACAATCACTATTCTACCTTTGACCTTTGTATTAGGCCTCAAAAGACCTATTTTACCTATATAGAGCTCTACTAGAAATGCTTGGTCTCATTGGTTCTACCTAGATCTTGATTGAGCTCTGGTCCCTTTGTTTTTATATTGCCTAGGTATAAAAATGCCCCATAAAATTTTGTCAAAAAATTCTTGGGTTTCAACTTTTTTTATTGGTTGTCGATTTCCAACTCAAACCAATCACATGTTGACCTAATTTGCTCTGTTAGATCCTGATTATTTAGATGAACATTGATTGTTGATCTTTTTCCTATTGAATGTGTTGTTGACACTTATCATAAACACATTTACTTTTGAGATTAAATGACCCCTTTGACCTCTACTCATCATTAGATCTAAATGCATGATCGAATGCATGTCATTACATCTTCTTGGGACCCATGGTTTGAAATCAAATGTCTATTTACTGGGTCTTAAATTAACATATACATGATTGTCATTTGATGTTTGTGTAGACATATTTGACACCCTAAAAACCATCAAATTTAATCTCTAATGTATTTTTGTAGTTTTTTTAAATTTGATGTTTGTGTAAATGTATCCCATTATTTGACCAACTTTGAAGATTTATATCTTGAAGCATAAGAATCATGGAGGGACCAAATTTGATGTCAATATTCTTGAGACCAAAAACATTGTGCCCACTTGATCCACTAGTTCCAAGAGATTTATAAGTGGAGATAAAAGTAATCAAACAAGATGTTCTCTATGTTTTTGTATGATGTCTACGTGATTGTCTTGTCATTTGAATCTCAATGACTATCCATTGAGGCTTGAATTTGACACTTGCACGATCATCTTGCTCTACATGACCAACTTTGAAAATCCATAACTTGAACTAGGAAGGTCACATGGAATTTAAACTTGCAAGATATGTTCTTGGTAAAATGGACTTTATGGTACTATGATTCTATTTATTGTGAGGCCTTTTGAGCATATTTATAAAATGCACAAGATATATGGTTCATTTGTTTCCTATGTGACGTCTTGGTGATGGTATATTTCTTTAAACCTATATACTCTATCTTTTTCTCAATATTATAATTATCTAATGACCTCTTAAATCTTGTGCAACCTGGTTCATGTTCCTATATACCATGAAAATTGCTTGGACCTTTCACCTACAACTATAGGCCTATCCCTTGAATATCAATTAGATCACACTTTGATCTTGCTTAAAGTGTTTCAAAATATTTTCAAAATCTATATTATCTCAAATTGAGTTCTATCTAGTCTTTATGACACTATGTCACTCTTCAATCAAGATCTTACTCCTTCAACTAGACTCTTGGAGTAGGCACAGTTTTCGTATGTAGACCAAATTTGGTCAATAGGCTCCACCAACTCCAAATGTGTAACTAGCTCCACCTAATCCATTGACCACTTTTCAAAGGGTTTCTCCACAAAGGTAATTCAATAAATACAAAGTCTTCAACAAATTGGGAGAACCTATTGAATTCATATTTCAAAATCTTGTAGTAGATAATCTGATTATGTGGCCTATACCAATGCCATTTCCTAAAGATCAACCCAAACCTGATTGGTATTAGGTAGATGATCTTTGAAACTTCCATTATGTTATTGTTCATCATACTTATCAATGTGTTTAATTGAGACATCCCATTGAAGATTTGATTAAATCAACAAAGTTGAAATAAAAATTTCCATGCAAAACACTAATTAGGATATGGGCATATATAAATATCCATTTCCTAAGCACAATAAACAAAAAATAAGAAATAATCAAAACCAAGTATATAATTAGTGTCAAAAAACACAAATCCATAATCATGCTCATCATGATAATAATCAGGAATATAATACCCAATAACATGGGTTACAATAACATGCCTTATGATTATAATAACACTATGGGGCATATTTTTAAAAACCACATTACCAAAATCACTATCAAATCTTGTGAACCATCCTATGCTCCTCAAAACACTAGACACCCCATTATGGGTTCTACACCCTTCCCTTCAAGTAATGATGAATTGGGTACAAGCAATTTTATTGTGTTTTGGTTTCATGGGTTACTATCTCTAGACCCCCTTCTTCTAATTATAATAGATCCTTACCAACTAAAATTTATGCAAATTCAACTATACAATCACGATCACCATCCAAGGCCCTTTGCCTTCTTATAATTATAATAGATCCTTGCCAACTCTATATTATGCAATCAAAACTAGAGGCTCACAAGTCACCCTTCAGGGCCTTTTGCCTTATCCTAATAATAGACCCAACTTGAAAATTGTGCCTTTGGATCCAAATTTAAACACTATAGTAGCCAAGGCTAAACCTTCTCATGCTTTTATTGAAAAATTGTATAGTATCTCAAACCAACTAAGTAAAATACCTATCCAATTTTCTATTTTAGATCTTTTATATATGTCTTAAGTACACAAAACTATTTTAAATGACTTCCTTCACCAATCCACTATTCTCCAAGACATTAATCCTAACCAATTATAAACACTTGTAGGCTATTTATCTCCATTTCTAAAGGTTACATTTGATCAAAGAGACATGTTCACTCTTAGTCCTAGCCATAATATCCCCTTATATATTGAGGTCATTATTGAAAACCATAAAATTAAGTGAGTTATTATAGATAATGGTTCAAGGCTAAACATAGTATCACTCAAGCTTGTATAGTGAATGGGTTATACTAAAAAGGACATCTAGCTAGATATAATCACAATCAAGGCATATGATAATGCCAAAAAGGAATATTCTAAAACTATTTATTTGGCAATCATTATTGGGTCTATGTCCCATCATACCTTATTACATATTGTGTATATTGAGTTGCTTTATAACATCCTTCTTGGTCATCCTTGGATCCATGAAGTATAGGTCATCCCATCCAATTTACATCAGTGCCTCAAGTTCCCCCATGATGGGATTGAATTCACCATTCTTGACAATCTGTAGCCCTACCAGTATTGTAAACACCTAGAGATTAAATTTTATAATTATAACTATTGCTTTGGTTCTTAATTTATTTCCAAAAAGAAGAAATAAATAGTTTCACATTTTCCTAAATCAAATTATGTCAACATAAGTGACTTTGATTCCACTTTGACTGAACCATTTCCTATAACCCTTGCACAACAAGTCACTATAGAGGATGCATGCATTTCCATGTAGCATCTAAAAGATGCCTTCCATATTTATAGGTTTCCCAAGTATCATAAATATTTTGGTAAACCCAAACCTTACCAAATTCCTTGTAGACCCAACATGATTTGGCAAAAGAAGAAAGATACACAAAAACCACCAATGGTATTTATACCTACTACTTCACCAAATTAGGATCGAGAAGTTTTAATTGAAGGAGACTAGTTATATTCTGATGGTATCAATGATTATTTTTAGAATCCTAAATATCCTATCCATAATTAGATTATGGATAACTTTCATTATACAAGAAAAGGCCTTGGGTCGTGAGAATAAAGAATCTTCGAACCATTATCAGCTATTAAACCTAGCATGAATCAAGGTCTCATATGTATACCACCTAGGGATGACCTCATGTATTTTTATAGTGACTCTTCTAAATTGACTAGCAATGAGACTCCTGGTAGTGATGCAACATCCCATCATAGTATTTATGATGTGCTTGATAACATAGACTTATTTGACTCAAACTCCATTAGGGATTTCACATCCCATCATTCCCTTTACCTTTTCCATCCCAAACTCATTAATTGGGCCATCAAAATTATATCATATTCATTGATGAGTTTTAGAATGAGGAATCTATTTCTAAGTACATGGGTCTCAGAGACAAATTTCCAATTGGTGATCATAAACAAGGATTTGACTTCTCTTTGGACCCTTATACCTAACTTGGAGAGCAAACAAACTTTATTGGTCATGAAAAGGATAAAACATCTAGATCATTAGGTGAAAAACTCTCTAAGGTTCTCATTGATCAAGGAAATAGTAAATAAAAGGATAATCCTTTGAGTGAAAACCTATTTTAGGTGCTCTTGGATAGGGATGTTTTCCCATCCCCATAGGACACACAAGGTCCATCAAGTCCTAATTCTATATCTAGTACCAACATCACATTAGAATAATAGAAAGTTTTTTAGTGGCTTGTTCTTGAATTTATAGATATATTTTCTAGTTGGTCACTACCTGAACTAATAGATTTAGATTCATATCATTATCTAAAACTTTTGGAAGAATGACCAGAAGCTGAAGCAGAAAAAGGGGATCGAGATTAAATGTTGATTACTATTATAGAAGATGGTTCTACAATACTTATAGAAAACACTACTAAAGTGAACTTTGGGACTTATGATAATCCCAAAATTATTTATCTTAGAGCCTCCCTCATTGATGAAGAGCATGACCACATTATCACCATCTTAAGGGATTTTATTGATATCTTTGCATGGGATTATTCTAACATACCAGGCTTAGATCCTGATTTGGTTATTCATAGACTTGTTTTCCATCCAAATGCTAATCCAATCAAATGAAAATTGAAGAAGATGCATGCATGTATCACTCTCTTTGTAAAATTAGAACTAGAGAAAGTAATAAGAAGCAGGTTTCATCTAACCACTGGACTATTATGAATGGATATCAAATATAGTCCTAATTAGCAAAAATCCATAAGGTATACATCTTTGTATTGATTTCAAATATATCAATAAGGCATGACCTAAAGATGATTTTACTTTTCCCAACATCGATAAGATTGTCAACTCTAATGTTGGGTATGAGATTTATCCCTCATGGATGGATTCTCAAGATACAATCAAAGCAAGATAGCTCAAGAAGACTAGTATAAAATTACATTCACCACACCATGGGGAACATTATATTATCAAGTCATGCCATTTGGATTGAATAATGTTGGATCCATCTATCAGTGTGATATGATTATCATCTTCCATAATATGATGCATGATATTGTTGAAGACTATGTTGATGACATCCTAGCTAAATAAAAAACATGTGCCAGACATCTTGACATTTTATGGAGAATCTTTGAGAGACTTCATGAGTATAAGGTCCATCTGAATCCCAAGAAGTGTGTCTTTGAAATAAATTTAGGAAAATTTCTAGGATTTATTATGTTTAAAATAGGGATCAAAATAGATATTATTAAAGTCAAATCCATTGTATAAATGCCTCCACCTACCAATCTCAAATAACTCTAACCTACAAGAAAAGATCTAATCTATTCGTAGGTTCATTTCAAAATTGGAAGATAAATGCCACCCATTTATACATATATTTTAAAAATAGGTTAATTTTCAATGGGATGTCAAATGAAAATCAACATTTTCAAAACTCATAACATACTTGGCCAACCTACCCATTTTGAGACCACCAACACCTAGACAACCATTGATTCTTTATATTTTAGAGACTAAACATGCATTGGGGGCACTCTTGGCCCAACGTGATGAACAAGGAAAGGAGCATGTATTTTACTATTTAAACCACACACTTATGGCTTATGTGCATAATTATATGCCTATTAAGAAGGCATGTTTAGCAATGGTTTTCACCTCTGAAAATTTGTGACACTATATGCTGAATAACAAAACTATTATTATTGCTAAAGTGGACCCCCTAAAATATTTATTATCCAAGTAAATCTCATAGGTTGCATAGCCAAATGGGTCATGCTTTTAAACAAACTTGATGTTGAGTACCAAAATCAAAAATCCATAAAGGGGCATGTCTTTTTAGATCAAATTGAATAAGACCTTTTTATTGATACTCAACCACTCAAGTTTGATTTTCTAGATGATTATATTATGACAATAGAAGAAGTATTGCATGAACCTAAGCAATGGAAATTATACTTTGATGTCTCCTTTATATCCCATGGATTTGGGGCTGAAGTTTTGTTGATTACACTAAAAGGGGATATGATTATCAAAACATTTCATATTAATTTTCATTGTACAAACAATATCACTAAGTATGAAGCACTTATTATAAGAATTCATCTTGCAATGCTATGGGATATCTGACACTTAATGGTCTATGGAGATTCTAAGTTGATTATCAATCATATCACATATCAATATCATACTAGAGATTAAAAACTTATACCTTACAAGTATATTATGGATAATATCAAGACTCATTTCAAATCCCTATAATTTGAATAGGTTCCACAGGTAAATAATAGATCTACCAATGTAATGGCAATAATTAAGTCCATGATAAAAATTACTAATAGTGCCAAAGAATATCAATTTCTCATTGAAAATATTTTATAGACTACTCATGTCTTGCCAAATTAATAAAGGGTATGCACCATTGTTGGCCCCAATCCCCCACCTGACCTTCCTTGGTTTCAAAACATTTATAATTATTTTCATGACCAAGTCTTTCCACCTAAACTTTCAAATAATCATCATAAACTTTTCCTTAGTCACACAACCCATTACACCCTCCTTAGAAACACACTTTATCATAAATGTTATTATGGAATGATACTTCATTATTTATCTTTAGGAGAATCCAAGTTAATTCTTAAAGAGGTTCATGAAGGAATGTGTGGGGCACACATCAATGGTGTAGTCTTAGTCAAAAATCTCCTCAGAAAAGGTTACTATTGGCCCAAGATGGAAAAAATGATTGTAATTATGTTAGTGTGTTACCTACCAACAACATGGTAATTTGATACATGTACCTTCTTTGCCACTATAGTCGATTACTACACCATGGTCATTTTTACATGGGGGCTCAATCTCATTGAGAAAATTAACCCAATATATTTTTATGGATGTTTCTATACAATTTTTGCTTTCACATTCAAAGAGAGAATAAGAAACTAAGAGAAATGGTCTAAGGCTTGTATGTACCTGGATGAAATCTGCGCACCGTAATCCAGACGATAGTGAGAACTCCTCTTTGGTTGTGGAGGATGACACCTGTAACAAAAAGAGACTAGAAAGAAGAAGACGTTAGATGAGGAGATGGTGGGCTGCCAAGCAAAAGCTTGATCCCAGAAGTATGAAGAATTCCTTGAGGGATGTCAACCCACTGATTGATAAAAATAACGTTTGATAAAAGGCAGAATGATAAAAGACTGAAATGATTAAAAATTGAAAAGGAAATGGAAGTAAATGCTTACCTGAATGCTATTGTTGGCTTGGTCACAGTCGTCGACGTTGGTTAGACTGCCGGTATCAGTTTGTCAAGTCTATCGACGTCTGTTAGTATGCCGATGTTGGTGGAGGTAGTGGTCTCTGCGGCTGGCATCAGTCGGGGTAGTAGTCTTTGGATGAGGTCAGGTCAAGTTTTTGGTATGTGGACAGGTCTGTGGTCTATTTGGGGTCAACAAAATGGCTTGAGGTGTCTGTGCAGAGGTCTGGGGCAATAGACAGAATGTCAAAAAGGGACAGAGGGATAGAGGAGGCCAATGGGGAGATAAGGATTTAGGTCTGGT
Organism: Torreya grandis; assembly: GCA_037957365.1. Lineage (NCBI taxonomy): Eukaryota > Viridiplantae > Streptophyta > Pinopsida > Cupressales > Taxaceae > Torreya > Torreya grandis. The sequence goes on from JARHVA010001716.1 coordinate 1,468,145, forward strand.
CTGGAAGTGCTGAACGGGAGCTAACAGCTAATACATTTCTAGATTATTGAAATGAAACAAAGAAACATTTTTAGCTCATACCTGCTGAAGAAGAAATGTTGCTGATGGGTTGTACCTATTGCTGGTGTTGCTGGTGTGAAAGCCCTGTTGTTGGTGGAAGCTGATGCAGAGTACCTTTTGTTACTGTAGTAGATGTAGAATCCCTGTGAGAGAGAGAGTGGGAGGTCTGGGGGATTGGCTGAGTGAAGATTGGCTTATTGTTGAAGGTCAAAAGGCAGATCTGAGAACATCTTGAAAGAAGGTCAGATAACGGATTGGAAAACTAATAATGAATAACGGATTGGGAAACGGATAATGGATCCTGTGTTTGGGTCAAGAACGTAGTGTTAATGGTAACTGATGGCGGCTGAACCACCGATGTCAGCTGAATAGTGACTAACGTCAGCAGCTGCATAATGGGGACAGAGGCTAATTTTAGCCTTCTGCCCATTCTTACACGCTACCAGGGTCAAGGTTCATGGGAAAATAGTCGAGAGGGGCTGAATAGGCATGGGAGAATAAAAATGGGTCATAAATGGGTCATAGGGTGAGAGAGAGAAGAATTATTAATGTAAAATAAGTGATTATTTTAAATTAATAAGACATAGGTTAGGTGTGTTGAAGTGGACAAAGGGGACCAAGGGGGAGAGAATGGGGAGAGGATGACCAAGGGAGTAGACATGATTTCAGTGTCTACATTTGCCCCCTTTTGTCTTGTTGGTTGTTCTGGATGAACTGTAAGAAAAAAATAGGAGTTGGTTACCCCAGGTGAGATGAGGTATTCCCCCTCAAAGCAGGAGTCAAGGGAAGGGAACCTAGAATCAGGTGTTGATTTGACAGAGAGTGGATGAAAAATGGTGAGTGTGAATGCTGTAATAGTTGTGATTACATGCATACCACTTCATGAGATGGTCAGGTCAAATTGTCACAGGTCAAGGGTTGAGGAGTGCCAAAATGGAAGTAACCAGGCCCCGACATTTAGTTGTAGCTAATCGGGTTATTCAATCTAAGCTGTAGCTCCAATGGTCGTCATGTTCCAGGTATCTCGGGCTCAGGACGTGCTCCTAGAAAACACGAAAATGTCACAAGTAGTGGGGATCAATGTGCTAGTGATCCTATACTTGTGAGGGTCAAAAATAATCCACGCACAAGTTTGCTAACCAGTCATGGTGTAGCATACATGAAAAAACAACCAAGGCGAAGTCATCTTGGAAGTGGTCAGGGTCGGAGGAGATAGGCATGATCCCCAAAGTGGTTGGTCGAGATGAGGCTGAGATAGATAATTGTTCTAATGAATGGGTAGACAAAATAATGTGGTCGAGCTAACCTCAGAACACTGAGTGTTACTTACATAGCCCCTGTGGTTAGGGCCTCAGGCCAATGTAGTTCTCCCTAAAAGGGAGTAAGAGGGTCAAAGGTATGGATTGGTCTTGGTTGAGGTCAAGTCATGGTCAATAGGAGAAAAGAAGGTTTGTCCATCAGGTAGACAAACAAATGAGGGTGGTCGAGCTAACCCCAAAGGATGTCGTGTCAACTGAGTGTTGCCTACATAGCCCCGGTCTTAGGGCCTCAGACCAATGTAGTTCAGGCGAAGAGACAAAATGGGCAATGATTGGTTTTGGTCATGTGGTGAAATGATGAGAATAAGATGATGCTACAACCTTTTCCAAATGGTGTGATGGTGTAGTATGTAACATTGGTTGAGGGCTCTTTCATCCCTAGCAATTTTCCATAGTCGTGATGGATGTATGTGAAAAATGAATTGAGGTCTATGTATGCTTCAGCAAGTAATGGTTTATGCTTAACACAAATTAAGTGGTCGATAGGTTCCATGTGTATTGGTGTCCATAGAAACTATGTGAAATGGACTATGTCATGTTGGTAGTCTGAAAATGTTTGGGTTGGTTTGGTTGAATGTGACCAAAGTGTAAAAAGGAGTGAAAGGCATATTGCTCTTTCATTGACAAGGACCAAAATGATAGCATAGATAGGGGTTGTTAAAACAAAAGCCCCGTTCATGCATTACGTCATTGACCATAGGTTGTGTTAGAGAGGTAATCAAATCACTTTGACATTTAAAATGAGCTTGAAATCCCTTGAGTAGGTGTGGGGGTGATAGGTGTGATGTGATATGTAAGGAAGGGGGAACCATTTTTTGGCAAAAACAACTTTTCCCCTTTTATAGGTGACCCTGAGAATGACTATAGACAAGTCCAGGACCCATTTTTTTTTTGAGGTGCAGATTGATCAATGCAGGAAGCCTGCGAGGGGATATTGTCTTGCTTTGTGGTCATGTCATGAAGCTGATCGATGCGGGAAGCTTCTGAGATAGTGCTATGTATGTAGCAAAATTTAGGCATAGCCATCCTTTGAGGGAGTGGTCTATATTCTACTTTTTATGTTTTTGATATGACTTTGGCCTAGCTGTCCTTCAAGGGAGCAGTCTAGTAAATATAGCAATGATGTAGCTGTCCTTCAAGGGAGCAATCTACATTTAGAGTTTTATGACCTTTTGAGATAGGCATCCCAATTTTATATGTTTTTGATTTTTTTTTTTTTTGTTTGTTGACTGGACTTTTGGTCATGGACTTGACTATAGAGGTTTAGAGGGTTTCCCTTTTATTAAGACAAAGCATTCATGCTTGACAAAAGGGTTGACTAATGTATGGAGGGTTGAGGTTTGAAAGGAATAGGAATGACAATGACAGGGATTGCTCAAGGGATCAAGCTCAAGTTAAACGTCAAGTGAATAATTACTCGACTAACAGTAGACTCGTCGAAGATGCAAGGCATAAATGGGCTTAGGTTCTGATAAGTCCCTAACCCATGCTTGTGTTATGATGCAAGGTCTGAATCAATTAGGAGCAAACTTGCCCCATTTGCTTTGTTCTAAATTGGTCACATGTTGGTTGATGATGAAGAATTTGGGTTGAGGTCATGATTAAAAAGGTTGGTTGACATTCGGTCGATGCTTGGTCAAGACTTGGTTGATATTTAGTTGAGGTTGATAGATATTTGGTCAATGTTGGGTTGGATGATGTGATTAAAAGGTTGGTTGATGTTTGGCTGAATGTCTGGTCAATGGTCGATCGAATTTTCGGTTAAGGTTTGGTCGACGGTTTGGTTGAGGTCGGGTTGAATGTTTGGTCAAAGATAGGTTGAACGTTGAATTCCCCCAGTAGTTAGGGAGAATGTTTGGTAGATTCATCAAGGTTGGTTGAGGCTTGGTGGTTAGATTGACTGTGTTGATGTCGAATAAGGGGGTTAAAGGTGGCAAAGGGACCATAGTCTAGCATGGAGATCTCGATTTAGGTGATGAGGTTTGAGAAGCATGGGTCGGTGTTGATGATTTGTCAAAGGGGTGGTCAAGAGGATCCTTGATAAGAAGGGTATCCTTTTTTTAGTGTTGATGAATGATAGCTTTAAGAGCACAACAACGCTCAGTGTCATGTCTTGGAGTGTGATGATAATGACAAAATTTAGAGTTGTTGAACCAAGATGGTCTTGATCCAGGAGTTGATGAGTGGGGTGGTGTTGAAGGTTTGTTGATAGTATGGTCAAGAAGAAAGGTGTCTTTCTCCAAGCATTGGTGAATGACAACCTTGAGGGCACAATAATGCTTAGTATCGTGCCCAGGCATGCGATGATACGCACAAATCTGAGTGTCGTCAAACTAGGGAAGTTTCGGTTTGAGGGATTGATATGGTTTAAGAGGCAGGAGATTGATGCGAGAAGATTGCAATAATTTCCATAACAACAGGGCATAAGAACCTGTTAATGGGTCTATGTGTCTTGTTGTAGTGGGGGTTGATGACTTTGGTTTGAGAGGCGTAAGAGGCATTGGTCGTACCATCATTTTTATGGGTAGTATAGCCACACGTGTAGATGGCACTTTGGTGGTGATAGGTGTTGAATGTTTTAGAGGAAATATATGTCTGATGGGTTGAGGGGACAATCGAGGTGACTTACCCCTATGAAGCATGGGAGTAGGAAGCACTCTTATTAAAGTGGATGGATGCGGGCCCAAAATTGAAGGTAATGATGAAGGTGGGGGAGGAGTCCTCCAGTGTGGTTTAGTGGCCTTATTTGGTTTGGGTTGAGGGCCACCATTGTGTGAGGTGAGGTTAGATACGGGTTTGGGTTCAGATGTGGATGGAGGTGAGTGAGATGTAACAATCTCAGGTAAAAGGCAAGAGGAAACCGTGACTGGGTCTTCCTTGGTTGAAGTGGGTGAAGAGACTAGTTCTTCTCTTGGTGGAGAAGAAATAGGAGAGTGCAGCTCCTCAAGAGGGCAGAGGGCAGGAATGATCATGCCCTCTACTTGTGGTTGAGGATTATGAAGGATAGGGTCCTCCATTGGTGGGAGGAAGGATGAATGTGGGGCTGATGGCATAGGTATGGTCAAGGCGTCTTCCAATATAAGAGCGGTGGATGGAGGACTAATAGGAGAAGAAAGTTCTTCATCCTGTGGAGGAGGTTGGTCAGGGATCAGAGAAGAGACAGTGTCGACCGTGCATATATCATGCTCATGGGAGCTATCAGCCATAGTCTGGATATTGTTTTGAGTAGGAGGATGATTAGGAAAGGGTTGTTTGAAGATGTCTAGGTTTTGGTTGGCCAGGGCATTCAGGTTGTCTAAGATAAGATCACCCCTGTCTATCATGTATTGAATGATGTTTTTGAAGGTTGACAGTTATTGATGTCATTGCCTTGGATGCGGTGAAAGTGACAGAATTTGGCCTCCCTATACCATGTGGGAAGGTATTTTGAAGGGTCAAATTGAGGTGGTCGGATTGGAGGGAGATTAAGGCTTCCCTGTTTGACAAGTTTTTCCAAAATGAAAGCGTGTGATTCTCCAAGTGGAGTGTATGAACGCTGGATGTACCATTGTTGGAAGTATTTGGTGATGCTTTGAGAGGTAGAAGGTTGACATTGGTTGGTTGTTGTCGCGGATGGTGATCTAATGACCACAGTGTTGGCCACTCCTTTTGATTTGGAGTGGGAAGAAGAAGGTCTAGAAGAAGAAGGGTCATTGGCTTTTGCATTGGTATTACGCAATTTAACCTTGTCTTCTTCAATGGCATGGAGTTCAAGATTTCGGGCCATGGTGAAAGCTTCGTCAAAAGTGTGGAATGTTTGAATCCTCAAGGTAGAAGAGATGTGCCTGACACATGCACGAGAAAAGAGCTCAATGATCTTGGGTTGAGGCAAGGAGAAGGAGAGTTGGTTGATTAGGCCTCTCCAACGGGTGACAAAATTGACTATTGATTCATCGTCAAATTGCCTGATGGAGTAGAGGTCTGTGATCGAGACTTGTTTGGTGATATTAATAGAAAAATGGTTAAGGAATAATTGGGTGAGTTGAGTGAATGAAAAGATAGAATGTCTGGTAATAGAGCTATACCAGTCAAGGGTAGGGCTAGAAAGTGACATGGGAAACGTGCGTAGAAGTAATGCATCATCATGGGCTATGAGATAACAAGCATGTCTGAATGCTCATAGGTGCTGTTGTGGGTCTTCCTTACTCCGGAAGTGAGTAAATTTAGGAAGCTCCCACTGGTTGGGGTACAGTCGGATAGGGACAGAGGGATGGATGGGTTCATTACAAATTTGGTCATAAGAAAAGACATTGGTCAAACCAAAAATGAAAGCTTTAAGACTAGACATTTTATCCATCAGCATCTTGATGAGATCAGATGATGGATTGGCAGGTGGGGCACCCCCTAGGTTATGAGGTACCTAGAATGTGGTCAAAGAGGCATATGACGTACTTGGTTACACTTGTGTAGGCACAACATATGGGTAGTGCGTCATAGGGATAGATGTCATGGTCAAAGGGGCTTGTGCCATGAAGTTGGAGGACACAAGTTGACTAGATATTGCTAGAGGTGGTTGTGTGGCAGCACTGGTAAAAGGATAGGTTGTCACTCCTGTGTGCATAGGTGCAAGAGTGGGTGAGGTCGAGACAATCAAGTTCTGGTATGGTGTAGAACTTGGTTGAATTGCGTGTGGTTGAGGGGGAAATGACATCCCGATGGAGGTAGGTCTAAAAATAGATGGGAAGGCCAAACTTTGCGTATTGGCCATGGTCAGGTTAATGGTTGAGGTAATGGTTTGAGTCATAAAAGGCTGGGTAGCGGATGGTGTTGATGTCATCTCTGCTTCACCCAAAAGGTCTCGCATTTGGTTCCTCGCAAGATAGTTTTGGAGGGATTTGACATTGAGGTCCAAGAATCTTTTGAAATATTGGTCCCCTTTAGGGATAATGGGGGTTTGAGTTGGGGTCGGTCGAGTAGGAGTTCTTTCGGTCTCCGAGTGGAACTCCATTATAGGACTGGTTATGGATGGGGAAGATGAAAGCGGTTGATGTCTCACATGGTCGACAAGAGCCTTGGTTTGACTACGTGTCAAAACCATTCAAGGCAAGAAAGAATGTCCTCACAAGCTCAAACAAGTAGATAAGAACAAAAAAGATGAAGAACACAAGCAGACCCTAAACGTTAAATCCCTAGGAATCAACTTTTAGAATCCTGTGGCTTATGCCTTAAAGTGATGTTTGGGAGGTTGGCTATCAGAATAGGTCCTAGAAGAGGTAGTCTAAAGATGGTTTCAGGTCAGTTTAGGCACTTAAGAGTCTATATTAGGTTTGGTACGTGGCCTGGTGCTAAGGAGCAAGCTCCCCTCACTTCACGAGCCCAATGATAAGCTGGTCTCACTTAGCCAGTATATACATCCCCTAGAGATTATCCTCTACCAGAGAACAGAGTGGGCTTTCCCCTTGGTGATGAAATCCAAGTAGGATTGCCAGGATGGGTAAGGTATCTGCTGGGTGATGAAATCCCAGTTGGGCCTTGTCTCAGGTGAGTTTTGATGTTTGATTTATGCAAGTGATTTGGTTGTGTAACATAAAGTGATGATTAATTCATGATGCGGTTTTTAATTACTAGGTGTGGACTAAGTATGCAATCAAAAAAAAATGAAATGTAATGTGTTTTAAGCCCAAGTCAAAATGTTAGTTCGTATGAAGACAAATGGAGAAAGGGTTGAAGAGTATGACTTTTGACTAGTCTATGATGCAAGAAAAGAAAGAAGAGTTCTTTTTAATCCTACTTATGATGTCTTTTGGAAAAGATAGAAGGAAGAGGTAAAAAGGAGAAACCTAATGCACCCTATATGAATAGAAAGAAAAGAACCCAAGGAAGACCCTAGGGTCCCACCAGGCATGCCAAAATGTTTCTATACGATTTTCACTTTCACATTCAAAGAGAGAATAAGAAACTAAGATAAATAGTCTAAGGCTTGTACGTACTTGGATGAAATCTATGCACCGTAATCCAGAGGATAGTGAGAACTCCTCTTTGGTTGTGGAGGATGACACATGTAACAAAAACAGACTAGAAAGAAGAAGATGTTAGATGAGGAGATGGTGGGCTGCCAAGCAAAAGCTTGATCCCAGAAGTACGAAGACTTCTTTGAGGGATGTCAACCCACTGATTGATAAAAATAATGTCTGATAAAAGGCAGAATGATAAAAGACTAAAATGATTAAAAACTAAAAAATAAATGGAAGCAAATGCTTACCTAAATGCTGTTGTCATCTTGGTCACAGTTGCCGACATCGGTTAGGCTACCGGCAATGATTTGTCAAGTCTGCTGACATCGGTTAGTATGCTGACATTGGTGGAGGCAGTGGTCTCTGCAGCCAGCGTCAGTCAAGGCAGTAGTCTTTGGATGAGGTTAGGTCAAGTTTTTGGTCTGTGGACGGGTTTGTGGTCTGTTTGGGGTTAGAAAAATGGCTTGAGGTGTCTGTGCAAAGGTCTGGGGCAATAGATAGAATGTCAAAAAGGGACAGAGGGATAGAGGAGGCCAATGGGGAGATAAGGATTTGGGTCTGGTTTGGAAGTGCTGAATGGGAGCTAACAGCTAATACATTTCTAGATTATTGAAATGAAATAAAGAAACATTCTTAGCTCATACCTGCTGAAGAAGAAATGTTGTTGATGGGTTGTACCTATTGCTAGTGCTGCTAGTGTGAAGGCCCTATTGCTGGTGGAAGCTGATGTAGAGTACCTAGTGTTGTTTTAGCGGGTGTAGAAGCCCTGTGAGAGAGAGAGTGGGAGGTCTGGGGGATTGGCTAAGTGAAGATTGGCTGATTGTTAAAGGTCAAAAGGTGGATCTGAGAACGTCTTGAAAGAAGGTTAGATAACAGATTGGAAAACTGATAATAGATAATGGATTGGGAAATAGATAATGGATTCTGCATTTGGGTTAAGAACGTAGTGTTAATGGTAACCGATGCCGGCAGAACCGCTGACGTCGGCTGAATAGTGACCGATGTTGGCGGCTATAGAATGGGGATAGAGGCTAATTTTAGCCTTCTGCCCATTCTTACATGCAGCTAGGGTCAAGGTTTGTGGGAAAATGGTTGAGAGGGGATGAATAGGCATGGGAGAATAAAAATGGGTCATAAATGGGTCATAGGGTGAGAGAGAGAAGAATTATTAATGTAAAATAAGTGATTATTTTAAATTAATAAGACATAGGTTAGGTGTGTCGAAGTGGATGAAGGGGAGCAAGGGGGAGAGAATGGGGAGAGGATGACCAAGGGATTAGACATGATTTCGGTGTCTACAATGGACATAAACATATTATCACTACTAGTGAGTATTTTACTAATTGGATCGAGGCCATTCATCTCACTTACATCACTAGGTAGTAGATTTCCAAGTTTATACATTACCATATCATATGTTGATATGGTATCCCAGCCCGTATTATATTTGATAATGGTGGATCATTTGTAAATTGAGATGTTAAGGCTCATTTTTAAAAATTCAAAATCAAGCACAATAAATCCACACCATATAACCCACAAGATAATGGTTAAGATAAGGTGTCTAACAAAATCATTATTGAAATACTAAATAAGATTATCAATGACACTTGTTGTAATTGGCATTTTAAATTTTTTCTTGCCCTTTAGGCTTATCAAACTAGTCATAGAACCCCCATAGGAGCCACTCCATACTCCCTTAGTTATGACACCAAATCTAGTATCCCAATTTAGATTAAACTACATTCACTATGAGTATCCTTTCAGAATATTGAAGATGATAAAGATTATAGAGTTTTTAGGTTACAAGAGCTAAAACTCCTTGATGGCAAGTGTTTAGTTACCATTGATAATTTGTAATCCTATTAGAACATATTACATATAAGCTATAACAAGTGAATTATCCCCAAGGAGTTTGAAATTGGTGACTTGTTCTTGAAAGAGAATTAAAATAGCATTAATGTTGAATTCAGGAAGAAGGGTAGGTTCTAACCCAATTAGATAGGACCATATGTCATATCAAATTATGGATTGGGGCCATACTAAATGGCTACTCTAGATGGTGAAGAAATCTTCGAGCCCATGAATATTCTACATCTCAAATAGTTATATGCTTATTAGTATTTCTAAACCATGGTCTACAAGACCCCTTACTTATGTGAAAATTGTGTTGAAGTCATGTTATCCCACTCTTACATCCTAGACCATCCTATTTTAGACCATTTTTATTCCATCTCAACCTAGCTTTGACCATTCTCATATGAACCATATTATTTTACTACTCAAGACCATTAACACCCTAGAACATTAGCACTGTAGATCATTTATATTCCACTAGACTCTTTTTTATCCCACTCTAAACCATCCTCTCCTAGACCTTATTAATTTTGTCTCATTTTACCCTACACTGTTCTACTTCAAACAATATTATTTTCATACTGTCATGTCCCCTTTTTCATGGACATTGACAGACTTGATGATTAGCCTATTATGCGACCTTCGTAGGCTGATAGGATGGATAGAGGGTCATGATGGAGATTGGCTTGGCTTCAATTTGCAGAATTCCTATAGTTGGCTTTCATTCAGGCTATTTCAAACACATTTGGCCTGAGCTCCTATTATTTAGGGATATTTGACATGTAATGGAGCACCTTTATTTTGGTATGGTCATGTGCGCAATCACTCCCTGGTTCACTAGCTTCGAATGGTTCGAGGATCTGACATGTATTGAGGGAGATATTAATATTTGATTGATTTAATCAAATATTAATTATTTAGCCTATTTTTAATTAGAAACCCTAATTCTAATTTAAGAAACCTTAATTAGGGAAAGCATATCTTTTGAGGGTATAAGGGTTTCTCATGGAGGCCATTATGGATTATGCATATGATTATTGATTATTGATTTTGAAGAATTTCTTCTGTGAAGACTGAGCCTAGGGTTCTAGGATTCCATTTGCATTGGAGAACGTTCCCTCTTCAGTGTGTACAATTCAGAGGCTGTGGAATATCAACTGATCTATTGCCAAATTGAGAGATAACTTCATCCAAAAGTTATCACAAAATTTACAGGGTTGAGAGATAACTTCACACAGAAGTTATTACAGATATTCTAGGTATTTATTTCTTAATGTTTTGATTTAATAAGTTATACAGATAGATATCTTCTGTATTAGAATCGTATATTCTTGAGATCAGGTTGTTCAGCTATCAGGGGTTGAAAATAGATAGGGTGGCAGTCGTACTAAGTCTGTACAAGTCCGTACAGATCCGCTTAGGCACTGACCTCGGTAGACAGAGATCCCCAGTGACCGACATCAGCCGACTGAAGACTAACGTCGGCAGAGAAGGACTGACAGAGACCGACGTCGGCAGTATATCGACTGATGCTGGTGACTTTGTGTTCAACACAGCAAGCCGAGATGAGACAAAATTCAGGTTTCATTTCCAGATTGGCAGAAGATCAAGGTTTTAAGACCGAATGTTAATATTCTTTTATTTGTATGAGAGAAGACTGTAATTGTAATTATCTGAACAAGTGATAAGATATTTGATTAGCAGATAGGAGATATATTGTGATTTATTTATATTTATTTGAAATTATCTTGCAAAAATTGTATCTTGTTCAGAGCTTTTGTGTTTCTATATTCCCTATTTAAAGGGGATATTACAGTGGTATCAGAGCCAAATTCCTACCATCTTGTTGGGCACATCAGAGCTAATGTCTTGCCATCTTGTTGGGTAGTTTGGGTATCAGTATGGCTTTAATACGTGTCAAAGATTTGGAAGAAAGAATGCACAATGCAAAGAATAAGTTAGATAATCCATTCCAGCAAGGAGATGACATTCTAAAAACTTTGGAGGAGTTAGAAATTTATTTAAGCAAGGTTGAGCAGTCAAATTCTTATGAGATGCAAACAACGTTATCTCTAGTGTTTGATTCTTTGGTGAAGCCCCAATTATTGAGACATCATGATGAGGTGGTAAGACTTGCAACTCTCTCTTGCATTAGTGAAATCATGAGGATAATAGCTGGCTTTAATTTTTATGATGATCGGATTATGAGAGAGGTACTTCATGCCATGGTAAAAAGCTTCGAAAAGTTGGATGACATTAGAGACCCTCATTTCTCAAAGAGGGCAAGATTACTTGACACATTTGCAAGGTATGGATTTGAAAACATTATGATGTTATTAGGTTGTATTGGTGACATTCGCAGGATGTTTAAAATATTTTGGAATATGTTAGATGAGTTTCATTCTAGTGATGTATTAGCATCAATGCACTCTATCATGTTCACAATCTTGTTTGAGGAGGAGGATAAAATTTCTAAACTTCTGGCAGAAGATTTATGGTATGTCTGGACTAAATAGAAAAATGTCTCACCTAGAGCCAGTATGTGGTTAAAGAATTTAATTGATAGGCCTAAGGATCGTAGCACTTTCCCTATGACATGCAAAAGTTTGAATGATGAGTTTGACAAACATGCTGATCCAGTACAGGGAGACATTAACACATCTTCAGGTAATGACTCATCTGCATTATCTTCACAGGTAAGGGCAGTTGAGGATGTTGTGGATGAGCTTTGTCTTAAGGTGAGTTCAGCTCAAGTATTAGACAGTGAGGATGAGCCTGATGCTTGCATTCAGAGTGTGGAGGTATATTCACAGGTTAGTACATTGAGTATTGGTGATGAGTATGTTTTTGTAGCTGTTGCTGAGGAGCATGTTGTTGAGGCTGACACACATGTTCAGGATTTGGGAGTACCTGATTCTGATGAGTTTGAGATACTACTGGAGTCGAGTCTCCATATTGATTTTTCTCATGCCGATGACAGTGTGGTACAATTGGTCATGCCACCTCTGTAGAGGGATTAGTTATGGGATGGATTGGCACCATCTCTTGCAGATGGAATTGGTAGTTTGAGTTATCCATTCTACTTGGGATATGATGCTTCAAGAGTTTGGTTCTCATGTGTTCTTGACTATGGCAGTTGTGCTCTTAGAGTTTGGTTGAGTTGCATTCACCAATTTGATTATGGGTTCCTCTTTGTTCTACTTCTGATGATGTTGTAGGTACTTGCATTGATTTACAGCTATGCAGAGCATAACTACATTTGGGATCCAGGTGGATCGAGTGGTTCATTATTCTGAGATTTCTTGGGGACAAGCAATTTCTGGAGGGGTGGATTGTCATGTCCCCTTTTTCATAGACATTGATAGACTTGATGATTAGCCTATTATGCGACCTTCGTAGGCTGATAAGATGGATAGAGGGTCATGATGGAGATTGGCTTGGCTTCGATTTGTAAAATTCCTATAGTTGGCTTTCATTTAGGCTATTTTAGACACATTTGTCCTGAGCTCCTATTATTTAGGGATATTTGACATGCAGCAGAGTGCCTTTATTTTGGTATGGTCATGTACGGAATCACTCCCTGGTTCACTAGCTTCGAACGGTTTGAGGATCTGACATGTATTGAGGGTGATATTAATATTTGATTGATTTAATCAAATATTAATTATTTAGCCTATTTTTAATTAGAAACCCTAATTCTAATTTAAGAAACCCTAATTAGGGCAAGCATATCTTTTGAGGGTATAAGGGTTTCTCATGGAGGCCATTATGGATTATTCATATGATTATTGATTATTGATTTTGAAGAATTTCTTCTGTGAAGACTGAGCTTAGGGTTCCAAGATTCCATTTGCATTGGAGAACGTTCCCTCTTTAGTGTGTGCAATTCAGAGGCTGTGGAATATCAGCTGATCTATTGCCAAATTGAGAGATAGCTTCATCCAAAAGTTATCACAGAATTTACAAGGTTGAGATATAACTTCACACAGAAGTCATTACAGATATTCCAAGTATTTATTTCTTAATTTTTTGATTTAATAAGTTATACAGATAGATATCTTCTGTATTAGAATTGTATATTCTTGAGATCAGGTTGTTCAGCTATCAAGAGTTGAAAATAGATAGGGTGGTGGTTGTACTAAGTTTGTACAGGTCCGTACAGATCTGCTCAGGCACCGACCTCGGCAGATAGAGATCCCCAGTGACCGACATTGGCCGACTGAAGACCGACGTCAGCAGAGAAGGACTGATAGAGACCGATGTCGATAGTATATCAACCGATGCTTGCGACTGTGTGTTCAACACAGCAGGCCGAGACGAGATAGAATTCAGGTTTCATTTCCAGATTGGTAGAAGATCAAGGTTTTAAGACCAGATGTTAATATTCTTTTATTTGTATGAGAGAAGACTGTAATTGTAATTATCTGAACAAGTGATAAGATATTTGATTAGCAGATAGGAGATATATTGTGATTTATTTATATTTATTTGAAATTATCTTGCAAAAATTGTATCTTGTTCAGAGCTTTTTTGTTTCTATATTCCCTGTTTGAAGGGTATATTACAGTGGTATCAGAGCCAAATTCCTGCCATCTTGTTGGGCACATCAGAGCTAATGTCTTGCCATCCTGTTGGGTAGTTTGGGTATCAGTATGGCTTTAACAGGTGTCAAATATTTGGAAGAAAGAATGCATAATGCAAAGAAGAAGTTAGATAATCCATTCCAGCAAGCAGATGACATTCTAAAAACTTTGGAGGAGTTAGAAATTTATTTAAGCAAGGTTGAGCAGTCAAATTATTATGAGATGCAAACATCGTTATCTCTAGTGTTTGATTCTTTGGTGAAGCCCCGATTATTGAGACATCATGATGAGGTGGTAAGACTTGAAACTCTCTCTTGCATTAGTGAAATCATGAGGATAATAGCTGGCTTTAATTTTTATGATGATCGGATTATGAGAGAGGTACTTCATGCCATGGTAAAAAGCTTCGAAAAGCTAGATGACATTAGAGACTCTCATTTCTCAAAGAGGGCAAGATTACTTGACACATTTGCAAGGTATGGATTTGAAAACATTATGATGTTAGTAGGTTGTATTGGTGACATTCGCAGGATGTTTAAAATATTTTGGAATATTTTAGATGAGTTTCATTCCAGTGATGTATTAGCATCAATGCACTCTATTATGTTCACAATCTTGTTTGAGGAGGATAAAATTTCTAAACTTCTGGCAGAAGATTTATGGTATGTCTGGACTAAAGAGAAAAATGTCTCACCTAGAGCTGGTATGTGGTTAAAGAATTTAATTGATAGGCCTAAGGATCGTAGCACTTTCCCTATGACATGCAAAAGTTTGAATGATGAGTTTGATAGACATGCTGATCCAGTACAGGGAGACATTAACACATCTTCAGGTAATGACTCATCTGCATTATCTACACAGGTAGGGGCAGTTGAGGATGTTGTGGATGAGCTTTGTCTTAAGGTGAGTTCAGCTCAGGTGTTAGATAGTGAGGATGAGCCTGATGCTTGCATTCAGAGTGTGGAGGTATATTCATAGGTTAGTACATTGAGTATTGGTGATGAGTATGTTTTTATAGTTGCTGCTGAGGAGCATGTTGTTGAGGCTGACACACATGTTCAGGATTTGGGAGTACTTGATTCTAATGAGTTTGAGATACCAGTGGAGTCGAGTCTCCATATTGATTTTTCTCATGCCGATGACAGTGTGGTACAATTGGTCATGCCACCTTTACAGAGGGATCAGTTATGGGATGGATTGGCACCATCTCTTGTAGATGGAATTGGTAGTTTGAGTTGTCCATTCTACTTGGGTTATGATGCTTCAAGAATTTGGTTCTCATGTGTTCTTAACTATGGTAGTTGTGCTCTTAGAGTTTGGTTGAGTTGCATTCACCAATTTGATTATGGGTTCCTCTTTGTTCTACTTCTGATGATGTTGCAAGTACTTGCATTGATTTACGGCTATGAAGAGCATAACTACATTTGGGATCCAGGTGGATCGAGTGGTTCATTGTTCTGAGATTGCTTGAGGATAAGCAATTTCTAGAGGGGCGGATTGTCATGTCTCCTTTTTCATGGACATTGACAGACTTGATGATTAGCCTATTATGCAACCTTCGTAGGCTGATAAGATGGATAGAGGGTCATGATGGAGATTGGCTTGGCTTTGATTTGAAAAATTCCTATAGTTGGCTTTTATTCAGGTTATTTCAGACACATTTGGCCTAAGCTCCTATTATTTAGGGATATTTGACATGCAACGGAGTGCCTTTATTTTGGTATGGTCATGTGCAGAATCACTCCCTAGTTCACTAGCTTCGAACGGTTCAAGGATCCGACATGTATTGAGGGAGATATTAATATTTGATTGATTTAATCAAATATTAATTATTTAGCCTATTTTTAATTAGAAACCCTAATTCTAATTTAAGAAACCCTAATTAGGGCAAGCATATCTTTTGAGGGTATAAGGGTTTCTCATGGAGGCCATTATGGATTATGCATATGATTATTGATTATTGATTTTGAAGAATTTCTTCTGTGAAGACTGAGCCTAGGGTTCCAAGATTCCATTTGCATTGGAGAATGTTCCCTCTTTAGTGTGTGCAATTCAGAGGCTGTGGAATATCAGTTGATCTATTGCTAAATTGAGAGATAGCTTCATCCAGAAGTTATCACAGAATTTACAGGGTTGAGAGATAACTTCACACAAAAGTTATTACAGATATTCCAGGTATTTATTTCTTAATGTTTTGATTTAATAAGTTATACAGATAGATATCTTTTGTATTAGAATCGTATATTCTTGAGATCAAGTTGTTTAGCTATCAGGGGTTGAAAACAGACAGGGTGGCAGCCGTACTAAGTTTGTACAGGTCCGTACAAATTTGCTCAGGCACCGACCTCGACAGACAGAGATCCCCAGTGACCGACATCAGCCGACTGAAGACTGACGTCAGCAAAGAAGGACTGACAGAGACTGACGTCGGCAGTATATCGACTGACGCTAGCGAATGTGTGTTCAACACAGTAGGCCGAGACGAGACAGAATTCAGGTTTCATTTCTAGATTGGCAGAAGATCAAGGTTTTAAGACCGGATGTTAATATTCTTTTATTTGTATGAGAGAAGACTATAATTGTAATTATCTGAACAAGTGATAAGATATTTGATTAGCAGATAGGAGATATATTGTGATTTATTTATATTTATTTGAAATTATCTTGCAAAAATTGTATCTTGTTTAGAGCTTTTGTGTTTCTATATTCCCTGTTTGAAGGGGATATTACACATACCCTATACCTTGGTAACCTAGATAGTTATATTCCTTAACCAATTATGATCCTGACTATGAATCATAGGCATTCTAAACACACTCAGTGCCAATTCTACAAATAAGTTCATTCTGAATAGTATTTTGTAACTTCCTGTTATAGACAAGTGACCAAGGATATATCAACACATGGTTTTTTTCTACTAAATGTATTTTTAGATTCATCCAACACTAAATATTATTCTATTATTATTTATCTATTATTTGGTAGGCATTATTGCCTTAATAAGATCAAAGGGTCATTAAAGCTAGCTTTAGTTATTATTAGAACTTCTACTCTTTAACATGCATCTCCTTAATTGGTTGGTTTCATGTGCTATTGTTTATATCCATGCTCCCCATTGTAGCTAGTTTAATTATTGTTTGAACTCTTGCCTATGGAAGTGTACCTCCTTAGTTAAGTAGTTCCTTGGGCCTTTTTTAAATAAATCATTTATGCTACTTAGCCCAAAAACACAAAAAATATTACATATTGATAGACAAATAGACAAAAATATTATCCTTCACTATTATTTATTTTGATCCCATGCTCTTGCCATTTTATGAGCACTCATTTGAACACTCTCACCATTTTTCAAGCCCTTTCCCTTATTTCTTATATAACATAAATCATGTTTTCTTATCATCACTTTTATTCTATCCCATTTCCCAAGATAAATAAACTAGGCCTAAAGTTCATGTTGGATCTCACATCCATAGAACTATGTAGGTAGTGTCCACTTATCTCATACATATAGAGTCAGCTCATCCACTCCTTCATTTTCTTCTCCCCCCACATTTTGTTTTGTGTTGTTTTCCTAACACTTGGGGTGCAACTTTGTATCCTTTGTTCTTATTTTATTATTTTAGTATCTTTATTTCTTAGATTAGGGATTACCTTATCATAAAGCGTGTATAAAACTAAATCTAGACACTGATAACCTCCAATTAGGTGATGGGTGTCATTATTCCCTTCATTTAATCAAATCTCTGTTGATGTCATATTCAACCAGGGGTGTGTCTAAAGCTATATGTAACAAGAAGAATCTTAGCGATTTAGTAATTGATTATAGGTATTTATATTTTTTTAGGGGGGAAATATTTAATGTCTTAAAGACTTCTTTGTTAAAACCTTATTGAAATCAAACTATGAAAATCTATTGGAAGTAAACACACATTACATAAATGAATTGCTGGAAATAAACACACTTTGCAAAAATGAATTTGCTAGAAATATACACATTTTGCAGAAATGAATTTGCTAGAAATAAACACACTTTTGCAAAATGAAATAGATTATTGAAAATGAACAAACATTATAGAATTAAACACACAATTTAGAATGCTTGGAACATGATTGCAAAGAAATGAGAACTTAATCTAGAACACCTACAGGGACAAATCTACAACAAATTTTAACTTAAGGAATTGAAAGAATTTATAAATTTAATAGATCTACCTATTTTATTTTGAAAATAAAATATAAATACCAACAAAAATGAAGATCCTAGTTCTTGGAGGAGTGGGCCCTTGCTCCACCTAAAAATAGGATTGAACAACTTAATTCTCTCTCAAAATAGAAATGGATATTTTATTGATAAAATGTTCCGAATTACAAAAAATATACTAGATCTATATAAATCAATCTATATCTATCCTTATTCCTTTATTCTTCAATTATTACCATCATTCCTATATTCTTCTAGGTCTATATATATATTCTTCTTCTTGTGGTGCATTGATGGCCGTAACTATTTCACAGATATAATGGAACTAAATCATCCTCATAATATAGGCTAAATTAAAATGTGGCTGAATGTACAGCTGTGTGATAAGTATCTTGGATTTGCAAGTATGGAAATTAGAATTTTTCTCTTGATTAATAGGATCAATGATTTGACAGATCACCAGTCATTTGGAATAGATCTTTATCAGTTCCAGGACTTTAGAAGAGTTCCAAAACTAAAGGAAATAATTCCATGTCTAATCGTGAAAGTTTCAAAGCTTATATGTAGGAGTTCTAGAACTAATTCTGATAATTCTAGAACTAAATATAGAGTTCTAAAATTAAATGATAGAACTTGTAATAGCATAATGGAGTTCTAAAACTAAGCTATATTGATTCCAATGCTTCCAAAAACATGCAATCCACTTCATATTTGTTCTTTAGCCTAATAATGACCTATTTTATTACAAAACTTGAATTTTCCAAAACACTTTGTTAGGAATTATAGAGCTTTTAAATGTTAGAATCAAAATCAACAAAAGATGGATAATTACATCCTAACTCATATCAGATCAAATAAAAGTCACAAAATGCAGTCAAACTTAATAGAAAGAGAGAGTAAGATGAGGTCATTTATTGTACATTTAATGGGCATATCCTGGCCTCATCATTTCCACCATACTTATTTGTAAGTCCCTTTACAAACTTTACTCTTCAAATTTCAAATTGTATATTCTGCATTCCATTTGAATACTTAGATCAAATGGCTGGAACTAAATATTTCAATGCTTTGATTTAGAGGTACTATACCCTGCTCCTGCTTCTAATTTTCTCTTCCATTCCTCAAATTGAGTGGGATCTTGAGGTTCTCTATTTTGCCAAGGAGATATGTGGGTGAGAAGTAGAGGTTTATTTTTCCACATTCCTATCCATATGTGCCTGTGAGCTTCATTGATCTGAGGAATTATTGTACATAAAACTTTTGCCCTTTCTAGACTCTAGATCAAATTTGAAGGGGATATTACTTCATTTCTTTTCAATGCCACCAGGAGAAATTCCCATCTTTTCAAACATGCATCATAAATATTATCAAAATTTTCCTTTTCATAAGAGGTGAAGGCATTAATACTTTTCTATAAATTGGAAAGATAAGGTTCCTTGAACCTTCTATCAAATGCATGGGATCTAAAATGTGCAGCAAAGGTGGATGGGTTGCCATAATATATTCTCATACAGAGACCACATGAACTAGCCTTTAATAGATGCTCTGATTCCCTCTCTTTCCATGTAATCTAATTTTGAAGAATAGAAACAAATTCATTAAGCTAGATTTTTCCTACATACAAATTGATCATAAAACCTGAATTCTTTTCCAGCATGAAATTTTAGAGGCAAAATTAATAGAGAATATTTTTTTGTTTTGCATTGGCTAAGGAATAGGCTGCCAAGAAATTAGCTTCATCTTTTATTTCATGTGGAAGGCCACATGCTATCCTTTCCAACTACCATTGAATGAATTTTTCCTCTAAAAACTTACTATATACAGGAGAAGGTCTGATGTATGCAAGTAGTTTCTCACTCATCATGCAAACCATTTATATTTACACAAGATATTTATATTTATTTTTTTCCTCATAAAATTTTTCTTCCCATTCCTTCCTTGCTTTCTTTTCTTCCTCCATTTTGATTTTTAAGTCCTTATTGGATGTCTTGACTACACTGAGTTCTCTACATGTATCATCCCATAACTGCTTGAGTGGTAGATAAGTCAATTTAGTCTGTGTAGAGACTGTTGACACAATAGTCTATCTCCTAAAAATTTCACATTCTTCCTCTTTCTCCATCAGCTACCTTTTAATCTTTGATAATTCCTCAATCTTAGATATGAACTGGTTTGTTAATTCTTTAAGGAGCATTTCTCTCTATTCTAATTTGAGTTTGAGGAAATCCAATTCCTCATCCTTTTCCTTGATAATGAGCTCTACTCTAGACAAAAATAGAGCCTATTTGAACTACTAATTTTCTTCTTTTTCTAAAATTTCTTGGGGAGTTAATAATTATTCTTCCACCAATGGATTTGCCCTTCCTTTTCCAATATGCCTTTTCATCTTCTTCATGTGATGGTGCTACTGACTCACCCATTTCTTGGAAAACTTGCTCCTCTAATCTTTCATCTTCTTTTTCTTTTTTTGTTTGGCTTGGTCCATGAGGAGTCATGGCTATGCTACCCAAAATATCAATAGCTTCAGTTTCCAACCCTTGTTATTCTTCCATCTCCTCTATAATTTATTTAGACCTTTTATTAATTCTCCTTTGAGAAGCCTCAAAATATGCAGAAATGGGTATCCTCTTAGAGCTTCTTCTGATTTTCACCTCTTGCTCAGGTCTAGGTGAACCATCACTGTTAGAGACAGGTATTAGTTCTTTTATAGAATATGCAGAAGAAAGAATTTATTGAGAAGGCACATTAAGGTCTATAGTTTTAGTTCTTCTTCCATATCTTCTTTTTTCTTGAGAAGGCAAAGTAGGGTCTATAGTTTTAGTTCTTCTTCCATATCTTCTTTTTGGTATTTCCTCTCCTCCTAGATCTTTCTTTTCCTCAGTAGTGGTATCAGTTTCCAAATGAATTAAAGGGACAGGAGGAGTTGCTATTACTCTTCTGAGAATACCAGGGTTCTGTGTAAACTTGTCAAGAAAATTTTCCCACATGTCTTCCCCATTTTTCTTTGAAAGGAAATGGTGCTGGCATACTAAATGCATTAACCCATGATGTTTAATTGTTCCTACACCCCAAGAATACCTCTGGGTCATTGTATGGATGGAGTCAAAAATAAACCTTGGAAGGTTTAATATATATTCTAGTTTTTTGGCTCCATATCTAAGGTATATGAGGATTTTTAGGACTTCTCTTCCTACTGATCCAAATTGCCCGTCATAGGTTAAATACTTAACTATCCAAAATGCTACTCTATCAAAGGGTTTGGGTAAGCTAGCCCTTCTAACTCCTTTGATGATTTTCTTTATATTTTAAATATACTGAGGTTCAGCTTCCCCCTCTTTCAGTAGGGTTTCAACTAGGTATTTT
Source organism: Torreya grandis (assembly GCA_037957365.1). Lineage (NCBI taxonomy): Eukaryota > Viridiplantae > Streptophyta > Pinopsida > Cupressales > Taxaceae > Torreya > Torreya grandis. Next base: position 1,489,521 of record JARHVA010001716.1, read on the forward strand.
AATGTCCCTTTAACAAGGTTTAGGACATGCACCATTGGTACTCCAGATATCTCACTTATTAAATTCATAGAACAAGGAATGAAAACCTTCCTAATATTTTTCCTTGTTTTCTCTAAATTGATAACAAATTCTCTTACCAATTCAACATTATATTTGGGGAATTTTCTCAAAAACTCCAACCATCCAACCTATTGAAAGATAGTTTCCACTTCTTCATCTACAAGGAGCTAGGTATCATCCTTTGGTTCTAACTTATTTTTAATCCCATGATTAATTCTTATTTAATATTATGTAGGTTAGCTGAAGAACTCTTCTCTTAGTGGTAGAACTAATGACTTTGGTTGCAGAACTAGTGAATTTGACTGTGGAACTACTGTACTTAGCTATGGAACTAATGAATTTAATTCATTGTATCTCTCTTAAATTTTTTTGTATCTAGTTTTTACTTTGTTGATTCAATAATAATAATGACTTTTTAAATCTATGCCACTAATTTATTATATCAATATCCTTCTCATGATTTCTCACTTTTAATCATGATGTACAATAGATGACTCATCATACTAATATTTTAAATCAAGTCTAATTATACATGCAAACTTTCAATCTAACCTTCAACAAGTTAAAAACATAATTACCATCCTTAATGATGTAATCCCTCCATCATGATGACTCATCATTCCGTAAAAAAAGTGAAAAAAAGGAAAATGGTTAGAAAATAGTTAGAATTCCAAAGAAGTTTTTATTTTGAATTAGGCATTTATTTGAGAAGATCAATCGCCATTGCTGGTTTTCAATTGATCTTTGAGAGATGATTTTTTTTTTGGCAAGAGAACACCATTTACTAGTTTTCATTTTCTACCCTTTATTCTAGATCTATTCATTTGATTATTTGATCATTTTGGAAGAACTGGGTTCTTCCATATGATCAAATTCTTTGTCTGCTTCAATATGCTTCAAGAATTCATCCTTAGCAGGAGACTTCTTATAAATTTTTAGCCTGTGTCCATTAACCAAGAGTATTCTTCTACTACCATCAATGGAAAGTAACTAGATAGAACCATTATCAAATATCTACTCAATTTGATAAGGTCCTAACCATCTGGTTCTCAATTTACCTTTGAATTGTTGGTAATTAGAATCAAATAACAATGCTCAGTCTCCTACTTTGAATTGCCTTTCTTTGATATGTGAATCATGCCATTGCTTCCTTTGATCTTGGATTATCTTTGTCTGGTGAAGTGCTTTCATTCTTAATTCATCCAAATCATTGAGTTAAAGGATTCTCTCTTTTTGAGCTACATTCAATTCAATTCCCACCTTATTTGTTGTCCTCAATGTCTATAGTTCAAACTCAATAGGAAACAAGGGCTTTTTCCCATAGACTAACTCATATGGTGAAAACACTGTTGTGGTTTTCCAAGTTATATTGTAAGCCCAGAGAGATTCAGGTAGTCTCTTTACCCAATCTCTTCTTCCTACTTCAATTATTTTAGTGAGGATGTTTTCCAATTCTCTATTTATTACTTTAACTTGTCCATTTACTTATGGATGATAGGGAGATGACTTCCTATGATTGATCTGATAATACATTGTGAAAGCTTGGGTCATATTAGACATAAATTATGGTTCTTGGTCTAAAACTAGACTTTTTGATGTTCCAAACTTTACCATAATTATGTGCCAAAGGAAATTAGCAACTGCTTCTTCAGTGGTATTTATTAAAGCCTACACTTCTACCTATTTTGTCACATAATCAGTACACACAAGAATGTGATATTTTCCCCATGAATGAGGATTAAAGGGTACAAAAAAATCTAATCCCCATCTCTCAAATGGTTTAATCACTACTTGAGGTTGTACAGGCATTTCATTGGTAAAGGTTGGCTATCCCATCCTTTGATAAGGATCACACTGCCTGATATATCTCTTCACATCTTTGAACAAAGATGGCCAATAGTAACCAATACCAAATATCTTGTGTACTATTCTTTTCAATGAATAGTATCATCCACTTGGTTCATCATGAAATGCCCAGAGGATGTCAAAGATTTCATTTTCTTTTAAACACGTGTAAAACCAAATTAGGACCACATTTAAATAGCATTCTATTTAACCATTTAAATTATGCACTGGTTTTGATTAACTTCTTTATTTGTTTTTTAGTGAAAGGAGGAAACTTCCCTATTAAAATATAATTTTCTATGTCAATAAACCATGGTGTATCAGCTGAAATAACAAATAATTATTTATCTAGAAAGTTGTCCTTGACTGGATCCTGCTCCCCTGTAGTGTTCAGTCTTGACAAGAAATCAGCTACCACATTAGATTTACCTAGATTGTCTACAATGGTAATATAAAATTATTGTATAATTAATAACCATCTAATTATTATACCTCTAACCACTAGTTTGTTAATTAAATATTTAATTGCTGAGTGATCTATATGTACAAATATTTTGTACCCTGTAATATAATGTCTATATTTATTAACTACATAGATCATAGCCAAAAATTCTTTTTCAGTGGTAGTGTAATTTCTTTCAATGGGAGTAAGATTTTTACTAAGATAGTAAATAGCATACATATTTCCTTCTTCATCTTTCTATCCCAAAACTGCACCAATTGAGTGATTTGAGGCATCAGTTTGGATGTGAAAAGGTTTCACCCAATTAGGTCCTCTCAATATTGAGGCAATTACTAATTTCTCTTTAATCTCTTCAAAAGCATGTTAACAATTTTCATCCTAAATAAATTCATAGTCTTTGGTAAGAAACTTAAACATGGTGGTACCAATTTTACTAAAATCCTTGATAAAGTGCCTATAGTATCCAGCATGCCCTAAAAATAACTTGATATCTATGGGGGTTTGAGGAATAGGCAAGTCTAAAATAATCTTAATTTTTTTCTGGTCAACCTAAATTCATCTTTTTGAAATATGGTGTCCTAATACAATCCCTTCATCAACCATCATCAAACATTTCTCATGACTAAGAGACAAGTGATGTTGTTCACATCTTGTTAATAATTTGTCCAAAATTTTCAAGGCATCATCAAATGTATCTCCATGCACAGTAAAGTCATCCATGTATACCTCTACACATTCATTTATTAGGTCTACAAAAATTGCTAATACAGCTCTTTGAAAGGTTACTAGAGCATTACATAATCCAAATGGAAATACCTTGTAAGCAAAGGTACCCCATGGAAATGTAAATGTAGTTTTGTCCTGATCCTCATAGAAACTCTGATTTGATTGTATCCACTAAATCCATCCAAGAAAGAAAAGTACTATTTACCTGAAAGGTTGTCTAAGACTTGATCTATGAATGGTAAGGGAAAGTAATCTCTCAGGGTGGCTTTGTTCAGTTCCCTATAGTCAACACAAATTATCTATTTTCTATTCTTTTTAGGGACTATTACAAGAGGAGACACCCACTGACTATCTGAGATAGGGTAGATAAAACTTATTTGTAATAGTTTTTCAATTTCTTGTTTGACTATATCCCTTAAGGCTAGATTAATCCTACTCTGAGGTTGCCTAATTGGTCTAATGTTTTTAGTGTAAATGTGATGGGTGTAGATACTTAGATGAATTCCATTCATTTCTTTATAGTCCTAAGCAAAATATTTAGTATGATCCTTAAGAACATCAAACATTTTGGCTTCTTCAACATTCCTTAACCAGTTATTAATATTCAAAATTTTACCTAGTTGAATCTCAACATGTTTGGTTCCAGTATATGATGAACTAATTTGTTGAAAGGGTTTCATTAAGGTGTTTAGTGGACATGCATGTGGTAACAACATATGATATGTAATAACATCTCCAAAAGTTCCTTGGGATAGAATGTTGGACAAAGAACAGTATGAAGAGTTATGATACTTATCTTATTATAGGTCAAACTCCTCATTACTATTATTTTCTAGAAATTCTTCATCTCTTGATATCTGTAAAGCTAAATCTATAGATCCTTCCTCTTCCCAAGAGAAATCTCATTCCTCCAAAGCAAAATTATCTTCATTTATAGGGAATTATTATTAGTGTGGTTCTAGAACTAACTGTGATGGTTTCAGAACTAACTATGATGGTTCTAGAACTAATTGTGATGTTTCTAGAATAGATTCTATAGGTTCCAACACTAATCCTAACTACTCTAATGACAATTGGTGTACATTCAATGGAGGATTAATTATATCTTATATTTCCTGTATATGATCTTGTAATGTTATCATAGCCAAAGAAGACAAATTTTTCTCATTGATATCAGGATTATCAACCTATAATTTCTCTTGATTATCAATAAAAGGTCGTGCAAAAGGATATAATGAAATCTGCTTAGAATTCTTAGCATTTGAAATAGTCATATCACCTGACCTACAATCAATTAAGGTAGTAACTATAGCTAACCATGGTTTACCCAAAATAATGGGATAACCAAGTGTTTTTCCTTTTGGCTGAAATATAAGGAAGTCAACTGGATATTCCCATGACTCCACTATTACTGCCACATCTTCACTAACTCCTAGTTTTGCTATAGACTAATCTTCCATCTACAATATGGTGTTAGTAGGTTGTATGCATATTAATGGTAATGTTTTCAAAGTGTCCACTATCATTACATTGATAGCTACTCCTAAATCAATCAAAACATTATGTATATCTTTATTCCCTATAGAGACAAAAATAACAAGGCTTCTAAGATCTCTATATTTGGGAAGTAGGAGTTTTCCTTCTAATAAATCAACATGTTTCCCATCTACCTTAATAGTCCTGGGGTACTGCTTCTTTCTACTAGGTTTTTTAAAACATAACAGTTTGATTAACTTATTCAACTCTAGAGTATCCTTGATTACTTGTAACAATGGTATTTCAATATTCAATCTTCTCAATTCCTACACCAATTTATATTCCTTAATTTTTATGGCTTCTTTAAATCTTTCTAGAAATGGAATCCCAGTAGAGTTTCTTTTTGGTTCCTTATCTTTTTCTTTTTCATCTTCTTTAGGTACAACTGGATTAGGGGTTGTAGCTTATTCTATCATCTTAGTGATTATAACAGGTGGATTACTAACTTTTTTCTAGATCTAGTTTGATTGTCTTTACAATCCATTACATTTTGATCAACTAATTTTTCTGGTTCTATTTCATATACAGGAGTTGTTTGTTTGTTTCTTGGATTTGCTACTGGTTGTGATGGCATTTATGTTTGGAATACATTTTTAACCTATGGATTTTGGGCTAGAAATCTCATTATGGCTTATTATTTCTGATTTGGACATGTTTTACCTTACACATAATTACTAGGGCCCCATCTAGGTTATGGCCAAGCATAAGGATTTCCTTGACCATCCCAAGGTTACTGATGTCATTGAGTATACCAATATTGACTTGCCTAATCCTGAGGATGCCATGTTGGTTGAGGGGCCCAAGGTGGCTATTCCCAACATTTTGGTACTATTTGAGCTTCCCATGGCATCATCCAAGGTTAAGAGCTGGTCTTGGCATAAACTGCCCTTGGCTGGGTTGTCTCTGAATAGAATTCAATTCTTATATGGTAGATGATGTATTGGTTTGTTTGAGCTGATTTTTTATGAGTAGAAGAAGAGAACAAGTGTGAGTATCATGTTCTTTAGATTCATAGACAAGACATACTTCTATTTTATCCAAAGGACATTCCCTTATTGCATGCTTCTTCCTTCATCTAGGATAATACATGGCTAATGGTTCAATTTTGGAATTTGCTTTAGCTTGCAATCCATCCATGGTGGAGGTTAATTGAACTAATATGTCTATTTTAAATTTTTCCAATTCATCCATCAATTTTTTCATATATAGATTCAAAATTTTAACCATTTTTCCCTTTTTAGGTCCACCCCTTGTCCTTGAATAGCTTCTACAAATTTCTATGATTTCATTCATTCTTAATTGAGCAATGTTTCCACAGATAATTAAATCAAAGGTTTCCCTAGATTCATCATCCATACCTTTGAGAAAGATGGTTTTACTTAACTCTTCTTGAAGTACAAATTAACAATTTTTACTCATAAAGAGGAATCTGTCCAAATAATCTTCCATATTTTCATCATCTTCTTGTTTGATTTTGAAAATTTCTTCCTTTCAATTTCTTCCTCTATAATAATCTTGATATTTGTCTAGGAATATAGTTTCCATTTGTTCCCAATTGGTAATAGAATTAGATGTTAATCCCATAAACCACCTCATTGCTACATCCTTCAGGATAGATGGAAACAACTTGAGTTTTTGATTATCTATCTTGTAATCATAAGTCTGACATAGTAATTTAAACTCAAATACAAATTGGTCAGGATCTTCAAATGATATTCCTCTAAATGTGGGCAAGTGTGAAATTGAAATGTTCTTCATAGTGGGTTCATCATCGTCTAACTGAATGGGATAGGTAAAGGTTCTCTCAGGTTCTCTTCTAGCTTCTCGTGCCATCTCTCTAGTATTTTCTAGTCCCTTCTCCCAGTCAATGTGGTATGTGATATGCTTTAAGGATGGTGAAAAGTCAAGATTAGGAGTTTGACTACTCAATTAAGAATCAAAACTTTCCCTTAATGGATCTTGATAAATAATCCTCCTCCCTAAAGTTCTACTTGCTTTTGGTGACTGATCCAAAAATTCCAAAGATGACAACTCTACTTCTTGTCTTATAAGAGATAATGGTGCCTCAAATTCTTGGTCAAATTCCTTATTTAAACTAGAGGATGATGTAAATTCTTCTTCAGATATTTTTGGGAAAAATATACCCTTGGAGTCTCTTAGTCTACTCATAAATTTTGTGATAACTTAGGGAAGATTTTTTCAATTACTAAATTTATGATTGTTTCTCTTGTTGACACCTAATTAGAAAATTCCAACTAGTGGTTACCTGGAAATGGTGCCAAAAACTATGGGTGTCATTATTCCCTTCATTTAATCAACTCTCTGTTGATGTCATATTTAACTAGGGGTGTGTCTAAAGCTATATACAACAAGAAGAATCTTAGCGATTTAGTAATTGATTGTAGGTATTTGTATTTTTTTTGTTTTGGGTGAATATTTAATGTCTTAAGGACTTTTTGGTTAAAACCTTATTGGAATCAAACTATGAAAATATACTAGAAGTAAACACACATTACATAAATGAATTACTGGAAATAAACACACTTTGTAAAAATGAATTTGCTAGAAATAAACATACTTTACAGAAATGAATTTTTAGAAATAAACACACTTTTTCAAAATAAAATAAATTATTGAAATTGAAAAAAACTTTACATAATTAAACACACAATTTAGAAATCTTGGAAAATGATTGAAAAGAAATGAGAACTTAATATAGAACACCTGCATGGACAAATCTACAACAAATTTTAACTTAAGGAATTGAAAGCATTTATAAATTTAATAGATCTACCTATTTGCTTTTGAAAATAAAATATAAATACCAACAAAAATGAAGATCATGGTTAGTGGAGGAGTAATTCCTTGCTCTACCTAGAAACAAGATTGAACAACTTAATTCTCTCTCAAAATAGAAATGGCTATTTTATTGATAAAATGTTTTGCATTACAAAAAAATGTACTAGATATGTATAAATCAATCTATATCTATCCTTATTCCTTTATTCTTCAATCATTACCATTATTCCTATATTATTTCAGGTCTGTATATATATTCTTCTTCTTGTGGTGCATTGATGGCTATAATAATTTCATGAATACGATGGAACTAAATCATGCCTAGAATAGATGTTGAATTAAAACATGGATCGATATATAGTTATGTGATAAGTGTCTTGGATTTGCAAGTATGGAAATCGGAAGTCTACTCCTAATTAATATGATAATTGATTTTATAGATCACTAGATATTTGGAATAGATCTTTATCAGTTCTGGGACTTTAGAAGAGTTACAAAACTAAAGGAAATTGTTCCATGTCTAACTATGAAAGTTCTAGAGCTTATCTGTAGGAGTTTCAAAACTAATTCTGATAATTCTAGAATTAAATATAGAGTTCTGGAACTAAATGATAGAACTTGTAATAGCATAGTGGAGTTTTGGAACTAAGCTATATTGACTCCAATACTTCCAAAAACATGCAATCCACTTCATATTTATTCTTCAGCCTGATAATGACCTATTTTATTACAAAACTTGAATTTTCCAAAACACTTTGTTAGCAATTACAGAGATTTTAAGCGTCAGAATCACAATCAATAAAAGATGGATAATTACATCCTAACTCATATTAGATCAAATAAAAGTAAAAAAATTTAGTCAAACTTAAAAGAAAGAGAAGTAAGATGAGGTCATTTTTTGTACATTTAATGGGCATATCCTAGCCTCATCATCGAGCTTTTGGCTAGTTTCCACTTAAAATGCATAATTTGACCTAAAAACACTAAAACACACTAATGATGTGAAACTAACATATTCAAGTGTTGATTTTATGTAGGGTATTCCTAAATGAGGCAATTAAATTTATGGACCAACTAAATTTTATTAGTTCATTTTGAGTCAAAATGCCAAATTTGCACCTGTATGCTCTAGACTACTCTGACCTATCAAATATTTTGCACAAGGCTTGTGCCTTTATTATTTGTTTTTGATAAGATTATAAATGGAGATACACATATAATGTGGACTTCTAATTCTAATCTAGTAAAATTTAGGACCAATAACAAGACATTATGATCAATCTGGTTAATTTATGCATAAAGTGCTTAATCATGATTAAAAACTAGTTAACCTAAATCAAGGCCTAATCAATAATTCCATGGAAACTTGTTGAATAATTATTTTTGGAAATGAATATTGATTATCTACATCATCAAGAGACCTCATTTATTTAGAAGACATCCCTAGGCCATAAATTCCACAAATATCAGGATTCATGTCCTCCATGCTTCATCAATGCCTTCCATGATGCCCTTCCATGCCTCTTAATTGCCCCTTTTTCCAATGCCATGATGAGGATAATAAAAAACTTAATTATAAAAATTGAATTAATCCTCAACCACACATCTCAATGTTGAGATGAATGCTTGAGGTTGATTCTGGTCAAATCTAAAAATCTATAAATAGGAGGCCTCACAACATCATTTCTAAGATTTTTTAATGCAAAGTTATAATGCCAAATTGGTTTCAAAAGCTTCAAGAAAATAGTGCTACCATGACCAATTGATTCCAAGCCACAAGCCAAAGGTGCCAAGGAGAGATGGAGGTTGCTAAGCTTCCATTTTCAAGGACTTCATGAGCACAAACTAAGAAAGCCACTACTATAAATTCATTTGGAGCATCCAAGGAAGGTGAAAGAACTCTTATATTTGATTCCTTAATTTTTAGCTGTGTTTGTCATTTGTTTTTGTTAACTAAGCTCTCCCTAGTGTCTAGTCCTAGAGATGTTATGCTATTAGTGTGTTTATTTCATATATTTTTTTATTTTGGAACTAATACCATACTAACCATCCTCTCTTGAGTCAAATTCCTAGATCATGTGATGTCACACCTGGTGGGACTAGATGCATCCTACACCTAAAAGAGATCCTTTTACAACCTTAAAAAACTTATTTGAGCTCTTAAAACTCTTAAAAATTGGTTTTCTAACCTTTTTTTCCATTTTTAGTTGCCATAATTTTTACACAATAACTGACATCGGTAGAAATACTGATATCAGTTACTTTGTTTAACCGATGTCAGTTAGCAAAACTGACATCGGTCAAAAATCGATTGGCTGTAATTGATGTCAGTGGTATTGATTGATGTTAGTCACTATGTTTTTCAAAAAACATAGACCTGAGACCTACTTTTCCAAAGTTGTTTATTTCAAATTCAAAAGGACTTCAAAGCTAAAGGACATGCTAACAATTTTACTATTGGACCAAGCAGGATATTCGCTCAAAACATGTTTAAATCATTCTTTTACATGCTTAAAGTTGGATTAGGAACTTTGTTTTGGTGATTAACAAAGAATTTAAGTGTTTTTGGTGAATTTTTTCAAAGTTTACAACTAAGACCAAGGGGTCAAATGAACACCACCAAACATTTCATTTGGGTTTAAAATTGAACAAAATTGTCAATTTTTGCTTGCAATAGTTGTTTAGATTAATATTGTTTTGAAAAAAGAGGTATGTTGTATGTATTACCTTCCATTTGTCCCCTATATGGAACCCTTAGAATCAAAATCTCCATTCCTATTACAAATAGCCTAGTCCAAGGCTTAGAAAGAAAGATGGCTAAAGCACTCCCTAAAAACTTGTCAAAGTTTGGGTGATCTTGAAAATGACCCTAAAGTCTTTCTATTTTCATGCTTTATTTATTTTTTTATCTTGTCTTGTGATGTGGACTTCATTACCTCCTACAATTTCTTTATGGAATATTTGACCTGAGGTTTCATCTCCCATCATTAAATTCATTTGACTCTTTTTAGATTTGCACATGGGATGTAGTGGCACTTAGACATCGCACTACATTAAGCAAACAATATAATGTAGTGGTTGTAAAAAAGAATAGATCTTTTTGAAATAAGTGAAGTGTTACAGACCCAAAATCCATGCATTTATTTTGCATTATTTGGAATGAAAGTAATTGTGCAATTGATTCCCCTAGATCATTTGGAAACTTGTTAGAATTTAGACAAATCCCCACTTGTTGTGGAAGTATTATTGGTTCAAGGTGCACCTCAAGGTCCATGTCGTAGTACTATCATTTAAGAGAAGGGGGGGGGGTGTAAAAATCCTACTATATAATTCACATTTACTTTTTGATGAACACTTAAAATCCTCTCAAATGACGTATATTGATGGATTCCAATAGTACCAAGCAACCTTGTTAGTTTAGGATCTAAGGGTGATTAATTAGTTGATCTTATCCTAGTTTAAAGTCTTGTTTGGATTCAAAACTTGGTGTAAATAGATAAACCAAACCTAACACATAGTCCAAATTTTCCTTTTAACAAAGAGGCATTATGCTGCCCACATGAGATCATCTATTTTCCTTGTTTAAAATTCATCAAAAGCTTGAGATTCATATCATCCACTTTGGTGTAGTTATGGTACCCGATTGAGTCTAGAATTTTACCAAAGTTTTTTAAATCCTTCACTTATAATTTAAATTTGAAATTACACCTTTACAAGTTCATAGGGTTGATGTGTTAAATGGGTTTACCATTTACACTAAATTTGAGGGAACTTAGGTTTAATTTCCAATTTAAATTGAATGTTATTTTATACTCATAATCATTATCATCACTTGATAGACTTAATCCATTTTGTGCTAAACACTTTCACTTTAAGTCAATAAAAGTAGTGTTATCCTATCAAAATTATGTAAAAATGTCTTTGCCTTAGAGAGTATTTGAAACAAAATTTCTTTTATCACACCTTTTGGGTAGTATAGCATCGTTATGCTGCCCAAATTATTTCGAACATTGTTTCATGGACCTTCTTACATAGAATTCCAAATTTGTTCCTACATATTCAGATCGATCCAGGTGTACTTTTGATCTTTTGTCTAAAGCAAAGTTATGCCATTCACCTTTGTCTAACTTGTTTGTCAAAAATATCCAAGTTTTATACCATTATTTATGATAAAATAAGCTATTGCTAAAGTGCCTTTTGTTTCATACCTTATACCTAGTTGATCAAGTTCATGTCTAAGAATCAAATGCTTAGTGTTTATTAGAAGTGTTTTAAATCTGTTAGATTAAAACTTTCATCTATTTCCAAAGTCTAGATTTTGACATTGTTTGGCCAAGAGTCCTAGCACATGCCTTATTTGAGCCTAGATTTTGATGCCACATTTGGCCAAAAGACCTAACAAATTTTAATTTCCTAGATTAGATTGATTTGAAACACCTCAACCTTAGATTTTGGCATTTCAATTTTTTGGTTCATTTACTTGATTACCATTGTGTGAATAGTAAATAATTAAATACTTCACTATAGATTATTTCCTCACAAATCTTTGCATAAACCTTTTTATCCTTTTTACAAATCTAGACCAAGTTGAAGGCATCATTTGTTTTAGATTTTATTCTTTTTAGAGTTTTTATAACTCTTTGACATTTTATTGCCAAGAATTGACTATGGATCCAAACATGTATTCCTACACTCATAGTGGATTCATGTACAATCTAGGGATTAGTTATGTAGGAATAAATGGTACAAGACACCTATACAAATAACATTAGTTATGATATGGATTCTTATCCTTCTTATAATACTCAATCAGAGGTACAAATCCAAGATCCATTAGCTAACTATTTGGTTAACACACCACCTTATATAGAATAGGACCAAGAATAAACCATGAAATACTTAGCTATAATACCCATGGTGGATGAGCCAGTTATTCAATAATCATACTCTACCAATTCGACTTCCATGTATGATCCATTTTTTTGAGTGAATTTCTTTAGAAAAAAAAGATGAGATTTTGGTTAGGGCCATAGAGGTAGGGGCTAATTTTCAAGTAGACTTCCCCCATGAAAATATACCAAGTCTAGTAAAATTGTCCCACAATATCATTTACGATCAACAAGCTTCTTCTACCAATCCTATGGCTCTAGTCCAAATAATGTACCAAGACCCCAATATATCCAATCTTAGTAAAAACATCATGAAATATCACTATAACCAAATGCAAACAACATACCAAACCTACCTAAATTTAACACATGATTTCAATCAGATGAACATGGTAAGTAAGCCTCTTATTGACCTAGTTCCTTCAACAGGGGTGTTGATGGAATTAATTAGATAGGATCATCTGAGTTCTAACCCATTTTTACAAATCACTTTAATAGATAACTTGATACATATGTCATTTATTAAATAAGTGTCTTCAGATTCTACACTAAATAGTGAGCCCAACATAATAGAAAATGTGCAAATAATGTCCAATCTTAATCAAAGTGGTACTAATGCATAGATAACTAGCCAATAATGTGTTCCTATAGCTAATCCCATGAGTAGATCATCATACCAAGGAATAGGAGTTTTTATACCCCAACCTCAACCAACCACTTCCTTAAGTGTAAAACCTATAAGATTAGATAATCCAATAATGGCTAATGTTACACCTCAATGATAGAATGTGATAAACCCTCCTCCTCCTCAACAAGTAGTGAGTGGTATTCCACAACAACAAATATAGTATAGTGTATCAACACAATAGAGGATGAGTACATTTCCACCTCAACTAGGGGAAATTAATATTCCACCTCACCAAGTAATGACAAACATACCTCTTCAATTGCAGAATAATATGTGAATCTAAAACCAAGTAATGACTAACCAACAATGTGCAAATATTGGTTAGTGATAAATATTGAATCTAAAATATGATTTCACTTATTCATAGGGATTCATAGAACAAGGAGGTCCCCATGTTTCTCAAGTACCTACTAAATAATTTTTGGTTCAAAATGTGCCATAAATCTAGAGATAGGCTATTGGTTCAGAAGTTCCCACTCAATAGCAAGGTTTGATTAGTCAGTATCATGTCCCTTTTCAACCACAATAGGCACAATAAAGTTATATCCCTTCATCCCAACCATAAAATCCTCCAATTTAAAACTTTATCATCAGCCCAAAATAAGTATGAGTATTCCTAGTCTAATCCCCAACCAAGACAATGTACCCCAATAGGTGTCTCCATCATACCCTAGTCAAAGTGTCCCACTTGTGACCTCCAAACCATCTATCCAAACCAATATCCCTTCTATTTTCTTATCCCAAGAATTGTAATAGATGAAGGATGAAATTGCTACCATTTAGGTAGTGAAGCAGACTAAGAAGTTCAAATTAGATGATGTGTGTTCCTATCCATTCAACATGGAGTATTTATAGATACTATTTCCTCTAAGATAAAAACCACCCAAATTTGATAATTACAAAGGGAAAGGTGACCCTAAGGCCCATTTGGCTGAATTATTTGTTGCATGTCAACCAGTGGTATATAGTGACATATACCTCTTGCTATTGTTTCTAAGGAGCTTAGATGGACAAGCCTTGGAGTGGTTTTTAAAGTTTCCCAAGAATTTAGTAACACACTTTGATGATATTTCTAATAAATTTTTGAAACACTTTTCTTATAATCTTGAACATGATATTTCATTAGTAGACCTGACACAAGCAAAGAAAAAAGTTGGGGAGAGTCTTTCAAGTTATTTACAGTGATGGAGATCCCTTGAAAGCTGTTTCACTCACAATTTATTAGATAAACAATTAGCTACTATGTTTACTAATAATCTACATAGTGAGATAGCCTATCATCTGGAACTATAATGTGCACATATGTTCAAAGAGATCATTGATAAAGGTTTGTTGATTTATTGAGTGATCATCAATAAAGGAGTTATCAAAATTATTTATACCAATTAGGGAAACAACCAACAATAACATCCTAATCAAGTACAAACATCACAACCAGCACAAGTCAATAATAATGAAAGAATGAAGAAATTTAATTGAAATATGAATGTTATGGGAAATGGAGTGACTGAATCTCATCATGTCCAAACTATGTAGACATCATTTGTACCATTTTTTTAGCTTACTCTTACCTAGCAACCTCTCCAACCAATGTCATAAGTACAACAGTCAAGACCTACACAACAAATACAATAATATTTACCATTACAAACCCTTCCTCCTAGGAGAACCATACCTATACATCGTGTCTTTAGTGACCTAAGAAAACTTATTGAACCTTTATTTTGTAAGCTTACCACCACTAATCTGATTAGTTGGCCTATAACAAAGTATTATCCACAAGGCATTCCTTACCCTGATTGGTACCATGAAAATGAATTTTGTGACTATCATTAGGACAAAAGGCATAATCTATGAAGATGTGTCTAAATCAAGCATTTAATCAAAGATATATTAGATAATGGGGAGATAAAATTGGATAATGGTGCTTCCACTTCCAATCAAACTCTTGGGATCTATCAAAACCCTTTTACCCAATATAACAATCAATAATAGTAGAATAATCAACAACAACAATGTCCAGTGCAAAAACAAACTCAATAGTATCAAAATCAAAGGCCAAACAAGCAGAGCTAAAAAAATCAGCAATAGAATCCACAACAACAAAAAAATAGACAAAACCAAAGTTAGAATAGTAACAACCAACAAACCTACCATGCATTTTCGCATGACTATAATAAGGATGTAGGTCATATTAAAGGGGGTAGCATTAATACCATCTCCATTAATCCTAGACCAAGCACTAATCATCCTAGACCATTACTAAATAAAAATATTTAGCTAGATCACATGGATAATCCTTTTTTGACTTGGGAGTGCATATAGGCAAACCAAAAAAATAGGACTTCCACTTTTGGATCTTATAGTGACAACTCATTCTTACCATGTGACCACATGCAAGTGCACTGGCAATCGAGACTTGTCCTATCTAATCCCACACTATTTCCAACATTAGTTAGTAATAATGGTCCAGTATTTAATCTTGATTATGTAATCACAACTCAAAGTTTGAAGATTACTATCCCAGGCCCACAACCATTTGCCACTTTTCCTATCATCCAACCAACTATTTAGCCTTAGATTAAACCATTCACTCCTGACCAAGATAAGAAGTTTGATATTTTGGAATAATTATAGAAGACACTAGCATAAATTTATATATTAAATTTTCTATGGATGTCAATAATCCACAAGAACATCTTGAATGAGTTTATTACCCAATCCACTATTTCTAGTGACATATCCCTTGATAAATTTCAAGCTTTGGTTGGACACCTAGATCCAACCCAACAAGTCACATTCAACCAAAATGATATGTCTTCCCTTGGCTCACTTCATAATAACCTATTATACATATAAGTTTGTATCAGATAACATAAAGTGAAATGTATTCTTATCAATAATGGATCTGGCCTGAACATAGTGTCTCTCAAGATCATCAAGATTCTTGGGTACATGATGATATATCTCCAACTAGAAATAATAACTATCAAAGCTTATGACAATCAAGAAAGAGAATCACATGGCACCATCAGTTTACTAGTTATCATTGGGCCTTTGACTCATGATACACTTTACCATGTGCTAGATTTTGAGTTATCATACAACATACTTCTATGTAGGCCTTGGTTACATGAGATTTGTTCAATCTTGTCAACACTGCATCAATATATCAATTTTTCCTACTCAGGGATGGAGGTTAGTATTCTAGAAGATTTACACCCATATGAACACTACAAGCATCTTGAGGCCAAGTTTCAAAGCTATAATTATCAATACAACATGAATCCAAGTTCCAAGTAGGATAAAGGAAAAGATATACATATTGATCTTTCATAGATCCTAACACCTTAGATTCCTTATCCCAAATGCCACCTCCTAAAGCTTCTAATCATTTCACCATTTCAAATAATGGACCAATAGAATATGTGACCCATGACACAATTCATATTGCCAATATTTCTTAGAATATAAAAAACTTTGGGTGACCTAAAGTCATTCCACATGTGCATTGGCAATAAAAGAACAAAGATAAGGGACATGTCACCTTTGTACCAGCATCTAGCCTAGGACCTGACCCTCTTGAAGGGAATGAATCATGGTTATACAATGATGACCAAGCTGATTGTTATAAAAATGCAAAGTATCTTATTCTCAATAGGATCATGGAGTGTCACAATTATGAAGGAAGAGGCCTCGAACTAAATCAATAAGGAACCATCGAGCCAATTTCCATGACTAAGTATGAAAGACCTTATGGACTTAGATTTAAACCGTCTAGGGGTGACCCCATATATTTTATTCAAACTTCATCACCAAGGGCTAGTGATGATGCTGCTGAAAGTGATACAGAGTCTTATCATAAGCTTACCTTTGATAACCTAGCTAAAACTAACCTATTTGATAACAATTTTATTTTTACCCTTACCTAAGCCATTCACCACAATCCATTGCCATTATATTATCCCTAACTAATAGATTGGGACCAAAAATAATCTAGTCTATTGATTGATGAGTTTTAGAATGATGACACATTTTGTGATTTCTTAGGCTTTAGAGACAATATTCCATTGGGAGATCACAAATTAGGATTCTCAATCACATTGGATCCTGCAACCTATTTTGGAGAGCGAGTGAACACCCTTAACCAAAAACAAATAAGTAAAACATTGAGGTCCCAAAGTGAAAACCTCTTTGAGGCACTTTTGACTAAGGAAAAAGTAAAGATAAAGGCTAGTCTAGTGGTGAAAATCTATTTCAGGTGCCATTAGATGGGGTTATTCATTCTTATTCTAATTTAGACCAAGAGACCACCAAAAAAAAACTTGCTTATGGATCTGAGTTCAGTTTTGAGCAATAATAAATATTTGATCAAATTCTCCAAGAATTTCTAACTATTTTTATTGCATGGCCAAATATCCCATTAAGAGACATAGATTTATCATGCCTAGGAGAAGTTAAAGATCAAGTCCTAATTGAGGACCCTGACATAGTCCAATAGTTTAAGTCACTACCTATTATCCTAGAAGAAGGTTTAACCCTCCTAGTCAAAGCTACAATAGATATAAATATCAGGACTCTATCAGACTTAAAATGGATAAAATTGGGTGCATCCCTCACTGAAGAGGAACATGATATTTTTACATCTCTATTGAAAGAGTTTGTGGATATATTTGCATGGGCCTATTCTGACATGCTAGGATTAGACCCCACCTTAGTTATGCACCACCTTATGGTTAATTCTGATGCCAAACTGGTAAAACAAAAGCTATTTAAGATGCATCCTCACATTTTTTTATAGGTAAAAAAAGGGTTATAAAAACTCTTAGAAGTAGGATGTATCTGATCCATTGACTACTCATAATGGATTTCTAATATAGTACTTGCTAGAAACAGGCCTGAAGGAATCAAAATTTGTACTAATTTTCAAGACATCAACAAAGCTTATCCTAAAGATGATTTTCCGTTACCTAATATTACATGATTGTTGACTCGATCGTAAGTTATGAAATGTTTTCACTCATGGATGGATTTTCAAGATACAATTAGATCAGAATAGCACCAAAAGATTAGCAAAAAATAGTGTTCACTACTCCATGGGGAACATTTTGTTATTAGGTGATACCATTTGGACTTAAGAATGTGGGAACTACATATCAAATAGCCATGACTGTCATATTCCATGAAATGATGCACACTATTGTTTAAGACTATGTCAATGACATATAAAGAAAATCTAAGACTAGAGACAACCATCCAATAGTGATGTGTAAGATATTTGAAAGACTACGAGAGTATAAATTCAGACTAAATCCAAATAAATGTTTTCTTGGGGTAACTTCAAGCAAATTATTGGGATTCATCATGTCTCATAAAGGTATTGAATTGAATCCAACTAAATTCCATGCTATAACCAATATGCCACCACTAACCAATTTGAAACAACTTCATAGTTTGTAGGGTAAGATCTAGTCCATCCGATGTTTCATCTCTTAGTTAGAAAACAAGTGACATCCATTTACACATATTTATAAAAAAAGAGTTACATTTCATTGAGATGATCACTGCCAAAAAGCTTTTCAACAACTCAAAGACTATCTTGTTAATCCACCTATTTTATTACCTCCTATGCTAGGAAATCCATTCTTGTTATACCCATCAGCTACTGATTATGCTCTGGGGGCACTCTTGGCTCAACATGATGATAATGGAAAGGAGCATTTTGTTTACTACCTAAGCCATACCTTGGTTACATATGAACATAACTATGCATCTATTGAAAAATCTTATCTAGACATGGTTTTTACAGCTCAAAAACTATGTCATTACATATTGAATAATAAAACCATGGTCATTTCAAAAGTAGATCCACTCAAGTATCTACTATCTAAAATAGATTTACAAGGTCGAATGGCTAAATGGATCATTCTTTTTAGTGATTTTTACATAGAGTATGTCAATCAAAAAGAAATCAAAGGGCAATTTCTTGTAGATCAACCTATTAAAGCACCTCTCATGGACACGCAACCACTCAAGTTTCTATTTCCTGATGAATCCATCACGACCATTATTAATACACCCCTTAAGGAGCATCGCTAGAAGCTATATTTTGATGGATCATTCATTGCACATAGATCAGGGGTAGGCCTATTGTTTATTATACCATAGGGGATCTAATTCCTAAATCATTCAGAATCAACTTTTCTTATACAAACAACATGGCCGAGTATGAAGCACTTGTTAGAGGTCTTTGATAAATAGTAATTTGGAATATATCTCATCTTCAAGTTTATGGTGATTCTCATTTAGTCATCAATTAGGTTATAAATCATTTTCAGACCAAAGATGACAATTTGGTTTCATATAAAGCCATGGCTGACGCTCTTAAAAAGTAAATTGCCAACATTTAGTTTGAGCATATACTGAGGGCTAATAATAGAACTACATATGCCATAACTATTATTGGTTCTCTAATTCAATAAATAGATAAAGCAAGAGAGCATCAATTCCTTGTTGATAACTTGTCAGCACCAGCGCATGAACCTTAAACTATTACCATGATTTTTGATATTATTGGTCCTAATTCTATCTAGTACTCAGACCTTTAAAAATACCTTCATGGCCAAGTTCTACCACCTAACCTATCTCAAAAACAAACCAAATCCTTCATTCATCATTCCACTTATTATACTTTACTTGGATCCACCCTTTACCATCGTAGTTTTGATGGAAGTCTGCTTCATTGTTTAACTTTGGTAGAGTCTACATTAGTGTTAAGAGAAGTTCATAAAGGAGTATGTGGATCCCATTCTAGCAGGGTAGTCCTATCTAAAAATCTCTTATGTACTATTTATTATTAGCCCACAATGGACATAGATGCCATTGCATATGTAAATAAATGAGATAAATGTCAATGACATGATAATTTGATTCATGCCCCAATAAACACTTTGACATTGATGTTGACACCATGGCCATTTTATACATGGGGACTTGACCTCATTGGGAAGATTAACTTGAATTCATCTGATGGCCATAAACATATCCTTACGACCACCAAACATATCATTAAGTGGGTTGAAGCTATACCCCTCACTTACCTGACTGGAAATCAAATTTCCAAAGTTATCTTCAACCACCTCATCTACCACTATGGTATCCCCTCTAACATTATATTTGATAATGGAGGATCATTCAAGAACAAAGATGTAGACTAGTTATGTACTGAATACAACATCACACAATAATTTTTTATAGCATATTACCCTCAAGGTAATGGCTAGACTGAGGCATCCAACAAAACCATTGTCAACTTTCTCAAAAAGATTGTCAATGATGTCTATAATTATTGGCACCTCTAGATATTCCCTACCCTTTGGGCATACTATACCAATCATCATACCCCCATAGGAGCCACCCCATATTTACTTGTTTATGGTACTAAATCCATCCTTCCCATTGAGGTAAAATTTCCTTCACTATGCATCTCTTTCAAGCATGTCCTAGATGATCATGACTATCGAGTAGCTCACCTGCAAGAGCTAGATCTACTTGATGAAAAATGCATAGTTGTGCTCAATAATCTTCAAGCATATCAGAATTGAATCAAAGGCCACTAAAATTAGTGTATAAAGTATCAAACATTTGAACTTGGTGATCTTGTTCTCAAATAAAATCAAAATAATACCATGGTTGAGAAGAAACATAAAGGCAAATTCTAACCAAACTAGATAGGGCCTTTCATCACTGTAGATTATGGATCAAGAGCATACAGGCTTGGCACACTAGATGGTGAAAAAATTCCATAGCCAATGAATATTATTCATCTTAAGAGGTAGTATGCTTGAATGCTAAGGTGTATTGTCTATAAGGATCATTTCAATTATGCATTTTTGTCACTATTCCTCTTTGTACACATACCATTCTTATCCATCCTCTTTACCATATCCGCTTTCCATTTATACCTTATTAGCCTAGCATATTCTGAAGCCTAGCTCATTTGACCTTGGTTTGTGTCATTCATTACACAATTTTAGCATAATGTATCTGATCAATTCATTAATTGGTTCGAGAACTTTAGATAGAGATCATATTTTGGGATAGTGTGATAGAATTTTTGGTAATTGCATCCCTTGTTTGTTAGTCCTTTCTTACCACTAGTCCTATTGCTAATTATAGCTACCTTTGGGAAAATTAGTACCATTGATCTATGCCATTGTGTCCTAGTTATAACTACATATGGGAAAACTAGGGGCAATACTAAGCCTTGATGTACCAACTTGCCCCTTCTTCCAATGTCATGATGAGGATAATTACAAACATAATTCCAAAAATTTAATTAATTCTCAATCACACATCTTAATCTTGAGATGGATAGTTGAGGTTGATTTTGATCAAATCCAAAAATCTATAAATAGGAGGCCTCAAAACATCATTTCTAAGATTTTTTGATGCAAAGTTATAATGCCGAATTAGTTTCAAAAGCTTCAAGCAAATAGTGTTACCATGCCAAATTGATTTCAATCCAAGCCAAGCCACAAGTCAAAGGTGCCAAGGAGAGATGGAGGTTGTCAAGCTTCCATTTCTAAGGACTTCATGAGCACAAGCTGAGCAAGCCACAATAACAAGCATTTTGGAGCATCCAAAGAAGGTAAAAGAGTTTTCTTTTGCATTTTAGTTGTGTGTCTCATTAATAATTGTTAACTAAGCTCTCCCTAGTGTCTAGGCCTAAATATGTTATGTTATTAGTGTGTTTATTTCATTTTTTTTAATTTTAGAACTAACACCATACTAACCATCCTCTCTTGAGTCAAATTCCTAGATCACAGAGCATAATGCCTCTATTACACTTACATGAATCAATCACCTTTTTCTTTGCTTGCACTAACATTATGACTAACTCTTTTTTGCATGTGTTTATTTAAGTTTTTTTATTGTTTTATTATGATTCATTGTCTCTCCATTTATTTTGTTAGTATTTTATTGATCATTCTCTTGTATTTATCTTATGTCATGTCTTTATTGTCTTTTCGTTGTTGTTTAGTTGTTATTTTACTTATTTATTGTTTTGTTATTTGTTCATTTTTATTGTTTTGTTATTTATTTTTGATGTTTTTTATATTGGTCTTTTGTTTTTACTATTTTTTTGGTATTGTATTGTTTTATTCTTTTGAGTTCACATACATTCTATAACCACTTTTAGTCTAGTTTTGAATTAGTCTTGATTTGTTTAGAATTGTATTTAACTTATTATTTTCTTTTGTTTTCCAAGTACATATTGTTAATATACATGGATCTTTATTATTCATATCTTGATTTCATGTTGTTTATTAATTTTTTATTGATTTGATTTTATACATTCTTGTTCCTACTTAACTCTTGATTATTCATATCTTGATTTTAAGTTAGGTTACATTTTTGTATTTTTTATTTTCCTTTCTATTGTTGTTTGTTTTTATTTAAATATAAATAATTATAACTCTGGTATTCGTAGTTTTTATCATTATCCTTAGTTATAAATATTCACTTTTGAACCAGCCAATTGCAATCAAAATATGTCATTATAGGCCATTCATACTTATGATGCATAATTTCATTTTATTAAATTAAACACCAAGTGTTACAAGTCAAAAAATCAAGAAAGCTCTGAAGATCATTTTTGAATCCACCATACCTAACATGAGACTTTATGCAAGACGTGGATCTATTGACATAAAATATGAATCTAATTGACTATTTATATGATTAGTTTGGGATGTGCATATCTTAAATTATATTATAACATATAGTGAAGGCACTATCCTACATGTCCACTACCTAACATGATTTCCTAATTAAACATTGGTCTATATTCTTCTATTATTCATCCCTCATTCCATTTTATCTCACTTCTGGGAGAAATACATTGGCCTTAGGTCCATTTGGACTATGTAGGAAATTATTGCATACATGATGTATCTCAGGTTAGCTTGGCCACCCTTATTCTTCTAATCATTTCTTTCATCACTTTTTGCATCCTCATATGCCTTATTTTTTGTGGCTTCTTCAGTCATTAGACCCTTGTATCTATGTTTCTACCTGATAATATTTAATCTATGCATTAGGTTATATCTTTGAGACATGCTTGCCAATTTTCCCTAGTAGGGCACAATTTTTAGACCAATCACCGATCCAATCATCCTTAATATGGAAAAATTAATTATCAGTGTTCAAAATGGGCCCTACTAGGGCAAAATGAATTTATCAACTGATCAAATCCACTCTACTAGGGTACATTATTAATTAATTGACCTTATTTCTCTAGAGAAATGCTCTCATTTTTCTTCTAATTCTAAGATTTGCAACTTTTTCCCTCATTCTAGCAATTTAAAATGTACAACTTATCTCAATATCGATCATTCCCTAAGCCCATAACATTTTACCTCTTTTGGGTATGTCAAAATGTGATGCTTCTATTTTTGGATTACATTCTTCCCACATCCCCCCACCTTGGGGCCCATTAATTCTATTATATTTTTGATCATTGGGAATCAATGCATGCAAGAATTATCTCATATGGATCTATTCTCATACAGTGGTTAATTTCACTCTTTCTATATTTTTTGAGAATCCATCCCTCTCTTTCATCCTTGTATGCCCTCTTGAGGGGGTATCATAGGCATTTATTCAATCATTATGTTCCAACTTCTTCTTAACAACTCTTTTATTCTTTGAAAATATGTTGTTTTAACTGAATGTCTTGCCATGCCTTCTCAAATAGGGTAGAAATGTAAACATTCAATTCTTATCACTATTGTGCTAAAATTTTCAATCTAAGCAACATTCTATGAAAATGCACATTCTAGGCCAAAATCAGAAAAACCATGTTAAATGGTTTCAGTTTGTCATGTGTATGTGTCAATTTAGGCTAACGTATCCTAGAATGGGGAAATGCATTTTATGTGATTATTATCTTTTCTTAAATCACTTCAAGTTAAATTAAAACCATGAAAAATGATGCTCTATACCACAAAATACTTTTAATTTGGTAGCACACATAATTTGCATGTGTTATTTTACATCCATAATGCCCTAACTAGGATATTGTTTTGTATGCAACTAACACTTCTTCTAATTATACTCCAGTCAAATTTTGACTTAGTAAATTGATGTTTTTACTAGTTTGATAAAATAAACAACTAATTTCCAAGGAATTGTAGAAAATTAATTAAAATCACTTAAGCAAATTAAACCAAATCAAGAGATTAAGTGAAAAATCCATGAAATTTATTGAAAATATATTAATTATAAATTCATTCCTAAAATATACATCACCTTATGATATAATCAGTGGAGTGGCATCCATAATACATTAATGAAATAAATATCAGGATTAAGTTCTCCCATACCTCATTAATGCCCTATTATTCTAAATATTAATGGGAATATTTATAACTTGTCCCTCCAAAATTAAATTAATCCATGGCCACACATCTTGATCTCAAGATGGATGGTCATGGTTGATTCTAAACATTTTTTTGAAAGCTATAAATAAGGGAGCCAAGACCACCATTTTAAAGATCAATTCATGCAAACTTATTATGCAGAAATTATAATATACAAGATTCATCTATTTACACAAATTGACAAATCTTGTGAGACTAAGCCATTGGTTCACTAGGTAATGATGGAAAAACATTCTACTCTTCTTAACAAATATTTGGAGCACCAAATTTAGGTAAAATCATTCTTCTTATCTAATCTTAAAAGAAGGGATGTTATTTGAAAAGTTTAATGGTATATTTTTTTCCTTAAATATCTCTTATATTTCCTTAATAACACCCCTTGAGGGAGTAGGCTTGGCACATTGTGTCCTTTATTCTTATTTTGGATTTTTTCTTTACTAATGTGTGGACTAACTTGCTTTGTAATATTACTCTATATCATGAGATTATAAAAACTAATAACATATAAATAATAGTATATCCAATTATTCATTAATCCATTAAGAAATGAAGTAAGAAATGTAACACATTATTACTCTAAGGCTAAACTAATTTCCCAATCATAGTGAAAATATTAGTGTTCATTATATTTATGTTCATGATTATAAGGTGCTCATAGTGATTTTAGCTATATAAGTTATAATTATTAAACATATATCTACTATATATTATATTTATAGTTCATGTGGAAATTTAAATACAATCAATAATCATTTTTCTAAAGTCTAAACTTTATATATAACAATAACCAATAGTAGTTATGGCCCAACAACACTTCATTGTTATTATCCCCCTTTTATCTTCTCATGTGAATTCATTTTATATCATTCTAAGAGATTTGAATGTCATTGGTAGCGCAAATACCATATATTAGTAGTTTATTCATTGGTTTTACACTTGATAATCATTACTCTGATCTGCTTAAGGTTATCTACCTCACTATTTATCATCAACTCTTAACTACCTATCAAGACCAATTATTAGTCATAAG